>OX578136.1:160238177-160605677 GCA_951213105.1 Amaurobius ferox
TTGGGTTTTGTTTTGATTTCAGCTTTATGATTTCATTGGTGAATCATAGGAATATAATAGAGTATTTTATTTTGTTTGGGTTTTAGAGGCAGTGAAATTATTCGTTTATTTTGGATAAAAGAATGGGAGCAACTAACGAGTATTTTGTATTCAGATTTGTATGAAAAATATACATCAAATAAAAAATAAATATTTCTTTTATTCCTGAAAAAAGTAGATTTCTGTGTTAAATAAGTGATTTTTAGTGAATTTTTTTTAGAGTTAGGCCTAGCACAAAAAAATTGCTGTCTGCTGGGAACAGTTCGGAAGCAAAGTGCTCCGTCCTTTGGGCCACGGCAGTTCTGGAATGCGGCTGTCGCGAAAGGGTTAATAACACTCGTGAAAATGGCTAGAGAAATACTGCTCTAAAATAAAAATTCTTTCACTCTGTGAAAATACCATGTTCTTCTATTGATAAAAAAGTGGTCTGTAATTATTGTTTGATATATTTGTAACAGCAGACAATATTTCTGATAGATTTGTGATGGCATATTAGTATCCTCATAACAGAAAAAATTCTATTTCAATTTCTCGATATATTATATAAAAATTTGATGTTTGCGATTTTTCAATCACTTTGTATTATAATGAAACAAAATTAGACTAGAAGTTGATAAGAGCTATAAAATGAACATAACAGCACTCTCTTAACATATTGCCCATGTTCTTACTGTGTTTTACTTACATAAGACATATTTCTTTTGGCAGCATTTTGGTTCTTGATTAATCTACTTTCCATCCTCTATTACAGTTTGCTTTCATATAAAGTTTTCTTGTAGTAGCTGGTAGTATTTTTTATCACAATAATTTTTTTCTACCTTTATAAATTTGCAGATACCAATATGAATTTAAATGCATTAAAAAATATCCAGGTAAATGAAAAAAAAATCCATAAGGTGAAATATTATTTTAAAGAACCAAGACATCAAAGATAATTTTAATATTGTTAATTTTTAATATTAATATTGTTAGTACTTGTTCTCTAAAAATTTGTAAAAAAAAATACTTTTCAGATAAAAAGTTTTAAGTACTATGGAAAACTAAAATAGGAATAAAAAATAATTATTAAATTATAGAAATATTAAGAAAATAATGTGTTCAATCTTTCAGAAAATCTTAAAAGTTGTAAAAATTATTTTTTATTCAAATTACACTGTAACATGTGAAAATGTTGAAATACACTCATTTCCAAAAGTTAAGCAACAAATGAAAAAGTTAACATATCCAACGAAAGAAACGTGTTGCCACAAAATTTGTATACATGACAGGTGCATGCACACGGAAATTAGGCTACAGAAAACATTTTGCATACTAACATATTTTAACAAAGAATTGTATTAGGTATAAAAACAGCCTGTTTTGTGCAAAGCCTATATCTCCGTGTTACGGATTTCAGAAGGAAAATCGAAATAGCCAAATTTTGAAAATGAGTAGACAACATCATCTGAGTGACACCAGGCGATGGAAGGTAGTAGGAGATCTCCAAAGGGTCAGCGACAGTCATAAGTAGCCTAAGCCTTAAATATAAATTGTTTCATCATTTGCTGCTTGTGGAACCAGTATCACAGTGAAGCAATAGTGCTGCAAAGACCAGTAAGTATATGTCCAAGAGTTACAACTGTTCAGGAGTACCATTTTCTGTGTCTGCATGCATGATGTCATAGGTAAATTACTGCACATCAGCTTGTGTCCGCCCTTGCAGCATTGGCAGGAAGAGACACAGATTAACGGATGGCTACATGCAGCTCAGCTGCATGCAAGACGACCAGTGGTTTGTGTCCCACTGATGCCCTTGCACAGAGGGGCCACCTTCAACTAGACCTCGACTGGATTAAATTAAGATTACCTCAACTGGATTCCACAACAATGGAGTATTGTGCTCTTCATGCATGAGTCATGGTTTTGTATACAGAGTGATTTTCGATGGTCATTAGTTTGGAAAATGCCTGGAATCCACTATTTTGTTATCATGCCAGTAAATCGTCAAAATGCACGCATACAGAGGCAGTGGTTTGGGCAGAGATTGCTGTTGCACCATACTGATCTCAACATTTTCCCCTCATGGTACTGTGACTGTGGTGTGGTATAAGATGACATCCTTGTTCAATATGTTCGACCATTTCTTGTGGCCGTAAGTCCTGATGCAATTTTTATGGACAATAACACACAAGTTCACAGGACTTGCATTGTTGACTAGTACTTGGAATCAGAAACTGCTTCATATGGAATGGCTATTGAGATCACCCAACTTGAATCCCATCGAGCATGTATGGGACATGCTTGGGAGATGTTTAAGTTCTCTCCATGACTCCCACCAGAACCTTTATGAGCTAAAAACATGTCTGCTGTATTAATGGGCACGGATGCCCCAAACCACCATAGATGATCTTATTCTTGGCATGAATTGACGCTGTCAGGTTTGTGTTTCCAGCAGAGGTCATCACATTCTGTATTGGAAGATCTCCACCAATGAACTAACTGTTTTTGCCACCCAGAATCCTGTGCTTTTGCTTATCTCTATTATTTAATTATGTATTAATAATTTTTTGATGCTTGTGCCTTTTGTTCTGTGAAAGTTTCAATGAATTCAATTAAATACTTTTTTATTATACACTTTTTTCACTTTGTTGCTTAACTTTTGGAAATGAATGTACATTGAAAATTTAAAATGGTAAAATACTTAATGTTATTGTGCATACCTTAAAATTTGAATTTTTTTTTAAAGATTAACATACCTGAACATATCTTTATGGCTTTCCTCCAGTTCTTAAATAGTTTTATGAAATGGATATCAAGCAATGTTTAATGCTACAATAAAAATTTTGAAGAAAAGTGAAACTATGTCTGATACTACTGTTCAAATAGAATTTAAATGCAATACAAATGAAGACTGTTACATGAATATGAAATTATCTGCAGGCTTGTTGTTACATGTATGAAAAAGAAAATTTGGGAAATTTTCAGTTATTCTGTTTAAACTTATAATTTCTGCTAGGACATATTTAGCATTATAGTCTGGTTAATGTAGACAGTGAAACTTTAAATATTATTCATCGTACATAAATGCCAAATTCAACAGAGTAGTGGCAGAGACTTTGATGAACCTTTTTCTGAGGTTATGCACTATTCCACTTTTCAATTTTCATTATACTTGATGTATTGAAATTACACATCGAAAAACAAATTGTAGTTTATGTAAATGTCAAATTAAAAGGAAAGTCGCAAGTACTATCAATCTAGTTATTTTAAAATGAAATTAAGCAGATCCATTTATTTTTCATAATTTTTTTATCTTTTTAAGATTGGAATAACTATTGCAATATTGTTTAATATTAAAGTCTTTATACAAAAAAATACTATGCAATTTTAATGAAATTTCCTATTAAAAAATTGGATTACATTTAAACTTTTATCATTTAAACATATGCCAAGAGTGCAAACGTGTATATGCATGCCATGCACAGATACTTTTCAAATATTAGCTAATTTTACAAATACTTTTCAGACAAAATATGAATCTAGCCCTTTTATTGCTGCATATACAGTCATAACATGCTTATTTTCTCATATTTAACCCTATAGTGCTGAAATAATTACTCATAATTTGAAAATTTTTCTGGTAAAAATCTTATTTCTTGTTATATGGTATGCTGCAAAAGTTTGCAGTAAATTTTGTTTCAACATTACATACCAGGGTTCCACAACCTTCATCTATAAGCATTCACAGATTCAAATATTTTCATAGTATACATGCATGTAGTTATAAAAGCTTACCTACTAATCGGAGTCTCAATTCCAACTAGATATGCACTAGGCATATCTAGTTTTTTCTTGTTTAGATAGTATATAAAAGTAGGTTGTGAAAAATAATTTGAATTTCATATATTTTTATTTTAATACAGAAGCAAATTTAACTATGAAAATTTCTCATTTTGTTGATATCTCATCTCAAAAACTATTTTTAATTACAAAGATTTAATGAACTATATTTGCAAATTAATTCAGCTTTCAAGATGTATGTTAATTATCTAAATTATTTATTTTTTTCAGTAGGACACGAGGAAGCCCCATGAAAAACAATACTTCTAGTGATATAATTTTTTGTAATATTTATCATAAATATTTATAATCAATATTTCCTGTTTAACTACTTATTAATTAACAGATAATTTCTACTTTTGTTGCTTATGTATATTTTATTCATAATATTAAAATATTCTAAATGTATTTTTTCTACTTAGTTAATCAAAATATAAAAAAATACTTCAGATAAAAATTATATTTCAACTGAAATGCAGATGAAATTTACTGATTTTTTTTCCTTATAAATAAAATGGTAAATGGATTCAAGCTAACACCTTATTCATTTAGGACATTTTATAATTCATAAAAGTATATGAAGATAATGCAAATGCTAATCAAAATATTTAATACACACATTATATTAAATTCAACTCAAATATTTCACATTATATGTATTGTCAATATTTGTTTGTCATATCTGTCTCAGAACAAATTAAAAAACAATATCAGAGTGACCGGAATATATATAGTCAATTTTCACAATTGCTGTTTTTTAAAATGAAAAATCTTAACTTGCTGATTTGCACATTTTTGTTTAACTTGAGAATGAATTCACATTATGACCTATTCATTAAATTTATAGCTGTTTCCAAAATCTATTTGACCAATTTTTATATAAAGAGTCTCCCAATCTTTAGATTTGCCCAATATTTTTGACCAGCTCTAGAACACATTCAAATTTGTATTATGACCATTTTTTGTTATGGAATTTTTACAGCTGCCCCTTCTATGTTCTCAGAATCTATTTGGCCTATTTCCAGATTTTTTTAATAAAGATTCTTGACCTGTAGATTTATCTATTAGTTGAGAACACATTCAAATTTGAATTAAAGAAATTATAACCATTCCAAGTGCATTCTGGGAATCTATTTGGTCAGGGGGTATCAAAGCAACCCCTTGAAATATTGTTTATTTAATTAGAAGCCATTCCTTACAGAACATTTTAATACCATTACAAGTGAACTCTAATAGAAAGATTGGGGTTTGAACACAATTTAGAAAAATCAATAAATTTTTGCAATGTTAAAATAATATGATCACAAAAAAATCTCGTATAAATGTCATGCAATCTGAGCGAAAAAATACAAAATGTATTTTGGAATTAGAGCATTCAGCAACAATCATGTATTTTCTCCCATGAGTATATCACAGGGTTCATGCCCATTTTTCAAAATGAAATTTCCCGAGTTTCCAGGTTTTCCCTGTTGTCTTGAAAATTCCAGGTACTGCGTACTACTATTTTAACGCCAATTTCAAAAAATATTTTTAGATTTAATTGATATTTACTGTGAATACATGACAGTGAGAAAAAGAAAACATTCAAAATAACTCAAAATTTTCTATATTTGTATGTAATTTTATCTCCATAAACAGTACAACCTTGAAAATCTGGACTTTTTCTGCCAATTTCCGATTTTAGAATTTTCCGGATTATAGAATTTGTTGGGATTTTAGAATTTTCCGGATTATAGAATTTGGATAAAATTCAAACTTAATATCAACTAATTACACTATAAAACATTATTTTTAGTAAAAATAATGACAAAAAGTCAACTCATTAGAAAATATTATTTATACTATTTTAAAAAAAAATATACATATGCAAGAAATGAAAGAAAAAAAAAAGTTTATATTTTATCATTTTATTTAAGCATTTGAACTAATGTTTGTTGTTTCACTAAATTTGGTTTGTGGGAAAGCAGTTTTTCTTTTATTCTGTAGGTAGATGGACAGTATTGCCTGTTTGATTACGAAGTTTCTTTGTTCAAAACCCTTAATTGCATGATCGACTGTTTGTACATGATTATCAATAGGTATTTTTTCTGTTGACCCCCCCCCCTACCCTCAACACACACATCTCAATTCACTGGGGAAATGTCTCCATATTTTTACTTTCTCATACTATAGAATAGAGAAAGTATTGATTTCATGAATATTTTCTATTTTGAGATTTTGATGCCATTGCATATTTTAGGATCTGCTGTTGACTATCTTAGAGTAATGTCCATCTGTTAATTGCTAGTGTACATGATAGCTGCCATAAATACTGATGGATTTTCACGAAACTTTATACCCGGCTTTGTTCTTGAAAAATCTAGATCTAAATAGAATTTTTTTAAATTCGAGTGAAATTTCATATTTTCTATGGCAGCATTAGACAGAAGTTTGCATAATCATGCATAAAAGGGTTTATTTATGGCTCAATGATCATGAAACTTAACAGCTTCAACCATTGTAGTGATGCCACTCAGCTGATGAAGATTTCAGTAGTGAAAAAAGAAAATATCGGTAATTGTAAGACTTTTACAGTAGTCAGGTTAAGAAATTAAATATATATATATGCTCACATAATACAAAAATGCATATACATAAAATTATTAAAGTATATATATAATTATACAATAATATATATATTTATATTATGAGTTTTTATTCAGTTAAAAATATTTTATATTGAAAACAAACATTTCTGTTTGATAAAGCACAAGTTTTCACTAATGTTAATAAAAAATATTAATCTTTAATAAAAATAAATTATAGCAATGTATTTATAGATGTAAATATATCAATTTTAATATATCCTTGCCAAAATGGCTGCTTTTTTATTTACTTAAATCATTATTTTAATACCATTTTTGGAAAATATCCTCTCGAAGGCCATTTTTGAAAATAGGGAAATATGTATTATGCAAAAATAATAAAAAAAATAACCTTAATAAATAACTAGAATATAAAAATAAGCTAGTCTATAGTCAATCTAATATTCAATATTTAGGAGATAGATGGGAAAAGATACTAATGGACTCTCAGTGATTCACGTCAACATAATAAAATAAACTGTTCAGTAATTTATACAAAATTTAACATATATTTATTACTTCCATGAAAAAACACCCAATCTTTTACATTCCATGTAATGATAAATCATCATTGACACAGTGATTTGATTAACCTTACTGTACACGTGGCCATAAATCCCCATTGTCACGTTAATTTGATTTTCATTAACATGCACGTGGACATAAATCCCCATTATCACATTAATTTGATTGGCATTATCACCCATATGGCCATAAATCCATGTTGTTACGTTGATTTGGTTGACATTACCATGCAACTGGCCATAAATTTACATTGGCCTTCACAGAAGACAATTTTTTATAGGAAACTATGCAAATTCCATAATCTGCAATACGAGGAAGTTTCCTATAGAAACTAAGGAGAATCCGTAGTAATCGGTATCTCTGTGAGCAGCTTAGCAATTTGAAAATTCCCTGATTTTCCCAGAATTTTGAGCAAAAAATCAATTTTCCCTGCAATTTCCCTGACATTTTAGTCTACTTTCAAATTCCCTGTAAATTCCTGATTTTCATATTTTTATGTGCAGCACCGCTTAAAGTAGAAAATATTGAAAAACTGAAATTGTGCACTTTCTTTCTTCCAAATTATCTAACTGTACACTAAATTTGAAATCACTATCTCATCTCAGAGCATGTTTTTTTTATCAATTCACCTTTCGAACGTTTTTCTCTGGAGCACCCCCTTAAATGAACATTTTTGAAAAACTATATTCGTCTTGGGTGTTTTCATCAAATGATTAGCCCATATACCATATTTCAAGCCTCTATCAAATTTTAAAGAAGCCGTTTCTCATTTATTTGGCAAATCGAATATTTTGGTGTGAGGCACCCCCTTAAGTAGAAAATATGAAAATATTGGAAATCTGAAATTGTCCACTTTCTTCCTTTTGAACGATTTACCCAAACACCAAATTTGAAGTCTCTGTCTTATATCAAAGCATGCTTTTCTATCATTTCACTTTTCAAATGTTTTGGTATGGAGCATCCTCTCTTCAGAACATTTTCAGAAAATACGATTTTTCCAGGGGATTTTATCGTACGCTCGACACATGTACCGAATTGCAAGTCTCCATCTATTCGGGAAATGCCTAAAAAAAGCGTGACGGACGGACAGATAGATGGACACTTGGCAATTAAGTGTATATAGAATGGTTATTCTGTAACCAGTAACGCAGGATGTTATCAGAGAGAAATATTTTTTAAAGGTGGTGCACACTAATTTTTAAAAAGTGATGCATACTAATTTTTAAAAGTGCTACACACACTAATCTTTAAAATATGATACTCATACCATCGATTCATATTTACTTTGTAACAATACATATAATCATCCAAAATGACTTGATTGTCAATTCAGATGATATTTATAGGCTGTACATCTTAGTTTTCATAGATCTCCTAGCATGTAACTTTAAAAAGTCTTAGTTTTAAATTAGCTTTTGTTTTCTTTTTGATTTAATCTATTGTTTTATTTTTATAATCATTTGTTTTACTGCCAAAATTTTAATTAATTTAGTAATCAAATCACTATAACTTAATCGTATTTTCAAAATCTTCAGATGAAATATTGTGTAACCCAAATTTGATGAAATATTGTATTGTTATCACATGCGTATGTGTGTAAAATTAAAAAAAAATTGTCTTGGTAGAAGTGGGTCAAAAATTGTTTTCAAGATTTGACCCAAACAAACTGAGAAACCAGCCTAAATAAAATAATGTAATAATAAAAAAATGAAAATTTTTAACAAGTGATACTGCTTGTGGTGAGTTAATAAGGTAAGCTTTTACCCCAAAAATGAGGGATTTTAAATATATAAAAATAATTACAATATTTTATTATTTTGAATATTTTCTTTTTCGATAATCTTAAAAAAGTAGATGTCTGAGAGAGTGTTTTTTTTTTCATTTTTCGAACTGTCACTCGGAATATATAGTAAACAATAAAAGATAGATATAAATAGTAAATGACAAAAATATGCATTAGGAAATTTAGTTTCTAAATCTATATTTATTTTTGAAAAAAGCTCTTATAGTTAGTTCTCGAGTAACCATCTTTTCAAGTTGAATAAGATTGAAAATTTTCTGTTTCTCAAGTTTGTGATGCTTATATTTTAAAAACTAAAATTGCTAGCTTTGAACAATAAACAGGAATTTGTAGCTCTTTGAAAGCCCTATATATTGCACTAAGCTCTTAGTTTTTGAAGTATAGTAGTTATAATTTCGATATGTTAGTATTTTAGCCAGGGTTTTCTAATGGGCGATAAAGATGTAATACTTCAAATGTCACAATTGTTTCAGCTCAATCTGTTTACTTACTTCTTTGTGAGATATTGGTGCATAAGCATGAAATATTTTATTTTGTTTAAAGAAATTAGGAGGTTAAATGTTCTTGGGGATGATTGGTGAGGTTTGAACAGAGTAGATGAAAATACATGTATTCAAGTATGAATTTGTATGCTGTCAGGCAAGTTTATAGATTAACTTGAAAGTAAAACCTGATCAGATATATTGTATAAATTTAATATATATATACCGAAAGCAAATTAGTAAAATAATTTGATATTTCGGCATAAAATGTATGGTCGATGTATCTAAATCAAATCGGGGTGAAAATTAAAAGTGCTAACTTCCTACAAACTATGAGTAATTAGTAGAACTTTGAAAGCCTGTAAACAAAATAAATAAGTCTGAAAAAATCAAATAAACTTATTGAAGTTTTATTTTACAAAATATTATTCACGCAAAGCTATTTTGACTTCATTAACCACTGTTTTTGTTTTTTTAATATACTTTTGAATGCATACATATTATATAGTTTAAATTTTTCTTGAAAAATATTTAAAAGCATATGGGAAGAAATAGGCAACTACCTGAAAATAAGTAATTCCTCTAGTAAAAACAAAATTTTTCTGCAAACAAGAATACACTCAGCTATTAAAATTGTTTTGAACTACTGAATGTTTTAAACTTCATTTGGAACAAAGCATTTTCTATTTGCAATTTCCTAATACAGTGAGTCAGGAGTTTTATTTTTTTTAAAATACGAGTTAGATGTAGCACATATGAAAATTTATATTTTATTTTATTTATGTGATAAATTTGATTTAAAAACGTTCTGAGATTATAGAGCCACAAAACAATTTTTAATAATAAAAATTATACTATCTGTTTCTTTTCCCCCAAAGTTCATTTTAGTAAAAATAGAAGTTCAAAAGAAGTTTTCCCAGAGTTAAAAAAATCAATGCAAGTATAATTTGCTATAATAATAACTCTTTTCTGTTTTTGTAAAAGTGTAAAAAATATTTTTAATAAATTTATAAATTAGTAAAAACTTATTTCGAATTTTTGACATCATACCAGTAAACCTTAGGAGAGAAAAACGGATTTTAAGAACACTTATTTTTTTAGATGGGAAAAGTTGAAGCTTTAAATGAACTTTTTTTCTAAATTCTTTTTTTTGCCAAAGTACAATTTACTTTTCTGTTCAAGAATGAATAAATGCTCAAGATATACAACTTGTTTATTAATTTATTATTGCTTTTTACTTTCCCTGCAATACATGGAAATGTATAGGGAAAGTATTGGAATCATACGGAAAATCGCAACTCGAGTTTTCGACAGATCTACACATTTCAGGACCTCTAAAATCTGATAAAACCATTTTTAACATGACGTCTGTGTATGTGTTTGTCTATCTGTGCAGATTTTGTATCCACTCTAAAAAACTAATTGACCTAATTTAAAAAAATTTGGTAGGTAAGTCACTTGTGGGCGAATCTGATGCTGATTAGTTTTGGGTACAATTTGGGATAAAGAAACCCACCTTTTTTTTTTTGCAAAATGGCCCGCAAAAATTGCCTGTATCCACTCTAGCTGAAAAACTAATGGACCGAATTTTACAAAATTCGGTAGATAAGTCACTTGTGGGTCACCCCGGTGCTGCTTAGATTTTGGCACAATTTGGGAAAAAAATAACCTGCCCTTTTTGCGAAATGACCTGCAAAAATTGTCAAAATCTAAAATAATAACTATGTATGCTTAAATTTATCCTTTAAATGCTTGTTTTATATGTAATTTTTAATGAAAAGAATAAGACCAACTCCATTACACTAGAACTAGCCATTCTCGAGATATTTTAGTTTTTTTGTATTTTCTCTACGCTACCTTTGAAAATAAGTCCAGTTACCAAATGAGAATGAAAATTGAATTAAAAGTGAATTAAATTTAATTAAAATAAAGAGAACGTGGATATAAGTCTGCAGAGAAAGTCATGTACTGCCCACATCAGATTTTTTATTTACTGTTTAATGAATTATCAATTGAAATATACTTTAGAATAAACTAACATAAAGCAAAAACTAAAAATTTTTTAAACCGAGAAAAATGTTTTTAAATTCGCAACACAGCAAAATAATTTTTACTATAAGAATAATCTCATTGCTGAAAGAGTTAGCATATGTATTATTTGGTAAATTATATAAAATATTTCTTGAATAATTAACCAAATTATACCAAATTAAGAAAATAATTTAGTTTAGTCAATCTGTGCAATAAGTAGAGGATGGAGAGGGTGGAAAAACTCGGCAATGAATGAGAAAACAAACTGTGCTGTGGCTGCTACATCATTCTACATACAGTTACATCATTGTTCTAATAAGGTAATGTGCTAACTACTATCTTGAATATTTTAACTCCCATGTCGATGATAAAAAATTTCTCATTTGTTCAATAACTGGAGTATCTGGAGTACCCAATGGGAATTTTACTACCCTTTTTCTTGTAATGTAACTGTCCCTTCATTGCATAACAGTTGGACAACATGTGAATTATATCATGCATCTGCTGCCAGTTTACTTTCAGAAAATGTTTCGAATTTTTCTCATACAAATGCACAGGAATGGGTACCTGAGTTAAGGCAGAGTCAAATGATTTCATTTTATTTCCAAAAAGCTTGGTTTAGGAAAAGTTGCCATTTAATCTGAATATCACTTGTGTAAAATATTAACACCGAAAATAAAATGTCTTCAGTTTGTACATTTGCTTTAAAACTTGAAATTTAAGACATAATTTTTCAGGGTTTTTTTTTATTTAATTCGTACGTTGGCCATTTTAGTGTTAAAATATATTATTTATGTTATTGAATTGAAAAAAAAAAGATAAAATATTTATATCTTTGATGTGAAATTTGACAAAAAAGTTGAAGAATTTCAGGGAAAACAACAAATTTATGGTGTTAATTTCATAAAAAAAATAAGTCATTTTAATAAGTATGTATTACTGAAAGTTGCTGACATACAAGGAAGATCTGGATACATATGATGTTCCAATTCATGTCCTATTCAATCACATTTTCATGTGAACACATTAACTGCAATATAAAAGTTAAAAAGTCAAAATAGTACTTGCTGTCATGTTTTTTTGTAGGCATTTTTTCACAATCAAGCAACATTCCTTGGATAAAACCATCGCTGGACTCATAGCTGCAAACTCTACTAGATACTGTAGTGGTTTCTTTAACTAGTCTTTCGATGGTTTGACTATGCACTGGTATACTCAGCAAGTAATTGAAAGAAAACAATATAACATTATCCTCTCCCCTTCCTGCAGTGGACAATAAAATATAATCTGTTAAGCATATAGCAATTAGAGGCTCAGTTACTGTGATTGAATTCCAGTTGATTATACAGAAGGTCGTTTGCACTTTATGAAAATGATTTTGATAGTTAATTTTTATGCATAAAGGGCGTATTTCTTACAGCAATTTGCTTCTATCTGATAGCCTTGATTCTTGACTATAGCTCTAGTTCAAATTTTACATGAAAGTAAACCTTTTGTTAGCACTGTCATGTCAATTTTATCCCAATCCTCTTGGGCCGTTTTCCAAAGTCCGTTCAGTGTTCTTGAATGCTGTTTCCCTAAGGCTCGTTTTAATAAATCGAAAGCACAAAAGTCCATAGGAGAAGCGTCAAGTGATTTTACAGGTATTTCATTAAATGGGATACATTTTATTCCTGTTTCTGATTCTTTCTTTGCTAAATATGTGGCAGATGACTTAAATGTGTGACTAGTGGCTTTGTCCATATGAAGTTCAAATTTATTGATGTCCTTTCCATATAAAGCTGGAATTTCTTCTTCAAAAATTGGTTCTAAAATATTATAAAACTCATAGTAGAGTGAATTAATTTTAGCTTTACTTGAGACTTTTTTGAGTTTTAATTTACTGTTGTAACAAAATCCTGCAACTATCATGAATCCCTTTGGGAACTTTTCTGTACATCGATGAAGCCATTTCGTATGGTCATTTTTGTCAGTTGAGCAATAGAAAATTGCTCTTCTTTTATTATAGTCACTTAAATACCCCATGCCTCATCGAGTGTTACCACAAATTTCCATTTATCAGCAGCTAGGTGTTTTTCATATAATTTTCTACAATTTGTTTTTCTTTCCACAATATGCTTTGGCAAAAGCAGATGAACTTTAGATTTAAACATCTTTTTTAACTTCAAATCTTTATGAATAACTTTATTTACAGTGCCAGAAGACATCCCCAGTTTTGATGCAATGGATCTTCGAGTCGGTGGATTTTCTTTTAGGATCAGAGACTTCACTTTCTTGATATTTACCCGCATTCGAACAGGCTTAGGATGCGATTTTACGACCATTTTTTTATTTTTACTTTCAGCTAGACATTTTTTCCCTTTCAAATTTAATATATTAAAAATACCTTTCTTTGAAATGCAATAACCTCGATTTTTATACCTCTTTATAATTTGTTGATACGAATATTTTCTCCCAGAAAGCGCATTTACATAACCTTCGAGCCATCTATGAATTTCAGGAGCCATTTTCAAAATACATCTTTTATTCTACATTCCAATCAGAACAAATCAGTAGTAGATGATTATATTGTAAATACCAAAACTTTATCTCAAAATGCTAATGAGAAACATAAATACAAAATCGTTTCCCATAAAGTGTGAATGACCTTCTGTATTGATGTAATCCTTAGCTTTGAAATGTACACATATTTCAAATTTGTGAATATGATCAAATGGATTCACACAAACTTTCAGGATGACTTGAGCTACGTATTGACGTACATTGCTTTGATCATCACACAGCATTGATATTAAAATACTTTCTTGGTGTGCAAAGTATTCATTACTTTACATCACTTTTTGGACCACCTTTCTGACTGAATTATCTTTTACTTTTCTTAGGAAAGTCAAAAATTTCCAGAAGTTCTTGGTACTATTTATAATCTCCAGATTGCATTTGATCTCAAACTATTTTGGTGAATATACCTTTATGATGAAAAGTCATGATTGATTTCATTGCACTGGAAGTGTAATTTATTGCTGCCATATAAGCGAAGAATCCAGTTTGCAGCTTCAACCATTTGGAGTGGGATATTTAGCCTGGACTTCTATTAGCAATTTATTCTGAACATTTTCCAGAAATTATGGCTTTTAAAATTTCTAAAAGATATCTTTGATCTGTACCAAGTATCCTCTTATTGATATCTGCAACTATAGGATTCAAAGAACTGGCATGGCAATGGGTTTATAAGTCAGAAAAAGAAGTAAATGAGCTGTTGTTAAAGATTTTCCTATAGGATAGCAAAATCTAGATGGTCCAAAAGTTTTCCCACCTAACTCTTTAATTCAATGCTGTGAAGGAAGTTGACAAACAATCCATCATAGTGGCCTTTGTAATTTTCCTTCGAATTGACGAATGATTCCAGCAGGTTTACCCACATTTATTACACATCCATAACAATCTAAGCAAACCAAAATAGAATAAATTGGTATTTTCTTTTGTAAAATTTTCCTAGATACTGTCAACTATATCTTCAGCCCCAGATGAAATCAGTATAACATGGCCAAAATATTAGGATTTTGGCTCTTGAACTAGTATTATGTATTCTTCCAATGTGCATCTTTCCATTTACTGTTCTGTGAGCATAGTTTCATTTTAACTCTTATTGAAATATAACTAATATAATGCTTGCAATTTCACTGTGCTGTTATTGGATTCCAATCTTAAAATTGAACGGGCCTTGCGACATTCCCTACCTTGCTTCTGTCTATGACAGTAAGATTTTCCACATTGACATCATGCAATATCGCAGAAGCAAGTGCAGCAGCAATACAATTGCCTATACCATGTACATCTACACCAGGGTGTAATTTTTTTTTCTCTAATTTTCCTTAAATATATTTCTATGATTATCAGCCCCTCCAAAAGGAAATTGCCAAATACCCAACCGATATTTTAAAAATGTATCACTAGTACCAAGTGATTCATTAATTTTTGTGAAATTTTTCAACTTTAGTCATATTTAACCTTGAAGACATAATTATTTTGTCTGGCATTTATTTTTACTCAATAACAAAGGTAATAAATGTATGTTAGCATTAAAATAGTTAACGTATGAATTTTTAAAAAAAAATCTGAAAACTTTTCAAATTATGCCATAAATTTCAAATTTTAAAGCAAATGTGCAGACTGAAGACATTTCTTTTTCAGTGCTTATATTTCGCACAAGTGATATTCAGGTCAAATACCAACTTTTCCCACCCATTTTTTGTCAACCATTTTGGAAAAAAAAAAATATATATATATATATATTTTGTTTTTTGCTTCACCCTAACCCAGGTATCCAGTTATTGATTATAGGTATAAAAATGTTTGATGCATGAAAATAAAATAATTTTTACTAAATTTTGTGACAACTACAGTAATTGTGCAAATAATGGGGAATAAAATGTGTTTCATGAGCTAAAAAAGTATGGGAATGACCGATAAGGAAAATAATAGAAACAAAAGAAAATATCCTTAGCTCTGAAACAATTTAAATGTAGATTATTATTTACTTTATACTAAATATTTAAATGCACAGTACGGTGCTTTCAATAAAAATCATGGAGGTAAATGAATGTTAGCCATACACAGATGCAATTTGAGACAACTTTTTGGTATATTAATGTGCAATTTTGGGTATCTGTACACCCTAGTTATAAAAGATCATTGATAGAGAGTGTTTAATACCTGTTATTTTCTCTTAAAAGAAAGTAAAAGCCCAATTTTAGAAACATTTTATTCTAGGACAGATATATTTAAAGGATTTTAAATGCAATCTGACTGATATAATGTGGCACAAAGATTGAGAGTGAAATTTCAAGGAAAATTTCCTTTTGTAAAAAACATGAAATATACTGAATTAAAAAAAAAAATGAAGGAATTCTGTTATAGGAAAAAGTACTTTTTCCTGTTCATCATACACTTTCTAGTTCCAACTCCAGATCTTCTATTTCTGCTTCAATAATTGCTCTTCGAGCTATCTTCTCCAACTGATCTTTATCAGGATTTGGCAATTCACCTGAATCAATTTTTTGTTTTAAAGCATTAATGTCTCTAATTTTTTTCTTTAAATTTCTAAGTCGTTTAACAGGATCTGTTGCAATTGGTTGAGATTTTGAGAAATTTTCTGAAATAATTGTACTGGATTTATTGGATACTGAAATGTTCAACTTCTCAACTTCACCTTCAATGTCATCCACTTTAGGTGTGTCACTTTTCTTTTTCTTCTTTTTCTTTGAAGATTTAGAAGGTACTGTAGTTTCAACACTGGTTGCAGATAACCCAGGAATTGTTTTTGTATTACTTTTTGCATTTGCTGCAATTGCATAACTGGGATCTAGACCAACTGGTAATGTAGGCCTATTTTTCGCCCATTGCTTACCTTTGCTTTCGTATCTGAAAAAATGGAACTAATTTTATTGTTCATTATTTAAAAAAATTTAAATAAATTATTCAAAAAAATAAACATTTAAATTCAAAATTAAATATTTTCCAAAAAAAATATGTAATCAGTTTTTACTAGTTACTATATTCCTGATAATATAGGGAACTAGAGGAGCTCCATGTGCACCTCCCCTTCCCTAATTCTTCAGACCAACTTTGTTTTACACCTTAGAGGGTACTAAAAATGTCAAACGATGTTCCCAGTAAAAAATCTATGCTACCAAAATAGCAATTATTTAATTTTAAATTTTTAGTTTTGTTAAGCGAGTTATTATTCTATACACATTTTTGCTCAAGAAAGTGAATGAAACCTTATAAGCAGGGTTCAAAATTAGCATTTGTTGTTTGTATTTTGCACCTATAAATTTTGTTTTGCCAACAGATTTTAGATCCAGCTATTATTCTTGACACATAATTTTTCCGCACGTATAACACAAATTCTGATTGATCAACTGTTTATTCTTCCTTCTAATAATCTAATCTATGCACATTGTGAATTGTATGTGTCTGCACATTGGGTCAAAGGTGGAGCTGCTAATAAAAGGCAATTTTTTTCTTGTGAGCTGCGTAACGTAACCAAATAAATAATTTCAAAATTGCACCCAAGTAGAACATTTTAGCAAATAAATAAAAATGTTTAGGCGCCATTGGCAACTGACTTTCTGCTTCTAATTTCTAATCGTGCCTATAAGGTATCCAGAAAATACGTACACCAAAATTAAAGCAAACAGGTTTGGAGAGCCTCTTTTGAATGATGAATATTCTACACAAATTACAAAAATGCTCATATATCTTTAGGCTTCTATTTATAGCATCCTGGAAGTTTGTTTACTGGATTCCTTATGTAAAATTGTAATAAAATGATTGACACACTTGGTGTTGTTTATAATGATGCATCATCCCTAATATTCATTAAAAATTCCTAAAACCTGTAATTTTCTTATGAACAGTTGGTTTTAGATACTTAAAAACAAAGTTTCATTTGATTCTTGAGCAAAATTACATATACAATGATTACTCGTTTAATATAATTATACATTTTAAATTGAAAAATGGCTGCCAGTTTTTTCACTAGAAATATCCTTTAAAAATTATAGTACTCCTTAAGGTTAAAAAAAAAAATGGTCTCGAAAGATCTGGGAGAGAAGCTTGTCGAGTTCATCTCTCCCCTGTCTCCCGCACTATATGCATTTCTAAAGTATTTCTTCAGTGTATCTCTGCAATTGAAAGTGAAATTTTGAGCTGTATGTTAATTGAAAAATATGTACTTCATGTTATATGGTGTTTATTAACAACATTTGCTATATTTTTAACAGCTTTGTGTTTTCACATCTGAGTTCTTTTTGCAAAAAAGTCCTTATAATGTGACATGTATTCCTTAAAAGAAAAAAGGACATACTGAATCCTTGGCAGATCAACTGAATATTTTATAGCAGCATAGTGACTTTTGCCTTGTAGCAAGGTATTGACGAAGGGATAACACCCTTGGACATGTTATCCCGAGCATTTACAACTAGTTTTCACCAAAGGTGACGAGTTTTGCAGTGATGGGCACAAGAAATCAACTGGCTAATTAGAAGGCATCATGCTCACTATTTATTAGTTCTCCTGGAATTAAGAAAATACAATTTTTCTCAAGTGCTCTCTCTCTCTCACTCCCCATTGGCCGGTCAATTCTGCACTCATCACCCCATTGTGTTCAGTGGAAACTAGGCATTAGTTTTAGAAACATTGGTTAGAGCTAAAATAATACCTTGGAACTATTGCTGGTTGAAAGTATTTTTGGTCTTGTTATTGCTATAATCATTAGTCACATGAAATGTGGGTTGTGAATAAATTAAAAGTTTCTGTCAAGGCATTCATATCTTGACTCCTTACATTGAAGGGCTCCAAGATGGAGTAGTTTCGATGTAATAGAAGTTGTTGTTGTTCAAGAAAGAGATATTCATAAGTTAAAAGAAATTATAAAGTGTAATTTTATGGATACTTTTGCAAAAAATGAATTTATAGTCTCATCAAAATCACATGTATATCCATATTTATTTTAAAGCAAACATTAACATGAATCTTTTTAATGTTAAGCTTACGTTTAAGGAATGGTATGCTAACTTTTATTGGATGGAATATGTACCATAAAATTTATATGCAAGAAATTTTAAATCCACATATTTAAAAAAATATGAATGAAATTGCAAATTGATAAAGATAATACGGATAGTTTTATAGAAAAAATCTTACTAAATTCTATTTTAACATATTTCTCATTAGTTTTATCTTATTTCAAACCTTTATTTCTTTAATAGACAATACCGACAATTGTGTGCACAGTCTCAATTTAATGAATTTGAATGGGATATTTCGTTCGAAACCTTTAATGTGGTTGAAGACCCACAGACCACACGACCAACCCTAGGGTTTACGGTAGCTATATGTGTGGCCGGACCTTTATAATGTGGTGTAAAAGTAACTGTTTAAAAGTTTGTTAAGGTTGTTATTATATTAAAATCCCAATTTATGCAATATATTTGAGAGTAAAAATAAAGATTATCATTTTATGCATGAAATATATAAATTTTGTTTAAAATAAAAAGTTTAATGCATTTGTTATACAAAATCACCCGGAAAATCCATATCCTTGTCTTAATACAATTTGACAAACTGCTGTTTTTGACTCCATCAACCATTAATTACTGCAACTTAATGCATTTTGAATTAAAATTTGAGTTATTTTTGTCATATTTCAGAGTTAATACATTATTTTAGGAAACATTTTATTTATCTTATTGATGTTTAAAGTGAGAAATTTTTAAACAAAGCTGTGCTGTTTTCCAGTGCTTCTCTACGAAGCGCCACAGGTTGAAAGGGCTGTCAGTGACGTCACAGCTCGATCAGAAATGTTACAATGGGCCTGTTAATATTTTATTAACCTTGAGAAAACCATGAAAATCTAGCCTGTTGAGACTGAACAAAGGACACTAATAATAATAAATTATACATACTATTATCAACTAATAGTTGTATATGAAATTTAGGGCAAGCAAGGTTATATTTGTTGATCAATCACATTTACAAAATAGTATATATATTATTTTCATGCATAAAATATGAAAATTTTAGGGCATTGTAATAAATGTTATTGAGAAATTTTATTCCTTTCCTAAATCTTAATTTAGTGGATTTAAAAAACTAACTTCCTTTATAACATGAAAAATACAATTTTTCTTTATAAAAAAAGGGCATGGTTTTATCCACCAACATAATTATTTACTAATAGCTTTTTTTATCAATGAAAATTGGTGGCAGTTATTGATTTTCATAACTAAAATTAAAACATTAAGTTCATATAAACAAAAATTTCTAAAAATTTTTATTATAAATTAAGAGGAAACTTAATAATACACATTCTAAAATATATCTATATTAAATTCTGCACTTGTATTTAATATTTATTTAAACCTTCCTTTATCAATTGAAATTAGTGCCTTTTTTAAAATCAATTTTCAGATTAATCATAATAAAATATATATTTCCAAACTGTCTAACAAATGCAAGCATAAAGTTTCAGATAAAATAGATTCTAACGAAATTGGTCTAAAAGTATTTTGATTGCAACTCATGACAACATGTTTAAAATTAATAGTTTATTTAATATTAAATATTCTTACACAATCGCATGTCATTTTGTAGTGACATTTTAATTGGTTGAAAATGATCAGTTAAAATTTTATGTCTAATGATCTTAAACTATTGACACATGCAATTTTTTATAAAAGAATACCAACATAACACAGTGTAATCATTGCATAAAATAGATATAATTTTTATTGCTTTAAAAGAAGTCATGAAATTTATAACATACAAGGGCATTTCGTCTTGAGGAATATAACCATCTTTCACCCGTCTTGCTTTTCTCCATGAGCCATCTGGTCTTTGAGTTGCTGGGATGTACGTACCTATAATAGACATTTTAAAATATACCTTAGAAACATGTATAAGTAGTTTATAATTAAAAATATCTATTCAAATATAGTGGATGGTAAACCAGGGTATAGCGAATCTGGATTATAATAAAAATTCATTTATTTATAATATACTAAATGCAGAAATCATATAGATATAGTGTATTAGATACTGTTTATAGTGCACTCATAAAAGAACCTTCAGCTGCAGTGAACCAAATCCTTATGAAAATTTTAAGCCTCCAAAAAATGCTTAAAATTGAAATTCTGAGCAACTCACAAAGAGCTGTTTTGTGTAAACGCCTCAGTATTGTTCACTTAAAGAGCAAGAAATAATTCATACAATGCATACACCTTTAAACAACAAAGTATGAGTGTTTCTAAAATATTGTTTGTAAATGTAAACAGCAGAAAATAACAGATTAATTCACATAACAGTACATGTAAGTGAAATTCTCATATTGATATTACATGTCATGTTTAAGTAAATAAAGTTTTAGAATTTTACTCAGTCAATGTTTTGCAACAAACTCTTTATCGATCATGAGTGTTCATTATAACCAGTTTCTGCTGTACTTTAGAATCAATGTTGCTGAGAGAAATTATTCCTTTAACAGAAACTCTAATATATTAAGAAATACTTTTCCAAGGGACAAAAAAGCTTTGGAAATTGTATCAAAATTATATACTGTTTGTTCTGTTAAAAAATAAATTATCACTGAGAAAGGTTTTCCTACTAATTAATGTCTCAAGTCAACTGATTTCTTATATATGATACTATACAAACTGTGTAAAAAGGAACTTGCATGCACTTTTTACAGCCAACTGAAAAACAAGAAAAGCTGACAATTAAACTAAAAGCTTACTTATAATACAATACTTCTACATATAAATGCAAGCATTTAATATTTAATTTAGCAAAGCTAAAAAATCAGTGCTGGCTAATAGTAAAAAAAAGAAAACAGGTATTTCAGTTTCAAAATAACTTGCAAAACTTTCTTGGAGAAAGCAGGCATGTCAGTTAGGCGATAACAATTATTTCGAAGGTGCTATAAGCCCCCTTCTTTAGGCCTAAAGGACAGTATGCATATGCACTCTTAATAACCACTAAGAATGAACTGCTATTTAGAATGAAATGAATTGGCAGTTCAGTCTTAATGGTTGTTAAAGGTGCATACAGTTTCTTGGCTTGAAGAAGGGGACTTATAATGCTCTCGAAACAATTATCATCTAGCATATATATTCCTGCTTTCTTCAAGGAAATTTTGTAAGTTATTTTCTTACAAACAGTTTTATTTATTGTATTTCAATTTGTCTGCTTGTAATTTTATGAAGAGATTATTAGTAAGGAACTTCTGAATAGAGTTGGATTAATCAAAGTTTGATTATAATTTATCAAAATGTTAAATGTGATTACATAATAGTGTATAGTAAAACCCTTCATATCAAAAAAATATATAAATATTAATGTGAAGGATATTTTAGTTCTGAAATTTTGTCCTGTTGATATCCTGACTGAATTGTCTTGTCATTTATGCTTGCACATCAGGGAGAAAAGTTATTTTCGTTTAAAGCAGTTTGTGTAATCAGAGTAAAAATAAATCATACTGTAATTGATATGGCATTTGAAAGATATCGCAAAACAAATTTATAATAAAAGTAATATGTGAATTATATTGTCTATTCCACCTTTTAGAGCTAAACATTGAAAAACAAAAATGGTTTAAATAGCTAATCCTCAAAGATTTTAAACTTGTTTTTGTTCCCTTCCATGGATAGACACACAAGCAACTAAAGTTGTATCTACTATTTTCTTATGAAATTTTTTCTCAGTATAAACCAATGTAAAGCTATATTCACAGAAGGCTGGGGAACTCAAATACTTTTAAAGTGTAAAATATGTATTTTACTACTTAATATGCAGTTTGTATTCTTAAATTTATGAAAGTATTATTTTCAAGTAAAATGAAATACATTAAAAACTGGTATAAATTTCATACTTTATTGGTTAAAGCAAGGATGTTAACTACCACATAAGGATTTGGAGCACCTTCAGGAGCAGATTTTAAATGTTTGATGTTTTTCAAATACATTTATTAAAACAAGTTTCATAAAACATGAATTCAAAACATTAAACCGTTAAGACTTTCCATAGGCATTCATTATTATGTGAAAGTGGTGGTTATTCAGGTGCAGTTGGTGAATACCTATTCAAATTGAAATGAATTAATTGTATTTCTACAATATATTTTAATACACATTTTACTATCTGCAGAATATAAATACGACATTTTAATTCTGACACGCAACAGAGTACAAATACGACTTTTTAATTCTGATTCACCTTATTCCCAACAGGGTCTGATAATTAATTTCTCAGGGGGCAGACAAAAAAACTGGGATGTCTAAATATCTTTCCAGATCTTTCAGACGTCATTCCAGTGATCTGACTCAAAATTCATACACTTATGGTTCCGATCACTTGACACAACTGAACTGAGCAAATTATTCGTCGAAATGGAATAGCTAATATTTGCAGTGGCAGCAAGGAAACTTACAATTCTATGAACTTTTATGAGAACTGACAAATTTAGTTATACTACACAGCCAGTAGACTTGAACTTGTCAGTTCCCAAAAGTTCACAAAATTATGGTATATAATAGTAAATTTCTTGCTGTCATGGCAGATATTGGCTATTCAATGCTGACGAGTGCATAATAAGTGTAAAATCAGTTCTTGAAAGCTGTATTCTGCAATTACAGTGTATTCCAATTTAAGTTTGTTTGGGAAAAGTTAAAAATCCATATCAGAAGCTTGAAACCATACGGATTTTTTTTTCTCTTTTCAAGGATTACTGCTATCTCTGATGGATTAGAGATAACTAGAACTTTGTTTATTTTTGAGTAGAATGAATTACCCAGTGTTGCCTGGGTCCTAAATAAGTGCTTGTTACTTAAATAATACACATTACAGATATCGCTCAATTTTTAAATTGCCTATTTTGAACTTAAAATCATTCTAGCAACATGAATGTAAATACTTGGTCGTAAAAATGTTCCTCTAACCCCAAAGTAAAATAATAATTAAAAAAAAATTTTGCTATCTCAGTAAATTTTCATCCAATTTAAAACAAAATTTAGCACAACTCATGATAATATACCAAATTAAAAAATAAGATTAAACCTTTTAAAATTGCAAAGTCAGAAAACTCAAACACATTTAGTGTGCAATCAGCTGCTTTCTCTTAAAAACAAAACATCTGCCACATAACTTTAAAACTTCATAACTTCTAAATTAATTTGAATTTTTAAAAAATCTCAACAAGGTGCACAATACCGATTATGGGATTGTAAAGCACCTATGTAACAAATTTCACTGCTGCTAGAAACATAAATTTCCCACTACAGACGACGATGACAAACATATTTTATTATTAATAAATTGGCATCACGTCTGATTTTTGAATTTGAAACTTCTGTAATAAAATTGTAAAATTTTTACTGTACTTTTCGTGATTTATGCTCGTTTTTGAATCTATTCAAAATGTTTTGTATTTTTGGATTCTCCTTAGATAAATATAAGTTTATTGATAATTGTATTTATGCAAATTTGTCACCTTTTCTGATCTATATATGAACGATCATTTCTATTTCCATGTAGACACTGATGAAGAGTGTATTTACGCTCAAAAGTGGTCTGGCCTTTTTAAAATTTTGTACGTCTTATAGGAAGTGAAATAAAGACCTTCTATTATAGTTGTGTGCTTCTTGTTTCTGCTAATATTTTATTCTGTTAGAAGATTTCTGCGCTCAATTTCTTGGAAACTGAAGTTTATTTCTTAATACTTATCTACAATCCAATAAAATTTATTTTTTTCTTTCTAGCTCTATTGCTCCCTTTGTACTTTTCTAAGAAAAAAATGATTTGACTTAGCCATATGTGCCTAATCTTTAGGAAAATAATAACCCAACAATACTATTCACATTTACAATAAAATCAATTTTATAAAAAATATAGCCTTTTAGAACATGATGTCTTGCCAAGTTTTCAATACAAATCTTAAATCTATTTACAGTCATTAATTCTACTAAATTGCACATTATCAAAGCAAATGTAAAGACTAAAATCCTATGACACAAATTAAGTGTGTTTATAATTTGTTTACTGTGAATTTACAGTTGTAACAAAAAAAAAAAAAATGCATTTTCTAGCACACATCAAAATTTATTCATTTATGCACATTAAACCAGAGCATAGGAAAAGAATGAGCATGTAAAATTTTGACTTTTCTAATCTAAAAATCTTCATTTAAAACAGACTACATCCTAAATTAAATAGATGGTACTACATCCTAAATTTGGGAACATACTTAATCCAAAAACATTAAAATTGATTTGCGAGTCAATAGTTCCCATTAAACTGTGCGCCTAATTAGACAATTTCAATGCTCTTTCAATAAATTTAGAATAAACCAGGGTTAGGATTTTGATGTCCAAAACTGTTTTTTGACATGACATGACAAAAACCCGTCGTAAACTTTCAGAAAGTGTCAAAAACTGTCAGAAAATGTCGAAAATTGCCAAAAACATCTGCGCAAGTTTCTGATCACAGTCATTACTGGCATTTTAATCTAAATAAAGTTACAAAACCACTTTTCAAATCATGGAATACTTACATTATAATTAATATTTATATTATACGTATATCAGTGTTATTTTTATTATTTTTCATTTGGAAAGCCAATTGCAATAAAATTATTTTTTGTGTAGCAAACTGTATAAATATATACCACACAAAAATTGTGATTTCATTGCAGTTTCTGTTTTTTGCATTGCTAATTGTGATACTGCTTAAAAAAAAAAAGCTGAAGTACATTATATATATATATATAATATACATCATACATACATATTATGTATATCACAGCTATGAAAAATAGCCAAAAATAATTAAACTACTAACTGCTTTTTTTAGATTGTTTGTATATCAGTATTAATTTATATGTAAAACTTTATAATGTTTATATTGATTATAATATAAATATTCAGTTTATATTAGACATATAAACTGAATATTATAATGTTTATATTAGCTACACACCATAATGCACACTATAATGCTTATATTAGCTACACATCATAATGCACACTATAATGTTTATATTATTATACACATTATAATGTTTATATTAGCTCCACATCATAATGCAGTTGTCCAGTGCATGAAAGCTTATCTACAACCCTTTCATTATTTGGCTTAAATGATACATCCAGTATATAAAGGTGAACTGCTCAATGACGAGCAGCACAGGGAAGCAGCTCGTACATGGTTATTTGAAGTGCATCCAACTTTTCTGCCATTTTTAATTGCTTTTGAAGCTGAATCTAGACCATACTATGGAAGTTTCTTCCTGGTTCAGGATGTCACAGCATCTGTATGGTGAAAAGGCCTTAAGAGAACATCTATTCAACCAGACTTGCACTTACATTCTAGCCCATGCAGTTCAGCATCAATAGAGTGAATATTCTCCAATTTTGGTTTTATTCATTCAAAACTGAGGAACAAACTTGGGAGTTCAAACGGGCTTCTAAGTTAGTTTTCTGTTATCGTATGCTCTGGGGAAAGAAGGACTTAGAATGGGACTAAAATTAGATAATAAAAGAACAAGGAACTACTCTCTTCATAATATTTTGTTTACATAATAGAACTAGGATATAATAATTTGTTTTCCCTAAAAATACTAAGTGAGGTGGACATGCACATAACGTTTTGATGTTTCAATAACTTAGTGGGCAGTGATGTTCCTTCAGCTGCATTTTTTTCTAAAATTTACCAAAACACAGCTAATGTTAATGTAATATATTTTTATTTTGAAGAATTAAACAAAAGAAATACTTAATATACTCTTTATAGCAGAAACTAAATGTTGTATAAGTAATTATTATTTATCAGTTGAAGACCCAGACCGTCCGACTCATTCTAAGGACTCGAGCAACCATTTGGACGGCCGGTTTATTTATCAGTTGTAGTTATTTTATATATTTACTATTAGCTAAAATTAATTATTTTATATTTATATTAGATGATAATTATTTATTTTTCGCTATCCTGCTGAAAAAATTTAGGTTTGTCAAAAACAGGTTTTTGACATAACAGTTAAAACTGTGGTTAAAACTGGATAAAACCGTCATTTGTCGAAAACTTGCCAACCCTGGAATAAACAGATTATTCAAATGAATTTTTGAATTTTCAAAATAGCTTTTGAAATGATTTCTAATGATAGCATATATTTGCTATTAAGGCTCAAATAAGACTTGAATGAAAGTGATGCAATCCTTTACATTTCTGTGTATATTATTAAAAAGGCGTATAAATGCAGATGACCGTAAAATAATGAGCAGTATAAATATTTTCGACTCGTCAAATTCTCTATCGTAAACATATAATGGTGTGAAATTGATTAGTTACAATTATTGCACTATTATACACTACATATTAATTATAAATCAATATGTACAAAACACGTGTCCAACTTGTTTGTTAATTTTCCATTATAGACTAATGGGAAAAACACATTTAAATTTAGGCCAAAACATGAATACACCTTTGAAGTCTTAACAGGATTTTTCTGATTGTCTCTACAAAAATTTTTATTGGTTTTATTTATTAAATATAATGCAGTTTTACGTTTGTATGAAGTAATTCAACACTTCTTAAAAACACTAGCAACTATGCCATGCGTCCTTAATTTTAAAACATACCAAAATATCTGCAATAACTATATAGCGATAAAAGACTTGATACATTATATCTTTAGGAGAATATTAAATAAAAGATAATATCGTATGTATAAATAAATTACCCGATTCGTCTTGTATTACAGAGGAAGAATTTCCATTCGCAGCCGCCATAATAGATGTAAATAGAAAAAAATACATAACAATAAACAAAGTAGAAGTCAATGTAGGGGTCTACAGTCATGGGGTTAAACTCGAACTACAAAACGGACGTAATATTTAGATCTATTTAGGCATTAAATATTTTTTTTAATGTCAAAAAAATAAAAAATCTTAATTACGTCGGTCATAAACTCCATTTTTATATCCTATGGTTACGTGTTCAATGTAACACCGCCTCAATATGACTCCATGGACTTAGGGGAAGTATGAGAATCGGCAATTGGCAACACAAATTAAGACAGGGTAAACATGAAAATCGTCAGTAGTCGTAATTAAGTTGAAAATATATCAAATTTTTTATATTTAGCATCATAAATCATGACATTTTGTGTGATTAATAGGTAGCACGGGTCTGTTTATATATCTCAACTAGTCATGAAATTTGCAGAGCATTTGGCTGCACACATTACTCCAGAGTGGAGAAAACAATATATTCAGTATGAGGTAAATATTTATCCTAAATGTTAATTACACAATTTTCGAAAGAGTTTTGCTGTTTTTCAAAGCTACTTCCTAAATGCTGAATTCTGAAAGATAATCAGAAGAGAAATAAAATGTTCCTGCTTTACGATGTGAGATTAGAAATTCTAAATTCATATTGTAAATATATGGGTCACTGTCAATGTTAAAAATCGTATCTTACGGAAAATGAATTACTTCATTTAGCACTGTCACATTTTCTTTAATGCTATATTTGTGGGAAAATTATGCATTTTATTTGTTTGCATTCCATTTGGCGGTAGACTATATTACAAATATTCCATCTTGCACAAAACTACTTTAACATAGATCATAGATTTACATTAGGGAATTAGCCCAGAACAAAGTATTAATTATATTAATATATATTGCTATGTGTTAAATTAATATAAATATTGCAATATGTTAAATTGCAAATGCATCAATTCATGGAAACCTAATGTATTTAGAATGCAATAATTATATTCCTGTTAAGATTTTAAAACCCAAAAATATTTTATTCATTTATTAGCTATTTTTATTTTGATGCATAACACTATTATGACTTAAATCTAAGATGTTCTGGTTTAAACTTCCGAGATTGAGCTGTGGTACCATCAGAAATTTTAATGCCTATCATTTCCAATTTTTCATTAGAGCAGTTTTTTGCCAATACTCAAAATCTGTGCTCTTTTGAATTCTCATAAAAATAATTAAAAAAGTGAACAGGTTTTTTTAATGAAATAAATATTGGTTTTAAAGATTAAAAAAAATAAAAATTTTGGCAATGTTGATGTACATTGATATTTAAAAACCCGTACCAGTTTAATGATGTTGGTTACAATGAACACATTTTTGTTAGATCTTTGAAATATTTGCCTTATATCTATTGCTTTTAACAAACTTTGATAAAATAGGAACATTAGGATTAAGAAATATTTGTTTAAAAATATGCATTCAGATTTATCGAACATGGTTACAATGAATTTTTTTTCTAAACAGTATATAGAAAGACTGCTACAGATTGAACAAAAAATGTGTAAATCATGGTTATAGAATCATTTTATACAACATTTATTTTCACCTAAATAATAATTGTATAAAAACAAATTAGTGTGTATTTCACATATCAAATATGTATTCCACCCCACAGGGGCCTTATAAAAATTGTTCATAAGAAAGAGGAATTTAATTAGGGATAAACATGTTCTTTAAATTTCAAAAAAAGAGAAAATGTAATATACATAATAATATACATATTCAGTACATTAATACATGTGTTAATGTACTGAAAGGCAGAAATAGCAAATCAATGTCATATTTTCAGAAATGTAAACATCAAGAGTTAGTGGCCCTTTAGGTCTACTAAAATAACATTATGACTAAATTTTAAAAAATTGCTATTTTCTTGCTTGAATATAAGAGGTTATATATTAATTATTTAAATTGTCATTTTATATTTAATTTTGATGAACAAAACTGTTATTACTTGAATAGCTTTCTTTATAATTGTAATTTTCTTTCAGCTAATTTCGTATAGCTAAAAATTATAAGATATATATCTGTATAAATTATATGAAATTATTTGTTTTGTGAAACTTTTAAATTGGTATATTGGATCATAAACAAATGTATGATTTTTTTTTATATTGAAAACTTGTGAAAATTAAAAAAATATATGTACCTACTATATTAAAAAGTTGTAATTATTTTAAATATATCTTATCAGCCCATAATTATATTTGTATTTGTGGGCTCCGATGATATATTATTCAATTCATATGCATAGCTATCCTTATAGTCAGATCTGTTAACAGGCCAGTTTAAGTAATTACCTACAGGTGTGTTATCAAACAAAATAAAGTAGTACTTTAAGTTCCTGAAAAAATGATACTTGAATGATACCTTAAAATCTAGAAAAAGATAGATGGCAATCTAAAAGAGTAGAGGCCCACCATTTACTACAAACAAGAAGGCTGCATATATGATTTTGGTTAACATTTTGGAGCTCAACTATCCATATACTTTGAATGCATGTGCGTTCAAATCAAATCATCAGTTTTTGGTTTTTATAGGAAAGGATTTATTCATATGGTTGTATCCGGTTTTGCTATAAAATGGAATTTTGTTGAAAATGAAAGTTTTTATACAATATTTATTTACAGGAGATGAAATCCTTGCTCTACTCTGGTGTGGAAAGAGCACCTTCTCCAGAAGGTATATTTAATGTTACTTTAACCTATTATCACTTCCACAGTAAAAATATACATTTAATGCTTACATATTAAGATAATGAGAGAAAATTATAATTAAATGAAAGAATAATAGTTCAAAAACTTTCGTTTGTAAAATATATAAATGTGTTTAACAAATGAAACAGATAAAGTGAATGCGTAGCTAAAATATCTTGAAGCTCTATTTGCTTTTTTCAAAAATGAATTTTCTATCCTAAAACATTGAAACCAGTATCCTTCAGATTTAAATCTTAGTCATTATATTATTTAATATTTATCTAAATGATATTTGTTAGATGAAACATAGCTTGTTTTTTAAAATGGTGCCAATAGTATGAACTAAGTCGAAAAGAAATTTTTAAGTAGTGCATAGGTAGTATGTAAAATTAGTAGTTGTCAGTCATAATTTAGGACTTAAAATTTCATTTTGATAATTGAATTCTTCATCCTGGTTGTCGAATTATGTGCATAATAATGTCCTATACTTCTGTCAATCCTATTCTGTGAGGGATAAGTGTATTTACACCTCATCGCCCCACCTTCTTGATAAATAAAATTACCAATATGCAGCGATCACAGTAGTTGAAAGAGCTGGCAATCTCCTTTAGTTTTACATGGAAATTTCTCAATTTTCACCTAATCTTCCAGTTAGAAAACCCTTTTCAAGTTCTTATTTGTTGTTGTTATTGAGACCCAGACCGTCCAACCTACCAGAAAGGTGTAAGGTAACTGTTTGGACGGCTGGAGGTTCTTATTTGTAAAACATATGCAAACTATCTTACACCTGTGCTCCAAATTTGTACAATTTTCACTTAGCTCGTAAACACAGCTATAAATATTTATGATATCATAATCACAGAACACATCTGCGAGGGACATTCCCAAAAATTTGGAAGGCACTCCCATTTCAGGTAACAGTATTTATAGCTCTGTTTTGCATGTATTATACATTTGTTAGCATGGAATAGTGGATATCTGCAATAGCATCAAGGAACTTGCTAGGATCTACAGGGCTAAAGTGGATAGTGCAGATATAAATATTTTTACATTTTTAAAAAATATTTAATAGTTGTTGTTTCTTCACTTAAAATTATCATTTAGTTATGGGGATTATTTTAAGAAATCAAAAATTGTGTAAACTTTTTTTAATTTATAAAACAAGTTTACTTCACTTGATCCTAATTCATCATTTTTTACTGGCTGTAAAACTTTCAAGAAAAGATACTATTTCTTAGACTATTTTTTTTTTATGGAAAAATAAAGTCTCTTTTTCATCTCTAACGGAATCTGCTAACAAATTCTAATTACCGTATAAAAAATTTATCCATAGTTTATTTAATTAATAGTTTTTTTCTTTTGTAGAGTGAAGTAAAGTAGGTATAGTGTTGAGTTTAGCAAATGCATATGGGTATTGGGTAGTACAGATATAAATATTTTTACGCTTTTAAGAAACATTTAATAGTTGTTGTTTCTTCACTTAAAATTATCATTTAGTTATGGGGATAATTTTAAGAAATTAAAAATTATTGTTGGCTTTTCTCTGTGAACAAGAAGAAAGTTAAACACAGGATATTATTGACAGAAAATAGCTCATCTGATAATACAGCAGAAGCTACAACTACATCATTGAAGCAAGATGAACAAAGTACATCATTGGGATAAACAGGTCCAAGCACATCATTGAAGCAAAGAAGTCCAAGCACATCACAAGGCCATCCTAACCTTGCCATATCACAAGATGATGCTGATTCAATAACATCACAAGATGCAACCAATCCAGCTACACCACAAGATAATGCTCATTCAGCCACATCACAAAATAATACTCAGTGAGCAGAAACATTTTCTTCCTTGAAGAACTTTCTCAAGCTCAAAGAGAGGACAGAGATATCTAGCCAATCCTGATCTGCAAACAACAAGCTAATGAAAAGCCAATTTGGCAAGAAATTTCCTACTTCTCACCTGAAACAAAACAATACTAGCACTGTGAGATTCTCTGCACTTGAGGAACAGGGTAGTGTACCGTAAATGGGAGAGCAATAAGATAAAGAGCATCACATTGAGATAAAGAGCATCAAATGGCAGTTGCTGCTCCCTCGTTCCAGAGTGTCCAGCATACTAAAGGAGATACATGACAGCTCCACTGGAAGACATTTTGGCATAAGCAAGATGCTGAACAGAACTTGTGAATGTTTCATCTGGTGCAATGCGAAATCCGATGTTGAATGCTGGTGCAAAGAATACACGGAATGAGGCACTCAGGAAGATGAAAGCATGTGAGCCTATTCCATGTTACAATGTCATAGCTCCTTTCAAGAGAATTGCACTTGATGTTTTGGGGCCACTACCATGAACTTTAGACAATAATAAATACATCCTAGTAGTGATGGACTACTTCACAAAGTGGTCAAAAGCTTACGCAATCCCTGACCAAGAGTCTACAATCATCAGTGCAGTTCTGACTCAGAACTGGATATGTCGTTACGGGGTTCCCTCTCTTATCCATTCTGACCAGAGAACGAAATTTAGCTCTGGCATATTCACCAGACTGTGCAAACTACTCGGACTGAACAAAAATTGAACTACTCCTCTTTATCCTCAATTGGACGGCATGGTAGAGAGATTCAATGGAATGATACTTAAACATCTCTCCATATTCGTATCCAGAAACCAGAAAGACTGGGACTGTCACCTACCTTTGTTCCTGTTGGCCTACAGAAGTGCTGTTTATGAATCAACCGGTCATTCTCTGTCAAATATGCTGTTTGACTGTGATCTATAACTAACATGTGACCTAATGTTTGGAAGACCATGTGATGCTCCTTCATCACCTGATAAATATGAGCAAGAGCTGCAGGCATGGTTGTATGAGTTTCATCGTTTCCCTCGCAAGAGGATCAATATTGCTACCAATAGAATGAAGACCCAGTATGACACTAAAGCTAATGAGGTACTATACCAGGAAGGCGACAAGTATGGCTGTTCAACCCTCGACGATGACCTGGATTTTCACCAAAACTGCAACACAACTGGGAAGGACATTACGTCATCAATAAAATAATAAACAGTGTTGTTTATCGAATCCACAAATTGTCATCAGACAAGCCAAAAGTCGTCCATATCAGCAGGATAGCCCCATTTTTTGGTCTACAATAGATTGATACTGCCTGAGACATGCAGTCTTAGGGAGGGGCAGTGTTGTGAATATGTAATTTTCCTTTGCTGGCATCTCCCATCTTATCTTTTATCTCTTTTGCAGACGAAATGGCTCCATTGTGTTTTCTCAGGAAGACTGCAGTATGAGCATTCTTTCCCATGATCTCACTCTATGGTTGCTAGAATTTCGAATCAGAAGAAGGATTTCCAGATTTAGCAATTTGACAACTTCTCGAAACATCGCCAAATAACGATTATTCTATGAGATATTAGATAATTCTAGAAATTTCTGCAAAGAGAGCCTATAAAATGGAGTTATCACTCAGTGGACGTTCTGTTGACTAGTTGACAAGATACAAGCTATAGTAAACTGTGATTTTTTGTCAATGTTTTAAAAATAGTAGCTGTAGTTTTATGAAAGTATTTTCGTCAGTATTTTGAGAATAATATCTCTTATTTTGTGAAATTAGTGGAACATTTAAGTGTTGTTCTTCTGTATACTGTTCCTGTTTACATTGTGGTTTTGAATAAACATGCTTAGTTATCCAGAAATTGGAACTCATTCTTGTATCCTTATAGCACACCCATGATTCCAGAGGATACGTTCGTAATAATATTTTGATGAGAAAAATCTGTGGTTGGGGTATTTGACTGAAATCGAAGGAAAAAGTAAAAGTATTACCAATAAATAGATTGCAAGCAATTTGTAGTCCAATGAAAGCATTATAAGAATATATAATTGGATTTTTAATCAAATTCTTAGTTTTTGAAACACAGTTATAAATTTGATATTTTAGTATTTTGAACACATGGTTCTAATTTCAATATTTTAATATTTCGAACTCTTTTGAATATATATATATATATAAAAGACAAAACATACACAAAGATAGATGTTATTCACACAAAAGCATTTCGGGTCTATTGAACTGGAGTCATTGACAATTTTTTTTTTACTAAGGTCAGTAAATATACGGACCCATTTTTTTTTTTATATATAAGTAGTTCCTAAAATTTCCTGGGATTTCTGAATTTTCTATATTCTAATTTTCATTAATTTATAGGATTCATAGTTGTTTTTACCTATTTTTAGGGATTTGCCACTCCTATTTTTAGTGGTTTATCACTACTATTTTTCTTACAATTTGGTATGCAGGGACAGCAACCAAATAAAATTTGGTTGCTGTCCCTGCATATATCAGTTTGAATTTATGCAAAATTGAACCTATTCTCAGTGGATAAGCATAATAAAATAATTTAGAGGAATATAAAACCAGGGACCAAAATTAGCAAATAAAGCTGTATTTTAACATGGTTGCACATAAAATTAAAATACAATAACTGAATTACAGGTGAAAATAATTTAATGACATTTAGCAATATTTTTATTATACTGGAACCTTGGTTTTGCATTTCTCTGCGGAATTGATTAAAAATTGCTATGTGCAGGAAAACACAATACACTGAAAAATATTTTAACTAGTAATAAAAATCAAGGATAACAAGTAAGAAAATAAATATACTACTCACTAAGCTTTACTTTTTTACTTGTTAAAAGTTTAATTCCGTGTGTCCTTGGTAGTAGAAGTACAACGTTTGATTATATTTTGGTTTCATTTTACTGCTGTCCAAATAATTTGAATTTTTGAAATTGCAAAAAATAGAATGCAAATTGTATTTAAAAGTATTTAAGGATGTAGGATTTTGGTGAACTGCAACTTTTCTAATTTCAAGTATTCTATTTTCATACATAATTTAAAACAAAAAAGTTTTTATAAATGGAAATTAATAGGTAACCTTACTGAATAACTTAGTTTTATTTACTAGATATTAAAATTAACTCATTTGATACATATTGTTTATTACCGCACACAAAAAATTATAAATTATTTAATAATTTTTTTTTGTTGCTATGTAACTGCTTTAGAAAAAGTGACAAATGCTTTCTAAATACAACTTTTATGTTTGATTCTGCATGTGGTAGCCTTCTAGTAATATAACCTCTAGGTCATATTTGAAAAGTCACTGTGGTAATGACTAGAGCTTTTGTAAACAAGTTTTGGTTATCTTGGCCGGCTTCAGTCACAATTTAAGACTGAAATGAAATTGACCAAGAATTTTCCCTGGTCATTTGGTATTTCGATTATAGGGTCATGCGATGAGCATTTTTTTTTTTTTTTTTTCCCCTAATTTTCCAGCTCAGTAACAGAAGACTGAAGAAACAACCATTATATGTCATAGTGGTTTCTGTTAGGATGAAATTTCGAACAGCTGTAATTTTAGTAAATATAAAATCATTTTCAACAAAAATAACAGAATAATACTACAACATTAGGAATGAAAATGTTTTTATAAGACATTTTAAATAAGCATTTTTAAAATGAAAAGTTCTAATACTGTTAAAGAAAAAGCTTCCAAAATTTTATTATTTAACAACCAGCATTTGTTGACTGGTTTTAATCTTGTTAGAGTTCATCAACACCATATGAAAGACTCTGATAACCTCTAATAAGAGAAAAATGATAAATATAGAAATTCACTCTAAACTGCAGTCTAAAATAATCTGTAATAAAAATATTTTATTAATAACAGAATAAAAAGTTGATTAAAAGTATCAACTAGTTTTGGAGTCATGAAACAGTAGGGTATGTAACATTCTGGGAAAACATGAAAATCTGCCCTCATCCTTGATGTTTGTCAAAACTCATAAAGTGATGAAAATGAGAAGAAACTATAAAAATATTTTAAATGTGGACATTTGGAAGGATTGGGGAGAAAAAAGATCATGAATAACTGACTGACCATATAAAATTGTTAACTTTAAACATTTAGCTTGCGTAAAAGAATATTAAAAAAAACTATAAATTTATTTACCTAACACAATTTTACATGTGAATTTGGTGTGTTTAAATATTAGACAAATGTTTTTCTGTAGTGTAGTTTAATAAATAAATTTCACTCTAAGAATTAATATGCATATCTGAATACATGCACGTCTATACTATTTATCACTTAAATAGGATTTAATGTTTATCATGAATAAAAAAATGGAAAACGCCCTGGAAATTTATCATGTTTTCTTTTAGAAAACCTGAAACATCCAAGGAATTTGATTTGTAGTTTTAGTAGACACCATTAAACAGTGTGCTACAGATAGAAAAACAGAGCAATCACACCAGCAAGGATAAGAATGTATCTGTCAACATACATATTCTTGCTTAGACATTTTGCTAGCAAATACAGTAACTGAATTTTATTATTAAATGTTATTTTGCAATTATTTATGAACATCAGAAGTTTATTTTTAAAAGTAATACAAAAGCAAGGACTAACAATTTTTGCTTGATATTAAAATTTTGATTTATAAATTTATTTTAATTTTAGTTGTGGAACAGAGTGATATTACTCGTTACTTTGCAAATTTTGATGAAGATTTCTTTCACCACTGTGAAAAAGAGTTAAGAAAAATAAATACATTTTTCTCAGGTGAGACATTGTACAATGAACATCCAAAACATTGTTTAAATTTTCATTTTAAAGCTATTTTTGTAAGACTTTAATTTTATCAAACATTTAATGAATTGTTCCTCTTGTAGAAAAAATTGCAGAAGCCACTCGCAAATCCAGCAATTTAAAAAGTGAACTGCATAATGTTGTTTCCGTCGATGAAGGCATTGGAAGTGGGAGTGGTAAAAGGTAATTTTATAAGCTGCTTTGAGTATTTCATGTTAAATTTTTTCTTCTTTTTTTCCATCTTCGGTTAATTATAATGGTAAAAAATTTTTAAAAACCTTAGGGCATATAAACTTACCAAATATATGTGCAACTAAGCATAATAAATCTTCAAATAATTGCTCAAAAATTGCTGCAATAACACAATAACTTAAAACTTCACAAATACAGAAATATACTGGTTTCATAGGCAAATAACAACCATCATCTTCATGACTGACAAGCAGTACGATGTCACTTACTCAAGTCAGGTAGACTTGACTTGAGTAAGTGTGGTCATTCTTCTTGTCAATCTTGAAGAAGTCTGTTATTTGCTGTTGAAACTAGTAGATCAGTATATTTCTATACTTATGCTGTATTTACGCAGTTTTAATTTATTGTATCATAACAAATCTTATTCATGTAAATATTGGATATTAAAATAAAAATAATTTGTTGTCTTCCATTAATGATTTTCTTTACATATTAAAAAAATTTCAATGCTGTGGGAAAACATTGACAAATATTAGGGCTTTTGCATGCTTTTTGTAACTGATTAAAATAAGTGTATGAAATTTTCATGGAAATATCATTTTACTCTTTCAACAAATATTACACTTTTTATGAGGAAAGTAAAATTTTTAATATCTTTAGAACAATTTGAGAAACTTCTAAGCAATAGTGTTAATTTATTTCTGATTAGAAATATTTACAAATAATCCATTGATTTAATAAAAGTGAGCATATTTAATCTTTTATGATTTTTTTTTTCATTTTAGATCAAAAGCATATATAACTTGAGACTGTTGCATGCTAGCATCTTATAATGTCAGTTACTTTAAAAAGTAAAATAATACTTATAAATAAATTTCATATTTAGCATTATTATTTATTCCAATGTAGGCAGATGACTAAATATGCTGTTGGTGTATAAAGAGAGTTCAATGTTGATCGCATAAGATTAATTTATTAAACTAGGGGGCTCGCCAACCCCCCTAACTCGCTCCGCTAGTTGGAAAGCTGCACCTTCTACTTACTGTAGTCACAGGGTTCACTTCACACCCATCTCTTCTAAAAATTCTACTTTCAAAAATTTCCTTTTACCATGCTCACCAATTTTCTGCAGGAGGTAAAAGCAGGGATTTTTCCCAGATGTGGGAATCCAAATACTGAATTCCTTGATCCAGAGCTCGTTTCGCGAGCTATTTCAAGCCAAACTAAAGTTTAAATTGGTAAACAGTTTATTTCATTGTATTACTCTATTATTTCTCTATAAATGTACCAAATTTCATATTTTTGTATGCTATAGTTTTTGCGGTACGTGACAGAGAATTCATTGGATATGCCAAAATGAAAGAAAAATTTTCACTTCAGAAATGCATAAAAAGTAAAATATCTCTTAAACTACATTGAAATAAAAAAAAGGCTCCATCCTACAAAAATTCAAATATGTAGGTACCTGTTTGCAGAAATTCGTGGTCTTGCTATTGTTGGTCTACCCAGGATGCGAATTCGCAGCTCAAATATTTTGTCTTTGACTTTGACATTACATATATCTTAAACTACACTATATATTGAAAAATGGTTTATCTCAACTTGTTTCCCAAAGCTTACTTTACAAGTGTACCGAATTTTATATTTTTATATGCTATAGTTTTTGCGGTACAAAACAGAGAAACTCTAGAAATGAAAAATTTGTTAAACAGCAGCGTCGGCGGTATCAGTTACTTTTTTTTAATATAGAGAGATTACAAAATAAATTATGTTTTGCAGGTTTGCTGTAAAGAAAGCTCTGAATAAGCAAGTCAAGAAAAATATCCAGTACAGGAAAATGCACGAATTACGATTAGCATTTAGTGAATTTTATCTGAGTTTAATTCTTCTGCAAAATTATCAAAATCTGAATTTCACTGGCTTTCGCAAGATTTTAAAAAAGCATGATAAGGTAAGTTTTTACAATTCATAATTTTAGCATGTATTTGTTTATGTTCTATGTATGTATTGTATATGTTCTATAATCAAAGTTCGTATCATTTTATCATTTCAGAATTTGATTTTTTTAAGTCTGAAATGTTGATAAAAGTGTACTTATTAAACTTTATCTAATGAGTGTATGTCTAAATTAAAATGAGGGTATGTTAAATCTGTTTTCATTCATATTTTATTATTCACATTCAACTCTTTTTGAATGGACGTTATGTAATCTTATTTTTTTCAATTCTATTTATCCAAATCTTGACAATAAATTTTATGAATCAAATCTCAATTGTGTTAGGAAAAAAAAATCTATGAGTCAAATCTCAATTTTATGTATATTAATGATTGTCAAAATACTTAAAATAACATCTATCTTCAGTTTAGTACTTAGTATAAGTTCCTGTACTACTTAACTGGAAACTTAAATACATTTCATTCTTTTTTCATAACATGAATAAATGTTTAAAAGAATGTATCAGAAAATTACTATTGCAACTTTAAAATTCTGTGGTAACTAAGCTCTAACTAAATAAAGTGAGTTTAACAATACACATCTTAGTCTATCATATACTAGCAGTATGATATATTACCAATAATAGTTTTGCGTACCTGTATGACTTTTTATTTATAAAATTCTGCCAGAGTTTCATTTGCACATGTAGATTTTTTCACATATCCATATCCACTCATACTTCTATGCGTGTTTCCACAGATAAATTATATTTTCCTTGTGCTTGAATCTTCTGATGGTTTGCATTTCTTTTTTTAATTTCTTTCATTTAGTACAGATTTATGCAAGCTTTCCCCATCATTAAGCAGTGGTCTTTAAAACATTCTGCCAGAGTAAACATTATACCAGAATTATTACAGAGCATAATGTGTTGTGCCTTTTCATGCTTTCTAAAATCAGTAATATAATGCTTACAAGCACCAAGTTACATACCTCTGATTTAATGTAATGACTACACACTTTGAGTGTTGTAAATACCGTGCTGAAAATACCGGTTCTCGTTAGATCACCGAAGTCAAGCAGCATCGGGCGCGGTTAGTACTTGGTGGGTGACCACCTCGGAACACCGCGTGCTGTTGGCCATCTCGGGTGCGGTATCCCCGTGGTTTGCGCGCTAGATTTGCACGCTACCACAAATGCCGCCGTGTTCATGCGGAGTACGATCACGTTAAACATGTGGGTCCGTAAGTCCTTCCGAGAGGTTGGTGGTAGGGGAAGGAGGGTACGGTCCCTGTGGATGCCTCCCCCACTGGGTTCCGCTCTAAATTGGGTGGCACTTCCCGGCCGTCCATACAGTTACCTTACACCTTTCTGGTAGGTCGGACGGTCTGGGTCTCAACAACACTTTGAGTGTTAATATCGGTTTTTTATATTGCAGAATTTTCTTGAGGTCATTTATCTCCTTTTACTTTCTTATAGTATACTATAATGTAGTATACAGTAAACATTATAACAGAATTATAGCAAATCAGTAGTCAGTTTTCTTCTCAGATTGTATATGCATGCATAAACATATGTTGATGGACCAAAGTGAAATTCTTAAATAATTTATCATTGACATGACAATGAATATTGGTATTTTAGTCCTAATTCTATTACATATGTACAATAATATAGAGTCACTAAAAATTTGAAAATATATTTTAGCTGTCTGTTTTGCACTTCCTTGCCATTTTGTTTTAATTGTTTCAATTTTTTCTTTATTACTTATAAAAGTTTATATAAATAGTAATACCTATTTACAAGTCAACTTAAAATTTAAGCCAAACTGGTGAGCCATAAGTGGAAATTTCGTGGACCACTCACTGTAGAGAAAGTGTCACTATACCAAAAATTTTCATATTTGAGATTTTGGCAGAAATGCATGTTTTAACATGTTCTAAATATATTTCAAACATCTATTGGACAAAGATACATCTGTGTGTATCTGTAAGATATAGGCAAAATAACTTAAGAATGAATGCATGTTTTGAAATGACATTATATGTTTAGAAATGTTATATGAAAATTAGAAGTTCTAGACACACTTTTTGTGATTTGTTTAATTAGAACAGATGTTATAGGAAAAAAGTTTTTGATAACATTTTCTGTTGAAGAAAAATGATAATTATCAGAAACATTAGTATATGTAATATACTTTGTTCATAAGACTATTAAATTAATAGGTAATATATAAAATGAATTTGCTTAAATGCATAGAATTCATTTTCTTAACTAATCCATTACTCACAAAAAAAAAATTAGAATTTTTTGAATTATTTTCAAATGAAAGTTCATGTAAATATATACTTTTACACTATTCTGGTGCTTGATGCATTTTCCATGTGATGTACTGTAGCTGATTTGATATAGCTGATTGATTCATATATAAATGTAGTGAATGTAATTAGTTAAAATTGATATATGTAACATTCACCTATGAAGGCATTTTTTATGAACATTTTGCAATTGTGGGAACGAGATATTTCTATTATGTATTATTTGAATCATTATGGTATAAATATACCTTAATAATATAGTATATCAATGTTTAAGATATTGGAGAGAAGCTTCTCAATTCCAATATGTTTCTAAATATTTTCTGCTCTATTATTATTTAATAATTTGATCCCTTCCCCTTTTCATCTCTGCAAACAAATTCTTTTAAATGAAAGTACAACTAAATATATAATGCTCAGTTATGCACTTTGTAGTGGATGAGCATAGTATGCATGTCTGTATATATTTTATAATTAATTTTCTTGGCTTCAAGTTTTTTTTTAATATTTATAAAAATCAGATTTATTATAATTTGATTAAGTAGAAAAATATATTTATAAATCAGAACTTAATTATTCAAAACGGTTATACTAAGCAATTTATAAAATATCTAAAGTATCAAAATTAACAATTGTTACTAAACATTTATTTTAGTAATGATACCACTTGTTTCGTAGAGCAATTCTAGTTTGGTGAATCATTTCTTGAGTCTAGGCATGATAGTAAAATTAAATATTTTAATTTATTCTTGACTTATGTTATTCATCAAAATTATGAACTTGCCACCCAAAACTGATGCTTTATTGAGCATCATTCCTTGCAATCATCAATATTATTTTGTTTTCAACCAGTCATATTAAAAATCAATACCAACCAAGATTTTGTATGAGTAAATCAATCTGCAAAATTTATTGCCTGAGTATGTATTGTTCAAAAGTTAGATCCCATACAATCAAGTCAATTGATTGAGCTAAATTGTGATATTTGCATTCTCATAATAAGATATTTTGTGAAGTTATGTACAAATTGAAATTAAATATTTGATTTAGTTATTAGGTACTGAAGCAGGTGCCAGATGGAGGCAGCAGTGGGTGGAGATTGCTCCATTTTATGTTAATAAAGATATAGACAAGTTGATCCATGATACAGAGGTTTGAAATTTTGGTTTCTTGCAGGAATATATTACAAACTTTTCTCAATTTATGAATAACTTCCATTTCTAGAGAGATCATTTGCCATGTTATGTGTTATTAAATGCTTAATCATTCATCCCTGACCTAGTAACTCTATTGCAAAGCCCCAATTAGTATGAATAATTATTCCCACAAAACCATGGTATAAAATGAATCTGTACAAGTCAAAGCTGTTATAACACATAAGTATGGTAATCGGTTGCATCATTATGAAAATATACTATATACATTTTTTTTATATTTTTGTTTATTAGTATATTAAGGTAATATATAACCAAGGAGTAATAAAATGCATTTATGACTTAAGTTTAATATAATTTGGGCAACGAAAATATTGTTACATTTTTTAAGTATTTGAAATAGCTAGACTGCATCGTCTTCTTTTTTTTTTTCTAAGTCTTCTTGCATTTGCTCTTTGTTGAATACTAAAACATAAACAGCTTGCATATCTCTAAAAATAAACAACTGTAGATATTAATATTTAGATATATGTGATTTGAATTGGGCCATGAACATGCAATCTCCACTGAGAATGCCATATGTGAAGTATGTGTAGAACAAGAAATTAAAAAAATTGCTCCTTGAAGATCTCCTTGAACTGATATGTAGGCATAAGTGGTGTAACATTGTGAAGCTAAGTAGTAATTTTTAATTGTAGTACACTATTTTATTTAAAAAATAGTACTAATCGATTTTTAACTCGTATTAAATGAAGTCTAATATTTTATAATTCATACTAAACTGAATTCCATACTTTTTGTTGGGGAAATGTGTGTGCAGCTTTCTAAAGGTTTCTAAAATTTAAATCGTTCTAAAACTTGTAAAAGTACTTGAACTTAAAAGATACCTGAAAATTTGTAAAGTATCTAAAAATACATTAAAAATCTAAAAGTGTGCAATTTGGCAAGTACTCCCTAATAAAAATATGTAAACCTACTAAAATGAAACACAAAATAGATAAAAAACACAAATTTAAGTTTTTAAAGATGTCTAATGTTTATTTAAAATTTAATTTCACTTTTAAGTATTTTGCATCGCATTTAAATAAATAACTTCATGTTAAATAAATAATATGGTTGAAAGTATAGTAATAGAACAAGACACTAGAATTATAAAAGTTAAAGAAAGCAATATTAAATAATTAGTTTAAGGCATCATCGCATTAAAGAAAAGTTTGCCAAAAAAGAATTTAGAATTAAAAGGAACACATCTTTTAGCCAGAAAGGAAACTTAGAACATTAGAATTTAAAGTTTATATTGGAATGCAAAGATAATTAAACTAAATGTAACAAATTAACATAATTATAAAACAATTCAATCCACAATAAACATCATTAATTTAACCCAGGTTCAGAGAGACCTAAATGCATATATAAGTCAATGGGGTCTTTCCCTTACCCAATCGGAATATAAAACATTTCAAAGATATCATCTATATTTTAAGGAACATTATGACTATTGAAAACAAGAGAAATTAAAATAGAAATCACCCAAAAATATTCAAAACCATCAAGGAGCACACTGAAGTATAAACAGATACCTCTGGCAGATCCATCCATGGTAGAAAAGCACAAGTCCAATTATAAAACAGAAGGAAAGCAATGTAATCTATTGTAGTGAGGTTTTTCTTTACTATATGTGTAAGATCAAAACTGATCTAATTCTAACTGGCATCACATATCAGATCCTCTTAAAGTTTATAAATGCCTAAAATTGTTAATTATAAAATATTTAATAAACTGGTTTATTTTTACTATGTGTAATTAATGAAATTCCCCATTAATGAAATTTGCCTTTCAGTATTGATATCAGTAACAGAGGTGGGTTGCAATATAATGCAATGACCTCCTATGAGTTTTATAGGTGCAGAAGTCATTATATGGAAATGAGTTTTTAACACCCACTATCAGGTCACTTAATTTGGATAAAACAATTTAGCACCACATTTAGTGCACTTGCTATATTGCAGTACATTTTGATGCTTGTCATGCATTGCTGCATATTCATACAATTCAGTGTAGAGGGACTCTATTCTAAATTTATTTAATAAATAAAATTTAAACAATATAGTGCTAAAATTAATGTTAAGCAAAATATATATTATTGGAAGATAATGATTGTGATGGCCAAATAAGTGATTTAAAAAATATATGTAATGAGGTTAAGTAATGATAATTTATGTTGCTATTTATGAATAATAAGAAGTCAAATTGTAAGCAAAAGTTTCATTGAAAAAAATTTCTGAGTTAGAAGAGAAATATATGTGTAAATCAGTAGATTTGAGTTATTTTAATGTATATTTAGTGTATTTTATGTGATTATTTTGGAAGGGAATAGATTTGTTGAACTTAGTATTAGATGCCATCAAAGCTAAGGAGGAAAAGACATAAATTGATTGAAATAATGCAATTAAGCATCAAAACAAAAAGTACTATTAAAAATTCTATATTATTAAAAATAGCAAAAAATACTATAAAAAAAAAAAAAAAAAAAAAAAAAAAATACTATTTTAAGAAAAACAACAAAAAGGATATAAAAGAAAAAAATCAAAATATAACTACTTCAAACATTCCTGTGCTCTAAATGTTACCAATTTTTGGTGGATAAAAAGTGGAATATGTGCAGTTTTTCTTATATCAACTTGAAGAATTAGTAAACATAGCAAAATGGACGGATGAAGATAAAGGGATAATAATAAAAACTAAATTACATGAGAAGGTATTAAAATTTATGACAAGGAATTATGAGCTACATAAGGAATCAAAATTCATGGTAATCAAGGAAAATTTAATTAGCAAGTTTAAGTCAAACCTAACATTAATGCAAAATCAGGCATTATTTAATAAAATTTAAATGACACCAAATATGACTGTTGCAGTTTTAGCATTACAAATCGAGAATATCGCAGAAAATTTTCTGGAAGTCCAAGACCCAAAAGATGAGAAACTTATAAAAGTAGGATACAGAATTAAATATGCAAAATTCATTGAGGCTTTGATGCCAGATTTAGCTGTAGAGGTACAAAAAAAAAAAAAAAACATTATACAAGAGTGTAATGGGACCAAAGAATGTACTGAATTAATGGAGGCAGTATTCAATAACAGGTTTGTGTAATTTAAGAAAATGGCAACTTAAATGAAAATTAAATGAAAATTAAATGAAAATTCTGATAGTGACAGCTTGGAAACTCTATTATATTTTGATCTGGCACACCTCTGCCTGCACAATGGCACATTTTACATCATAAAAAAACATGCATACTTTCTGGCACTACAATTTCCATTGCTAATATTTTTATTTTCTTATTTTGTTTCCCAAACAATTTCTAAATAATAAAAATTTTCATGGATAATTATGTTTTAAGGCTTAAAGACATTTAAAACATTTTTGAAAATATGTCCATTCATGAGGGAGCATGTCAGTAAGGTGTGGACATATCATCATGAAATTTTATTTACTGATGCTTTTCTAAAAATTAGAACTAGGTCAAAAAATTTTATAAATTATATGATTGAAGCACAAATTGCTGAAAATTTAATATTTTCATAGCATTATATCCTATAAAATGAAAATAACAATTCCCAATACAATGATAGTAGTATAGTTAAAATAGGAAAAATGATAATTTGAACATATCTATGCATGCACAAGATACTAAAATAGTATGTATTAACACGAAAAAGCCAAATTCACCAGTGTGATTAACCTATCTCCAAACATAAAAAAAAATATATTATATACATTTTTATAAAACTTTTATAAATAACTAGTAAACAGCATATAGTAAAATAATTTTCATTCTAATGATAATAATCACTGCTGGTACTAGCTGATATTTAATTGCCATTAGCCAAATCTGCTTTTTTGTGTACTTGCAAATTTGCATTAAAATGGTAGCTATTTTATTACTTTAGTGTATAAGTATAAAATGTTCTATAGAGAGAAAAAAATAATGACTTTGATTGAAATCAGTGACATCAATGACAAATTTTGCACACACTCATCGTAAATGCCAGTGGGAAACTGAATACTTAGTTGAATTAAACTGGTCAAGTCCAATTGGAATCAACATCACATACACTGAAAGCAGATTGACTCTGATCAGAGTCACCAGCAGTGAAAGTGTTAGTTAATTTCATTATGCTTTTAGAGGTTTTTTTTTTCATATTTATTTTGTCTTTTCCATAATATGGTATTTATAAACATTGTATTCAATAGGGATATAATTCAAAAAATCAATCCCATTTCTCTGCAAATCCTCTAATTTTTTGTTTAATCAAAATGTATTGGTTATTTACTTCCTTTCTTTTAGAATATAGTCACTCGACATTTAGAAGCAGGTGATCGCCAAAAAGCTATGAAGAGGTTAAGAGTGCCTCCTTTAAATGACCAGGTATGTAAACAATTTATCATGAGTTTTGAATTTCTTTCTGTGATCATTATTCTAACACTTAATATTTGCTAGTTATTTGTATACAATAGTAAAAATTTCACAACCATATAAACATTAATTGATAAAAGTAAAAATATTTTAATAAATTAGAAACATCTGATTATCGTAAGAGTAGTACAGTAAAGTCCTAATAATTCAAGTCACGGTAAACCAGGAGGTTCCGCTTAATCTGAGTTCTGGTAAACCGAGTTCTGCTTAATCCGAGGTAATTCTTAGTATTTTCTGCAATTCTTTTTCTCCCGCCGATGATAGAATTTTGTGCGTTTTGTCTCTCTTGGCAATTAGGAGGGAGGTAGTAATTGTAACAATAATATCATCTACTCTTGGTTAAGCATTAAAGATAACTTGTCATCAGGTGTATTTTTGGCCTGAGGAATGTAAGCATAGTCTTGTACGACAAAAGTACGTTCTTTTGTTCTAAGAACTCAAAGGAATAAGGCTATGATTTTTTTTAATATGATAAGGTTTTGATCTAAAATAAGTGAGAAAAGAAAACTCGTTACTGTTTCTTTAGATGTTAAGATAAAGGCTTTGAAAAGATTAGATACATGAGAAAGCATAAGAAAGATGCAAATGAATTTGGTGTTGGAGAAGTCACAGTAGGTGACTGGAAAAGAAAATGTGTGGTGATTGAAAAGTGGAGCATAGGAAACTTTTTGGCAGATTATAGATGACACAATTATTCATTTCGTTAAGGAAGAAGCTTCTTATAAATTGATGAAGATATTTCAAACATTGAAAAAGAAAATGTGATTTCTCACTCAAAAGGTACTGCAGTGCTAGAGATCACACTTCGATACATGAAGCAATAATAAGATATATTACCAGCTGATGTTCTTTTTTTGAAAGACTGGCAAGACAATGCTGCAAAGAAGAGGATTTTTGTGCAAAAGCTAACGACTATAGACTCATTTTTTACAGTTAAACAATGTAAGTTCATGTAATTTTTATTTACCATTTTGTCTGTCTACTACTTTTTATTAAAACTGGTTTTGTCACAGATTTAAGTATATATTTTGATATTTTCATTCAGTAATTGGATATTCCACTTAATCCAAGTTGCTTACAGTTTAAATTAACTCAGATTATTGGGACTTTCCTGAAAATCATTTATACTTTTCTTATGTGTATAAGCATGAAAAGGGATTGAATATTTGTTACAGAGTTTTTGATGAATGCAGACATTTTGAGCATCATGGACATTTTATTCATCATCTTTAAAGTAGTGTGTATGTTTTGTGCACTTGATATCTTTTGAATATATTAGGTTTACCTATAAATAATGATACAACTACTAAGCCAAGGCTGGACATATATCTCCTTAATCCAGGAGCTGGCTTTTAATTTACATTATTTTTGCATTTTGGTGGCATTTATCAGAAAGCTCCATTACAATAAATAGTTACAATAGTATAACACATAAAGGCTAACACTAGCACTAAAACACTAAAATAATACATTTTAATTTTTTTAATTAATATTTTAAAGCATTGATTGTTTCAAATTTAAATTTATAAAAAAAGCAAAAAAAGTTGTTCAGTTTTTTTTTTTTTTTTTGTAAAGATCATAAATTGTAGTATTATTTCTTAAAATATAGTTCAACATTATTTCAGCATTATTATTGCCATAAAGATGAATAAAGGTTTTTATCTCTCTGAAGTTTGTGAAATTTATATATTTGTGGTTTTAAAATTATTAATTTATATTTCAGCAATCTCCATGGGTGACATTCAAAGTCGGGCTTTTTTCTGGTGCCTTTGTTATTCTTGTCTGTGCTGTCATAATAGCAGGTCTGTAGCTGTTAGTAAATATTTTATCTGATAATTTATAGCAAAATTTACATAAAGCAGAATTTGCTTAAAAAAGAGTTCTACATAATTTGTTGCATTTAATAAAAAATAAATCACTTTTTGCTGCAAGGAAGTTTGTAATATTTAAATCTATAGACACTTATTTTTAGGTCCTATAACATTTCATTTTTAGACAGATTTTATTATATTACATATTTTTGTGTTTATTTTAGTATTGGCACAAAAATCAACTGTTTTTCTGTTTCAGCTATATTTAACAACACCCCTGACAACTGGCGTATTGCTGTTCGCCTATATAGGGGAAGTCTGTTGATTATTCTATTCCTCTTTCTTATTGGGATCAATGTATATGGATGGCGAACATCTGGGGTGAACCATGTTTTAATATTTGAATTAGATCCTCGAAATCATCTTTCTGAGCAGCATTTAATGGAAGTAAGTTCTCTCACTTTTTCAATTAAAGCATCTAATCAGAGAATTATGTTTTAGTGTTATACATTTAAATGAATACTGCCAAGTTCACTTATAATGAATATCAAGGGAATATATTTTTCGTGTACCTATGCTTCCCTATAAACTATTGGCATGCATTCATACATATTGCAGAAATGCAGTACTTGCCCCAAGCATTATTATAAAAAACTATTAGCTCTAGCAAGCTTATTATAAATATGATTGGTTGTATTCTGTGTTCTCCCCAGGACAGTTGTCCCAGGAGGGCAGTGTTACAAAATTTTCTATCCATCTGACAATAAAATGACCAGTTATACCTTCTTTTTTTAAGGCTTATACACTGCCTGGCCAAGAAAAAGTTGTGCAAGTTTATTTTGTTGGACCACCTTTAGCACTAATTACGGTATGCATTCGTCGTGGCATTGTGTTTATGAGTTCATGTAATGCCTCAACGCATATTTGTGGCCAGATTTGCTGTAATATTTTGCCAAGTTCCTTGGTTAATGAAGGAAGAGTGAAATTAATCCTTAGCTGCTTCTCTAGTGTATTCCACATATCTTCGATAGGGTTGGGGTCATGTCTTTGTGGTGGCCAATTCAAAGGTGTGAATGAGGCCCCATGCTCCTCAAACCAATCTTTCACAATTTTAGCATGATGAATCGTGGCACTGTGATACTAGAATATGCCATTGCCCTCAGGGGAAAAAATTATATTAATGGAATAAGATGGTATTGCAGTATGCTCAGATATTCAGCTGACTTCATTTTATTGCTGCATAGTGTTGCTGCACCTAGACCAGCCAAACAGAAGCAACCCCAGATCATAACACTTCCTCCTGAGACCAGTACATTGGGTACAGTACAGGAAGGGTTCAATGCTTCATGTGGTTTCCTTCTAATCCTGATGCGTCCATCATGTTGTAAGATAGTAAATCTGGACTCATCATACTGCATGATTCCCCCCCCCCCCCCCCATTGCTAAGTAGTCCATTCTTTGTGTTCCTTGGCAAATTGGGGGTCTTTTTTTCCGATTATTCTTAGTAACCAGTGGTTTCCTTTTTGGAACACAGATGTTTAATCCCAGTCCTTTGAGTTCTCATCTCATCGTGCTTGTGGAAATGATCTTGTTTCTACTATTAAACATGGTTGTGAGTTTTAGAGTCTATTTTTTGCACTGTACACAAATGGATTGCACTAATTTGATGCATTAATCTTATGGTACAACTCTGTGTTAACGAGAGCCAATGAAAAATCACTTTAATATATGATTTTGTAGTCAGAAAATTACAAAACTTCTTACAGGTGGCTCAAAGTATGATGCATGGCAGACGGTGAATTTTTCCAGCTCCAGCTTGCACATTTTGGAACAAGCTCAGTTTTTTTATTCTGCATATTTAGATATGCAATAGCTACTACTTATAGTTCACTGGTTAATGGACTTAACCACTGTAAATCAAAATGGAAAAAACAAACAGCTAAATAACATAAAATCATTGCTTAATAAAATCTGCTTGTGAATTAAATAAATAATTTTACAGTCTAATTTTTTGCTTACCCTATATAACAGGGATGTCCATAATGCCGATCACAATCTACCAGTTGCTTGCATAATGATATTTGGTTGATCTATAAATCAATAAAAACTTGTGAAATATAGAAGTTTAAATGTTGTGCAATAATTTGTTGAACTGCATTTTTATAGAAACATTCTTTTTCAGCTCAGGTTTTAAAAAAGTATATCACAGATGGATTTTTACTGAAAAGTGGATCTTTTGTAAAAATTAGCCTTGTACTCCAAATGTTTTAAGTAATTATTTTATTAATTTAACAGATTTCCAAAAAAATTTAACATCTTATATACAAGCACATTTTCTCATCGGCTACATGTATTTTCTTTGTACAATTTTATAATTAGCTATTTGAATTACTTTTCAACTTTACATTATTATGAACATCATGCCATGTGTTTTAATCTTCTAAGTTTAAGAAAGTGAATTTGATTTCTGATTAGATAGCTGCCATTTGCAGTGTGATGTGGGCTTTAAGTGTTCTTGCGTTCCTGTTCAGCAAAGATTTATCAATTCCTGCTTATGCTAATCCTCTCATGCTTGTTGGAATCCTTCTTGCATTCCTTTTTAATCCCACCAGAACGATGCGGCATCATGCAAGATTCTGGTTACTAAAAGTCCTGGTATGAATCTTTTTTTCTCATTTGTAAGACTTTTAATACAGGAATCAAAAGTGTGGACACTTTCTTCTATGTTAATTTCTTGTTAAGAAAGTTATTAGTAAAGTTGAGATTTGATTTATCTTGTCTTTAGTAATGATTTCTGGAGATGAGACTGACTTAGATTTTATGAACAAAACCTACATAAAACTTAACACATTTTATGTACAGACATAATTCAGGTTCAAACATAAAAATGGTTATTAATTAATTTTGACATTTCAATTCGATTTTGAAATAAAATCATATAAAATATATTTTATATACAAAAAAGATGTTTGTGATGTAAGAATGCAAATACTATATAGATTATTCTGTGTTATATATTTCTTTTACTTCATTCAAAGTCTTAATAGTCAGACTGGTTATAAGATCAACTGCTGTTGAAGATTTGTAAGGGTTAAATCAATAACACCTCCTGATAGAAATTATCCTAGTCTAGTGGCAATCACAGGAATTTCATGGGGGTGTGGGGGGTAAGTGTAAAGGCAGCAAGATTTAAGGTCTGCAAAATGTATTTATAGTACTTTAGAATCTGTGTCATTTGTCTTCCATATACACACCACTGACTTCATTTTATTTCAGAATTATAGACCTCTCTTTAATGAGTGCAGTGTTTATCTAAATATTTCACATTACTCACAATCAAAACTGCCATGTCTGAAAAAGTTAAATGATATTTTGGCCAAACTTTATTTATAGTAGTTTTATAGGGGTTAAGTGCTTTATGTTGCTGCTACAACGCCAAATCTTTCTGTTTTATACCTTGTGATATTTTTGTTTATAAATAACACCAATAAGATTTAAAATACTTTAGGTTTAGAACCTCACAATTTTTAATATGTTAGTTAACCCCTTCACTGGCAGACTATTTATTGTTGCACTTTGACTATTTATTGCTGCACAAATGTAACAGAGCATTTTTTATGATGGATTTTAAGCAATGTTCAAATTATAATTTTAGTTTATATGTTAATAATATTAAAATTGAAATTATTTCATTTTTTTTTTTTTTTTTCACTAGTTTAATTGTTTTGGTGAAAGGTTTTTATTTTGAACTGACACTTTTTGAGTTTTGCCATTTTACCTGCAAAGACTCTGATGACAGCCAAATACATATTTATTACTCTCATGGATATAATGACAGTAAGAGTTCTAAAAAGCAACCAGCCAGCCACTGACCAATCAAAAATGCATTACAGCAAAATAATATGCAATAAGCTAGGGATTTCCATCCAAATACCTGCCATCTCTCCTGATTATCTACCCATCCTCCTTCTCTTCTAATAAATACTATATTTTGAATTTAGCCATTTTTATTCCTTTTTAATATTTTCGAACATTGTTGTGAAGTGTTTATGACTTTGTTCATTCTGTTTGTCTGGCTGTCTGTCCGTTCACATGGTAACTGCTGTAAACATGACTTTATCAAAATGAAATTTTAGTATGTTGTTGAGACAATTTGTGGGACATATGGGAATGTAAAAAAATAATATCACCCAAATAGTTTTGGATTTAACCCGGGTTGAAAAAATGAAATACATTGAACCCCCATCGAACCTAATTTTTCAAACATTTTATAGGTGGAATTCACAAATTGCTTCAAAAATTTTAGAAAATATTCAAATTATCACGTAAAATGTATTAAAAAAATTCATCAAAACATGTTAAGTAGTTTTTTAAATAGAAATTGAAATATTAATTACACCCATATTATATGAAGAGATCACATGACTCATTGGAAAATAAAATATGGCATACATTTTTTTTTTCCACTGTGTCAAAATCATGATTTTTATGTAATGTTTCTATTTATGTTTAGTGTTGCATCCGTCCTAAAACTACTTTATTTTTGTATATTATCTGTGTATCTAAATTCTGTGCCTACACAATTGCAACATTTTTTATTTTAAACATTCATTGAACTTTGATTATTTTTATAACAAAGCCTAATTTTAACATATGCAGATTGTAACAAATCAAGTGATTATTAGGTGAGTTGTATAGGAATTGCTAAATTTTTTTCATGCAAAATTATTTAGCTCTGGAGTCTGGAATATCTATATAAATAAAATTGAAATTATTTGTGTGTTTGTCTCATCATCACGGGAGAATGGCTACAACGAATTGGCTGAAATTTTCGAGATAAACTTAGAATAACCCTATTTAAAATTTAATCCATGTTTCGAGTTTTTAAGACCAGGCGTTATCGAGATATTAATAAAAAATGCACTATTAAACCTTCCATTGAGATAGCATTCTACAAACAATATTTATTCCACAAAATTATTTGAAAAAAAAAAATTATATAATGTTGCTAAGCGACCAAATGAAACCAAGTGAGTTTTTATTTGAAAACAAATATCATGTTGCTAAGAAACAAAATTAAACTCAATGAGTTATTACAGCAGTAAATCTAAGAAACATAATTAAATTCAATGAGTTATTACAGCAGTAAATCTTTTTCGATTTAAATCATAAAATATATATATAAATAAATTTTGTCGGAATTGCATTTTTGATTGGATTATATCCATTATAGCCTCTTAGTGTAATGAGTATAGAGATTATTGATATTTTCAAATTCTTACACAATCTGTTTTATTTTTTTTTAAAATCCATAAATTGTAGTACGGGTAAATCTTCTAATACATGGGTATAATCTTTCAATGTACGAAAATATAAATAGTTCTGTCCGCCCATCTCTGTAATGCTTGGCGAGGGATTTGGCAGGATATTCCCAACTTGGTGACATTTTTTTAATGTTGCAAAATTGATGAAAATGTCAAATTGATAAAAATGTTGCCAAATTGATAAACATGTCGCCAAATTGATAAAAATGATGCTAAGTCAATTAAATTAATTTTGTTTTAAAAAGCAATAGTACTGTAATGATGTTTTGGTTGCTTTTGACTATCAATACGACCATCGTACTTGACAACAAATTTGGCGATTTTTTAAAATGTAAGCAAATTGCTCAAATATCGCTAAATCGAAAAAACTGTTATCTAATTGATAAAAATGGCACCAAATCAATAAAATTAATTGCATTCTAAAAGATAATAGTATTGTAATGATGTCTTGGTAGCATTTGTCTCTTAGTCCAACTATCCCACTTTCCGACAAATTTAGCAACTTTTTAACATGCTGTCAAATTAATGAAAGTGCCGCCGAATTAATAAAATGATACTAAATTTATGAAACGACACTTAATTGATGATAATTCAATATTTTGCAAAATTTATTTCTATTTCTTTGATAATTCCTGTTGCTTTGTGGTAATTAAATAATAGTTTTTGTAAATTTATTTACAAACGGGACCAGGATTCTTTTTCTTTCTGATCTGCATGTGAAGATAATTTTGTATAGCAAGAACAGATATTCTAATACATCTTTTTAAGATAATTAAATTAAATATTTTAATAAAATGTTTAGAATAACAAAGTCACTTAAAATATTATAGGAATTTGCACATAATTGAAGTTTTAATTTCTTTATATTATATATTCCATGCAAAGAACGGGTATACTGCTAGTAAGTGATATGAATGAAATATTTATTGATTTTGCATCGAGAGGCAGACTATTTATATTTCGATGATGTCATTTGTATAAAGTTCATTTTGTTTAACTCGAATTGTCTTTTTTAATGAAGTTTTAAGTTTTCAAGTATAATAAATTACTGTAGTACTGTAATAGTTTAAAAAATATCAACACTGAATGTATCACATTTTAGAGATGTTTAAATAAAATTGCATTTCTGTTGGAAAGTGTTTCATAATCAATGCTTTATACATGATTCATTTTTCTTGTTAATTGGTGCAAATTAAAGTGAAAATTAAAATGGTGTCCATTATTGAATTTCCAAATTAATTGAAATATCTTGAGAATGGTATATCCTAGATTAATATGGTTGGGTTTACTTGTTTTGCCATTCAAAATTACTAATAAAACAAGTATTTAATTACTAATAAAACAATATTTGTTAATTTTTGAAAGCCATTTTAAGTAATGCAAAAGTAACTTAACTACCAAATTTCAAAAAATTCTATTTGATAGGTTTTGATCGATAGTGTATACATACATTGTGCAGACACTTTGTTTAAAATAATGGATCCAAGTTACTCAAAACATGTAAATCCATCGAAACACTTTAAAGGGTCTCTGCCTCTCTGCATGATCCATCCTGTGACATTTATACAAAGACTATTAAGTAATGTCTAGATTTTTAAAGTGACTAACCAAAGTTAAATTCCAGACAAACTGGGATGGAATTTCAACTGACAATGGAAATGTCAGCTAATAAATGTGTTAATCATATAGATATATATACACATAGGTGCAATATTTATAATAGTATTCAAGATTACATGACAATAAGATCCTTTGTTAAAGAACATGTGTACATATGCAATTTGTTTATGCTATTTTATGTAGTTAAATCTCTATAACTTGGACACTCACAGTTATTTGTCCAACTTGCAGAAGTATCCAGGTTATAGAGGTACCCATTAATGATATAGATAAATTCCAATCCCCCCAAATGTGCCCAACCTATGATAATGCTTAACATATAGGTGTCCAATTTGAGAGGCTTCACTGTACTATTTTGTTATAATGTTAACATATCTTGGTATCCTATAATATATTCAAACTACATTGGATGATGTTTATTATACTGTGTTCTTCCATTTTAATAATAGTGCATTTGTCATTTAACTCTTATATATTAACATTGAATAAGAAAATCTGTGTGGAAATGAATAGACTGCTATTTATAATTTTATTTTTGCAGCGATTTACATTATATTCATCTTTATTGATTTTTGAACTGTGATGTTCTGTATGTACTGAAATATATTCTGTGTATATTTTCTGACTTTGTAAAAACTTTTATTTTTGTTAGGGTCGTATAGTAGCTGCTCCATTCTTCCATGTTGGATTTGCTGATTTCTGGCTGGCTGATCAGCTAAACAGTTTAGTTCCTGTCCTAGTTGACTTTCAGTATTTTGTATGCTTTTATGCTACAAGTGTAAACTGGGAAGTTAATACAGGTATGTATTTTTCAAATATTATTAAACAATGATAAAAAAATGATTTATGCACACTAATTTGTCTGTTGTAACACTTATTTATTGTGTTCTTTGTTAAATTGCCCATAGTATGCTTGCATTTTATGCTGGAAAATCTTTGCATAATTTCTTAAATTATAAAAAATGTATTTTTTCGTTACCCAAACCATCTGATCTACCGGAATACATAAAGTTATTATTTGGATGGCTAGAACAGTACCACTCAATTTAGACCATAACCCAATTGGGATGGTAACCACAAGGACCCATCCTTCCCCTAACCCATCACCTCTCGAATGGATTTTTGGACATACAAATTTATTGTGTTTATGCTCTGCTTAGACACGGAGATAGTTTTGTGCAGCATCAAATATCGAACCCAGGCCTACCATGTACGATTCTCATGCCTTAATCACTAGGCTATTTATTGCAGTAATGAAGTAAGAAATGTATTGAAATTGTTATAGTTGAATGTTACATGAGTTGTTTGCTTGTTATTGTTTTTCTATTTATAACATGCTAAGATTTTATTGTGGAGTGGTCACAAATTAGGAGTTATGGAATTTAGGAAAAAGTCAAGGAATTTAAATCTAAGAAACTGCTAAATAAGTTTCTTTCAAAATGTGATTTTGCATGGCAAAAATTTGCAATATTATTTTCTTTTATAAAGTGATGTTTTTATTTTTATTTTTCCTGCATTCATAGTATAAAGCATAAGGAAAGTATTATGACATGGTCAAAAATTTCAGTTTTTGACAGAGGAGCACATTTCAAGCATCCCTGAACATCAATTGAATGTTTTTCAGGTGATATGTGTTTGTGTGTGTGTGTGTATCTGTGAGTTTGTGTCAAATAAAATTTTGTATGATTATTAGAATCAGTAAATACTGGAATTCTATTGATTTTAAACTCAATCTAATGTTCAGAAAACCTCCTACATTTTCGAATGAAATTTGAAAACATTATTAAAAAAAATTAGAACATTCAAAAAAGTTTCATAAATAATCCATTTGTATGTAATATTTCATTAGAAAATGATTGATACACACTTTGGAATAATAGTATGCACTGTTCATGAAATATTCACAGTTTTTCAATTAATCTGCATAATAAAAGAAGTTGTCTATGTGTGCAGTCTGTAGCATGAAATCTAAGCATTGTATGGTTAATGTACACAGTTTCAGAATTATTTTTTCCTGGGCAAATCTAGTTAATGTTAAACTTCCCTTGTGTGTAGCAGAATATAAGCAAAGTAAAATAAATACAGAGTCTATTTAGTTGAAACAAAATCAATGTTTTATTAAAAAAACAACAGATTCTTGCCTAGTTGAACAGGCTGATTACTATATTAAGCATGCAGCTAATAACATATATACACGCTTTGAAACTGAGAAAGTATGGCTGGGAAGTTCAGTTTGGAAAACACCAGTAAGCATTGCTTTCCTTTGTATGTTGTTCGACTTCCACCCATTCGAAGGTCACATACTGAAACCTGAGTAAACTTGACACATTTGTAGATGACTAGAATAATACATGAATGATTAAAATTGTAAAGCACCGAGTAAAAAGTTCAAGCTTGATTAGCACCATCACTAACATTGAGGAAATACTTATTATCATTGTAAATGCCTTTTAACTAAGACATACATCTTTACACATCGTAATTTAACAAGTTATCTCAAGCTATAACTGTCTCTAGTACATCAGCAAAAAGATAGACTATATTGTCATGACCAATGTGATTGTCAACAGCTCATTAACAAGCTCATTCATAATAACGATACTAATGCATTACATGCATAGAAAAATAGGGAAACGGAATACTAGAAGTATCCTACTCCTCCAACTGCTCTAACAGCCCTACTGATGTTTCCAAATCGAACTTCCTATATATGCCAGGACCAGTATGACCTTCCGGAATGATTTTGGAGATCCGTCTCTAAATATGCAAATGAGTTTGTTTACGCATTGGATATTCAAATTTGCATAAAGTCTTCTGCTGAAAGAACGCTATGAGTCACTCCCAAGAACTAGGTAAATAAGTTAAAAATAAATTGGTGTTTTTGAACAACTGCTCAGGAGAATAGTGAATCACGAATGTTTGTTTATGTTCTTCCAGCAATCGGCCCCCCTCATGCAATCTGTTATATTCGATGCATACACATTAGCACTCAAAATTTTTTCTAAAAAACTGTTAACAAATGTCAAGTTGTCAGTATTTACTTCAAATCATAATGATTGATAAGATTAAAAAAACTTTCTTAGGTGACTAACATTTTCAAATACATAAATATAATGAGACATATTAATAGGTCCAAAAATGTTCGAATTTGATGTATAGGCATTGAATTTTTAGCAATGAACTCTCTAAGAAAGTTTGTATGGTAGAAAAACTTTAAAAACACTTTTCCAAAATAATCGTGCAGAATTTAAAAAATCAAAAAGATGAAAGGAACGCCATTTACCAACAAAATTAAGTGTTATAAAAAAATACTTCACATAGAATAAAAAGTTTCAATAAAAATATCATTGCAATAGCAAATATCACTCAACAAACATAGTTGACCTCAACAGCAAACAAGGTTATTATATCTCAGCAAAATTAAAACTAAAAATTCCGTGAGGGCATTTATGTGAGTGCATATCGGGAGAAGTTTAGAAAAACGGCAGAAATGAAAATCATCTCAGACTCATTCATATTGCCATAATTAAGTTTCAAATTTTCACTAGCAGATGATCCAGAAAAACTTGAGTTAATTCAAATAATTCATGACTTCTAAAAGGTGGTAAAATCATTTAGGCATCTCAACAATTGGACCAAAAACCATGCATGAAAACTAAAATTTGAAACACACTAAATAGGGAAATAATAGGAAACTATAAATTAAATGCAAATTTTCACCAAAATGGGAAAATGAGGCTTTAAATTAAAGGGAATTTTAAGGAGAATCAAATAAATAATCATTTTTATAAATTTGCAGATCAAAAGTAAAATTAATTTAGACAATTGAACACTTTTATTAAGAATATTAGTAAGAAAATTAATTTAGAAGATTAAAAAAATTCTAATTTGCAAAAAAATTGTAAAACAAATAAATATCATTTAAATACTACTAAATTGAGAATATTGAGCCAAGGAAAAATTCCGAAAATATCAATAATTCCAAAACAACACAACACACACATTCATCAAATTTTTTATTTTCCAAGAATGTTGGAAAAACTCTTAACTTTATAAAAAATGACTTCTAATGGGAAAAAAAATTGTTTTTCTCTTTGTTATTTTGAAATCATGTACTGGAAAAAATAGTGTTATTTATTTAATTTTATACTGATAGGTTATAATTTTTTTTTTTTTTTTTGATGCCATATCTTTTGAAAAATAAAATTATCAACTGGAGTTTAATGATTAAATTTATATCAAGATTTCAGCAAAAAAAGAATTAATTTTGTATGAAATTTAATTATTTATCATCATATTAATCCTTATTTTTATATCATTATTTTATCATGTGACATTATTTATCATAAATACCCCGGACAAAATATTACGAAATCAGCATTTACTGCAAGCCTATACTGTAAGAGCATGTGTCTGCAGCTCACCTCGCGTATGTGAACAGAATAAAGGTGGAAGTCATAGAGGAAGGTTGAACATGTTGCGAAACCTTCAGATCAGTGTGCTTCATTCATTTATAAAGTTGGAAATGGGCCTCAAATGAGACATCACCGACTGGTAAAAAGGAGCCATAGTGTTTGGCTGGGAACACGGTGACAAAGTTGCAGAGGTCGCAGCATTTTTGGGTGTGACAGCATCTACAGTAAGTACACTGCATAAGCAATAACGTTTGTCTGGAATAAATAGTTCTCGGTGATGCAATGCCAACTGCAAGACGATACTAACCCCGAGATATTGTCGGCATATGAGGCTCATGGCTACTGCTAATTGCTTCCAAACCAGGGATCAATTGGTGGCACAGGTTAATGCTGGACTGTGTCCGTCTATTTCCAAGTGTACCCTGCGCCGGGAGCTGCATTGCATGAAATTATTCAGCTGTATACTCTGGCGACGTCTTCGGATCACAGTAGCCCCAAAATAGAAGAGACTCCAATAAGCTCAAGAACATTGACACTGGACTGTGGATGACTGGCTACATGTAATATGGTCAGATGAATCACGCTTCTACTTGTATGCCAATGATGTACGTTTCTGCATCACCAGGAGGTCCAGAGAGGCGTATCATCCAGACTGTCTCCAGAGATCAGAACAGCTTGGGGGTAGGAGTGTGATGTTTTGGGGGTGTATTTCGGTGACTGACATTGGACCACTGGTGAAAGTCAACAATCGGATGAAGACTGTGGATTATATCCCCATCTTGGATGACCACATCGTCCCTTATGTGGACTTTCTTTGTGGAGAGGGCCTTGTTACCGAACCTGTCTACCAAGATGACAATTGTACCATGTATTGCACCAGATGTGTTCAGGGCTGGTTCGCAGAACATGAGGTTAATCTCCCTCATCTCACTTGGCTCACCAATTTGCCTGACCTTAACGTCATCAAGAAAATATGGGTCGCTTTAGAAATTGCTGTCAAGAGGAGTGTTGTACATCCACAGTCACTAGCGGAATTGATGGCCAGATTGATGGATGAGTGAGCCAACATCACTGCAGACACTAACCGGCCCCATTTGAATAGCATGCCCCGTAAGATCCAAGCTGTGATCAGGGCATATAGTGATGTAACCAAGTATTAAATTCAATAAAACCTTATTTCGTAATATTCTGTCCAGGATATTTATGATATGCACTTATATTATCCTAGAGTCATATCAAATCACCAAATTTTACAAAGAATTGAATTGTCAGTTGAATAGAATTTTTGTAAAGAATTTTTATGACAATCATTGTGTGATCTTTTAGTAAATAAAACCATCATATTTTTGTATTTTGGAAATTTTATTTTTAAGATATAAAGATTTCTTTTCAATGTGTCTAGTTTTTTTAGACCTTTATTTTGTGAGCTCAAGAATTTTAACTATAATTAACTTAAGAGAAATAACTCAAAGCATTTTGGAAAGCATAAAATATTTTTATTTTTATTTTAGGTATAATTACAATTTATTTGAGGCAAATTCAATTGCATTTTTTTTCTCAAAGTTGATACTAAATTTTTTCCTGTTGTATTCATGCATGTATGAAGAAAAGAATTAGAGGTTCTATCGAAAGACCTTCATAAAGAAGAAAATCCTTAAAAATAGAAATTTTCAAAAAGTTACTTATTTGGAAGGAGACAAAGTCATGTGTGTTTGTCTTTAAATGTATTAAAAAATGTAAAATAAAATACTTCATATGTACTTCCAAATGGTTCAAAAATTGTTTTGTTTTTCATAGGTGTTTTTGAAATGCAGGGCTTGAATTTAGCTATATTTCTACTCCAGTGATAAAAAGTCTCATCAAAAGTAATTTCCACCAACTAATTTTAAAATTAATCAAAATGCATAGAAAAAGTACTGGGAAATTATAAAAGATAGACAAAATGATATATGATATATGATAATAACAAAAATTTAGGGAAATGTTGGTCCAGGGATGTTAGACCTGTTCCCATTACTTCCAGCCGCTCCAAATATGTATTTTCAAGCTACTCCAACTATTGTGACAGATTAGTTTGGTGATATATATATATATATATATATATATAAATAAAAATTGAAGGATTTTAATCGAAAATTATGCATAAACTACTGTATGTACAAAAAAAACCATCTCTAGCATATCTGTTACAAATGAGTAACTATAAGCCAAGACTAAGGATAAAGATAGAAGGTAACATATCACTACAATGGAAAGGGGGATGAGAAGAATATTATGATTCAAAAATCACAATTAAAAGTATATAAAAGTAAATAAAAATAAAACTCGGCAAAAATGAGAATAGGCAATAATAATCAGCTCAAGATAAGAGATTAAGAATAGAGAACAACCAATCGAAACCACACAAAAAATGGCGGTCAGTTCGAAATTGCATTCTCATCAGGACAGCCATACAATTCGAATTAAAACCGATAGAATAGCCAGTTTCTGACAATGGCGATAGTATTTAACTATAGACACCATTGGAATATATATATATATATATATATATATATATATATATATATATATATATATATATATATATATATATGTATATATAAATAAAAATTGAAAGATTTTAATAGAAAATTATGCATAAACTGCCGTATGTAAAAAAAAAACCATCTCTAGCATATCTGTTACAAATGAGTAACTATAGACCAAGACTAAGGATAAAGATAGAAGGTAACTTATCACTACAATGAAAAGGGGGATGAGAAGAATAATAGGATACAAAATTCACAATTAAAAGTATATAAATATAAATGAAAATAAAAAGAAAATACGGCAAAAATGAGAAAAGGCAATAAAAATTAGCTCAAGATAAAAGATTAAGACATAGAGAACAATCAATTGAAACTACACAAAAAATGGCGGTTAGTTCGAAATTGCATTCTCATCAGGACAGCCATACAATTCGAATTAAAACCGATAGAATAGCCAGTTTCTGACAATGGCGATAGTATTTAACTATAGACACCATTGGAACTGTCTACTGGCTAGTGGAAGGAGAAAAATAAATCAATTGAATTACAAATCAGAAAAATAATACCTCCTTGAACAGAAATATGAACTCACAAGCATTGTTACCACGTGTAAGTTGAACAAGCGACTGAGCATTTCACCTCACTTCGTCAATGCGAGTGGACACCGGAATGAATACATTTGAATGATACATAATATGTATGGAGACTTTCTAAAATAGTAATCAGTATAGGACTCAGGACAAGTGGAAAATAGTCATTTGAAAATAGTAAACAGTATTAGACTCAGGCCAAGTGGTAAATTAGGTGATAAGAATGGGTGAATTCTCAAAATTGAGTTATCCAATCAAAGATAAATAATGCATGTGTAAAATTATACATAAAATTAAGAATTTAAAGAAAGGATTAAATTTATTTTGCAATAAAATTTAACATTGAAAAGATAAGGTAAAAGTTTGAAATAAGGTAATCCATCCCTAAGTATATGTTATATACAGTACATATGTAGCAATAAATACACTATATAAGAAGAAACACTTTATGTACTTACTGAACTTTATGGGAAAAACATGTGTATTGTAGATTGCTTCTTAGTGGCACTAATTAGCTTTGATACTCTCTTTTCAATATCGTAAAAAGAATTATAGTCATCGCAAGAAGCACCTCGTTGTTCTAATGTCCTTCTAAGAATTTAAAGAGCCTGGCGCAATTCCCTAGCCATTGGTGGTGGCAGTTCATTGTTTTCTACTTCTTCTTCATCTGCTTCTCCAGTGGTTTCTTTGGATTGTTGATTTGTTAAAACAATGCCTTCTTCCGTTTTTTCAGCTAATGTCGGTACGTTTCCATCGATATTGATCCAATTTCAAAATTCTTCTGTAAGCTCCTCGTCATTGCGTGGATCTTCTTGCTCATGTGGAATGTACTACTTGCTCATGTGGCTACTTCAACTATGACTCCCGATATTTTGAAACAATTGAAAATTGTTATTGGAGTAACATTTTTCCATGCATTTAGTATCATGTGAAAGGCATCAAGAAGACTAACTGATTTCGCTGTACTATCACTAGCAGTAGGCTTCGTTGGATCGTCTATTGCCTGAACAATTTTCATTCTTATATCCTTGAGATAATAGGTTTTAAAGTTTTTATGATTCCTTGATCCAATGGTTGAATAACTGATGTGGTATTTGGTGGAAAGTAAACAGTTCTATGTTGTTTAACTTCAACTCCGGATGGGTAGTGTAGTTGTCGAGAAAAACTGCAATTTTTTCTGTTCCAAGCTCTGTGTCCCATTTCCTCATGTATTTTGTGAAAATCTCGCTCATCATCCATGCCTTTGTATTGCTTGTGTATTCTACGGGAAGCTGTTTTACACCTTTTAAGCAACGTGGGTTCTTGCTCGTTCCTATGACGAATGGTCATTTCTTTACTGTTTCAGTCATATTACATGTCAGGAGAACTGTTATCCGAGCCTTTTACCTCCAGACTTTTTTACCTCCAGACCGATTTTGTCATCTTTGAACATCAGAGTATGGTCTGGTAATGCACAATAATAAAGCCCAGTCTCATCCATATTATAGATCTGATTTGCAGAATATCCTGACAATAGTTCTGGCAGAATATCTTGCACCCATTTTTCTGCAGCGCTAATATCGGCATCTCCCTTTTCACCATATTGTTTTGCATAAACAATGTTGTTTCGATTTTTCCATCTGGTCAGCTACCCGTCAGTTGTATCAAAGTCTTCGATTCCAAATTTTTCAGCAAATTCTTTGGCTTTCAAGCTTAATATTGCACGTGACAGTGGGGCTTTTTTAAGTCATGCGGCCTTGAACCATTCCAAGAGAGCTGCTTCGACATCTTGTGCTTTTCTAACTCATTGCCCCGTTTACGATTCGTATTTCTATTCAATACATGATTCAATTATGAATCAAGATTTTACTCCTGTGTTTCAAAATGCGACATAAAGTTGACTGAGGTATGCCCAATTTCAAAGATGCTTCTCTCTGATTGCATTTCGGCAGAACATCAAATTTTGTAAATTCATATTTTTCAGACAAGCTAAAATCCTTACGTTTTGCCATCGAATTCACAAAGAAAGGCTTACTGTAACACGACACACTAATAATGAACAAACAAAATGACCATCTGTGCCTTTTAATCTCAACTCCAACGTTCTTACCCCTTCCCCTTTCACTCCCCTTTCCTTTCTGAATCCTTCTGCCACACGTGTGTGGGAGTGGCATCTTATCACAGGCACCCAGGGGATTCACGTTTCTAAAAAATCTAGGTCTGACTTTGTTGTGCGCCGCATGGCACCCTGTTTGTCAGGCTTGGAGAAAGAACTCCAGAAAAAGCTGACATTGCTAAGAACACAATGGAAAGATTAAACAATGAAAAACGAGCATCAAATCACGAAAATTTTTGATCCATTTATCCGGCGGTTTTGATCCAAATAGCCGGCGGAGTTTCAATGTAAGAGAGTGATTCCGTTCCGTTTTCAGTGATTTGATTCGATAAAGCGGCTGATCCAATTAACCAGTGATCCAATTAAGCGGCGGCCACTGTATTATTTGCACATTTATTTATATTTTCCTTTCATGCATTGTTTCAGAAATAATGCTGGGATATATATTTATTAAAAATTTTATTTAAAATAGACCTGTTCACTTTTCCAAATGTCTGATAATGTGCTCCAAAATAACAATTTTCTTAAAGATTGTTCCGATGCTATTGTTAGGTGCTTTCATCACTACACATTTAGAAACCCAAAAATAACTGTAAGGTTATTCCACAATAAATCAACAAATTAGCATCATTTGCCTTTGAACTTTTCATTTAAATGAAAACTAATGTATATATTAAATATATATATTCTCTCTATATATTATCTAATAAATAAACTGTTTAGCTCAAATTTCTAATTCAATTTGCACTTATGCTGCAAGAAATTGTTTGATATGGGGACAACAAATAATGTTTCTTTAGACTTTTCTGTATGAGTTCTAGAGTACGGTTGTATTCAACAAAATTACATTAATTATTTTATGTTCAAATTTTAACTTTCAAATTGCAGTTGTTGGTAACCTTTCTTCCCAATGTGCTTTATGCTATGTTTATTTACTAATTTTCTTCTCTACCTTGCCAAATACTAACATACATGTAATCCACATTGAATTTTTCAAGCATGAAATCTGCTAGTAACTAAACTTAAACATTAATTTTTTCTTGAGGTGATGTTGCAGTTTTTATATTGTCTTTAACATTCAAATTATTAAGATCAGATTCGGCATGTTACTCGGAAAAAATCAAAGGGTTGTGGAATTTCAGAATAAATTTCAATGACTAGCCTAATTACTAGCGTAATGACTAGCCTAATGACTAGCCTTTTAATTAAAGACCTATAATAAAGGTACAATAAATTTAAGCAATCTCTTTATTTCTGAAACTGTTAAATTTCATGGCAAATTTTCTATCTACAATGTCTTGTGTAATTTTGACTCTTATTTTTAAAAGGCCAACTGATGTATGCCATTAGTTGCTTTAAATTGTTAAAGACATAGCTTGACCATAGCTTATAGCCATAATCGTGTGAGTTTATAGTCATAATAAAAATATTTCCATTAGTTAGTTTTTAAATGACTATATTTTTATTCCTGAATCAATGATTATATACATAGATAGCTTATGTACTATTCGTGTTTCAAGATTCAAATAAATGTGTGGACGATATTGGATTGATATCAAGACCTGTTGTTGCCTGTCTTCCTGCTTGGTTTCGTTTTGCTCAATGTCTCCGTCGTTATCGAGATACCAAAGAAGCATTTCCTCATCTTGTTAATGCAGGAAAGTACTCAACAACATTTTTTAATGTTGCCTTTTCATCTTTGTATGTGTATACAAAAGGTAAGTGTGCCTTTAAAGAATATTTAAAATGTTGGTATACTGCAATTAGCAGTAATTTCAAAATTGATTTATTTATGTCAATTTTTAAAAGTTTGTCAATCATATATATGATTTACTACATACACCAACAGTCACTTATTTTATTTAGCTAATTTATTCAAAAATGCAAAATATCATATTTACAACCAAATTACATTTTGAAATTGATAAATTGCTACTTAATTGAATCAGTTCACCATTATATGATTACTGAAAACTCCACTATGTTAAATTTAAATGTTCTCTTTATTGATTTACAAGAAATTTTGAAAATGAATCATGGCACAAACATTGTCAAGATTATTTCTAGCCAATATCTCTACCAAGTAAAAATATGCAACATAATTAATTGTAAATTAAATTATAAATTAGTTTTAATTTATTTTGCACTTATTTATACTTATTTTTCTTTCCTCTTTGCACAAGGTGTTTTTGCTTTTTATAATATCTCTATCTCTTGAGTCTATGATGTTTTATTAACAATGACATATGGCTAATTGTAGGAGTGTGAATAAGACTATTCATTTACGTCTCTTCTAGATTATCAAGTAGTACATTTCTCCACTTGATAAAACATTTATTTCTTGAAATTTTATGTATGTTATTGTAGTTTTAAAATGTTAAATCAGATAGGTTAAAATTAAAGAAAAACACAAAATTTTTAAGAATATAGTTGCTTTTCTAAATCAAATAATATAATTTCCAGTGTGAGTTAAATCTCCAGAAGCCAGTGGGATTAGTCTCCCTCAGGTGGGTACTAGCAAAGAAACACCCCCACTTAATGTGTCTAATTCGTCCTAATCTCTCCTCAATGGTTTCTCCTTCTCTCAGAGAAGGGAGAAACCATTGAGGTACTATAATATCTTAATTCTAAATATTGTAGCAAAGACTAAATTTAGTAAAATGTCTTTATTTAAAAACACCATCAATGACGTACATGAAAATTTTCAAAAGTGTCTGCCAGAGTGCTTTCAGATATCATAACGTTCATCATCAATAGCAATATTAATAAAAATGACAAACATGAGCTTTTATACACAGTCTGAAAATATGTATACAAAATTTGCATATGGATAGTCAGATAAACGATGCTAAATATCGTAAATTACAAATAAGTACATAAATAATTCAAGCCAGCAATAATTTAAATTTACAAAATAAATACATAAATAACTCATGCCGACCAATTAAACATTCTATTAGAAACAAAACACTAGATTTCCAGATAATCATATAAGGGTTTAACATGCATAGAGTTGAGAGTGAGACGCCAGGCGAAACTAAGGGTTTGAACAGGATTGAAGTTACAAATAGAGTCGCAATAAATATAAATGAAAAGGGATTAAAAACGTAAAATATTACGGAGGTTATTGCAATTAATTAACAGAACATTTTTATCAAAATAGGTGCAAATTTATCACCCGTTACTTTTTTGATAAAACTTTTCTATTAATTAATTAAACTATTTATGTACTTATTTGTAATTTATGATATCTTTTAATATCTGTTTATTCGACTACCCATATGCATAGTCATTACTTCCCGTCATTCCAAAAAAATTCAAAAATAGTTTTATTTTTAACAAGTTGTGAAAAACTACATATCATGAAATATTTAATAAATACAATAATAAATAATTTTAAGTTAATTATTGTATATTAATAACAATAATGTATCACAATAATATTAAATTTTTTTTTTTCATTCTTTGAAAAGTCACAAATGCAAGCAATTGTTTTGGGGTTAAAAATATTCAAATTGTACACACTTTGAAATTTGCTTTTACGTACATAAAACAACCACGTGGAGCACGTCAACAACCCAATCTGTCCTGTTTTGTTGCACATTACTAAATGCTATTTATGTCAGTTTTGAGTGGGATTAAATAATGTCAAACAAGTGATATCTGCTATAAAATTGTGTTCAAATATTCAATGAAAGCATGTCAAGTAAATAAAGGGAGAGAAATTGTTAAGCGGCCTTTGTAGGGCAGAAAATTTCACGGCATCATGTAACAAATCGTGAGCTTTTTTTGACATGTAATAACTCAAAATTTTCTTTTAAAATATAAATTATACACTATTTAATATATAAAGTTTTCTCAGTATTAATAGAGGTATGGGGGGTGTAATATACAAAACATAGCAAAACCATTATCTCATAATCTTTAATGCTCCCTAACACCTTCTTCAAAAGTGAAATCACCTCCTAGAACTGTACTACCAGGTTGGAAATCAATGAATTAGTTGATATGAAATATTTATTAAGGCATATTACTATTGACACATTTTTATAAATTTGCCATCATTGCAATAGAGCAATTTTATCAGAAAAGTGTTATAATATGTGAAAAGTAGATATAGTTCTTTCAAAGAAATTATAGTAAAAAAAAATTTAGTTGAGTATTGATTGGTATTCTAAATTTATATAATATTGTAACAAAGGGTTATTGTACCAGATTTCTTAAAAAGAAAAAATATTAATATTTTCTTTATTTTGATAAAACATTTTTCTACATTTCTTGATATTGTTCTTAATAGAAGATCTTAAATATTCTGAATTTGCCTCTGCATTGGTAAATTTCTTATTTTTTCCACTATAAACCAGTAAAATGAGTAATTTCATTTTCAAGCAAACCTTTCAGTCTGAACTGATATATTTAATCAAGTGTCAAAAGCTTGAATTAAAATTATAAATTTCAAGCTCAACATATCTAAATATAAATGATATCACATTGTCATTTATAAATTTTCTGTTTTCACAGCTGAAGAAAAACACGGTAAAGAACTTGAAATTGACAGTTTGATTTTATGATTTGTTACGAGCATACAAAGCATATGAGCATATGTCTCCAGCTAAATTGTTCGGCCCATTTGTACAAGCTCTAACTTCTCCAAATGACACCAAACTTTGAAGATTGATTTTACGCAAAATCTTTGTTGTACTGATTTCCAAGATAATTATTAAAAGAAAAATGTCGAAAAGAATGTTGATGGTCTCAGGGATTGGTGCTTGATAACCTGCAAGTAAAGTTGTCACATTTGCGATTTTATTGATAATAAACATAGATAAACTTTATTGCTTTGTTTCATTTTAAGGTTTACAAGTAATACTATTCAACTTAATCATTTAGTTTGTTTTTGTATGAACTCTAAACTTTGAACTTATATGATGATCAATACCATACTTTGCATTTTGAATAATTAAGTGATTCATACATGAAATTTTGATTTAATTAAAATATTTCTGTTTATTTTTATAAATATTTAAAAATTTATAATAAACAATATATACATATATATATTTATATACATATATATATATATATATATATATATATATATATATATATATATATATATATATATATATATATATAGCTAAAAATTATAACTTCAATAAATGTAAGAATAAAAATTGTAAAACCTGCCCATATGCTTCTAACTCACAAATTACTAATCTAAATAGTCATAAGACTTTCTGTAAAATTTTTAATTGCATCTACAAATTATCTTGTAATATATGTAATATATCTTATATAGGACAAACCAGTAATCCTATTCATCTACGTATGAATGTACATAGAGATCATGTTAAAAAATATATCCACAATAATAATTTTCTTCCTACTTCTAATAAAATCGAATATAAACACTTTGCTCATCATGGTTTTGAAAATATAACTATACATATTTTGGACATTAAAATAAATACTGCTGATAGATTATTCTTTGAAAACTTCTATATTAAATCACATTGTACTCTGTTTCCATATGGATTAAATCAGTTATATCTCAATGGTAATATTGTTAAGAATAATTTTGTAGATAATAAATATTCTATTTTTAATCACCTTTTTTTTAAACCTCTTTTACATAATAGTAAATTGGCTAAACTCAAAAGATTTAAACGCGGTAAAGGAAGCTCCTCCCAATATGATATTAAAGCGGAGATTAAAAGTATGCATCAACAATTCAATAACACATATCAATGGAAATTTATTAAATCATGGGTATTTGCAGTTAAGAAAAAACAATTAAACACAGTTTATGCTATTTTCTTAAAGTTAAATCTTACTAATGAACATTTTAATCATATTTTCTATGATTTGCTCATTACTAGATCAAAATATTTAAAAATAAAACTTAATCAATTTCATCATAATAACTGTTCCAATTCTTATTGTGTAATATCATTTAAGCATCCTATTTATAATTCCATAAACTTTAAGAATTTATTTAATCAATTTCATCATTTATTGTCTGTAAAGGATTTGAATGTTACAAAAACTTTTAAATATAACAAGCCTATTGGAAGAACCATTTTTAATTACAATGCAATTTCAAAATCTCTCTCAGTGGACATAGATTCCTCAACAAATTTAGATGGTGAATGTATTTGTAGTGCTGATAATTATGCTGAATTTATAAATCCACAATTGGGTCATATAGTTACTGGAGACTTAGCCATTGTAAAAGATAAATCTTTAAGAACTATAATGTCATTTGGCACTAAATTCAGGTTACCTTCATGTAATAATTCTAAACAAGTGTTAAAGTCAATCAATCTGGACCTTGATAAATTTATTTATGGATTAGCTTCTAAATATGCTCAGCCTTTAGAGGCATTTAATATGTGGAAATTTACTATTTTAAGATCTATTAAAAATACCATTTGTAGTATTAATTTATCTAGATCCATATATAATATGGATAATATAAAGCATTCTGTTAATGATTTACATAGATCTTTTGTTATTACTTATGTAGATAAAGCCTCTAATAATTATGCTATTATTTGTAAAAAATTCTATATTCAATATCTGCTAGATTATTTAAAAAATAATAGTCTATTTAAAATTGATTCACACTCTCTTAATAGTATCAAATTGAAAATTATCAATATGTATAGTGATTTAGATATTAATAATAAATTTTTGACATTTCCATATATTGTGCTTATACCTAAATTTCATAAAAATCCTATTAAATTTAGAACTGTTACTAGTGGTCATAATTCATACTCTACCACTGCTAGTAAATTATTACTAAATTATTTAAATGTACTAAATGGCAATTTACGAGATTCTGGTGATAGCTACATTATTCTAAATAATAGTAAGGAATTAAAAAATAAATTAAAAACGCATGGTAAAATAATAGGATTTCAAACTTTTGATTTTAAAGATCTATTTAATAATATTAAGATCACTGATCTATATGATGTCATTTTAGCTTTATATAATGCTTATATTACTAAACATTCTAATCTTACAAAATTTACCAATTTTCCTAAGCTTCTCCATTTTGTTCTTTTCAATAATTATATCTTTCAAGGTAATAAATTATACTTACAAGTCTCAGGTGTTCCACAAGGTGGCTGTAGTAGCAGTATGTTAGCTAATTTATACCTATATCATTATGAAAAATTCTTTACTTCAACTGATTATAAAATTTATAGATATGTAGATGATCTGATTTGTCTTGTATTTACTGATAACTATGTCATAGATATAGATTTCTATCCGGATAATTTGGAATTAATACCTAATGAAACTTCTATTAGTAATAATGTTTATTATTTGGATTTAAATCTAATTATAGAACCTGCTCATGGGATAGTTACTAAATTATATGATAAAAAAGATTTTTTTAAATTTAATATTAATAAATTATTACCTTTTAATTCCTGCAACTCGATTCAATTGTTTAGAAATATTATACTTAATCAACTTTTTAGAATTTATAGATTATCAGATAAAAAATTTCATGCTTTGCACATTAATAACCTCAAAATTACCAGTAAAATGTATCAATATCCTGCATATTTAGTCAATAGTATAGTTAATAAGTTTCGATTAGCCTAAAATTCTCATATTCTCCCCTTATTATCTTATTTTAGCCGTACTTCTTCATTCTCCTGCAATTATATTTTCATCTTTTTATCTCGAAGCTTTAACAGTTGAATAACTCATTTTATTGCTTTTGCGCAGTACTGTTTTTATTACTCTCTTTGGCAACAGCAAATCACATCTTTTCATTTTGGCATATGGCAACGATGATCCAGTCATATTTTGCTCGTCATGGTTGCACTGAAGAGGTGCGTTTTGAGGTATTTATGTTTCCTTTATTGTTCCAATCTTTATGCTTGTCGTCCATATAACACAAGTTTATAGATAAAATCTATCTTGTGTTTCAGAAACAAGCATTTTTGTGTTCATTTCGAAAAGATATATGGACCCGATGAGAATTTTTTCGAAATGAACTTTTCGTAAGCCTAATCTCGTAAGCCTAAATCTCCTCCATGTGCAAGCCTTTTTGCTTGATTTTTTTGTTTTCTTATTTGCATTCCTCATTTTTGAAATTTGTTGATTGTCTTTGTCCTTATGACTTGCATTATGTTTTATTATTTCCTCTTTTTGTCTTAATTTCTTTGTATTTGTAGAAAATTTTGGAATAGTGTATTATGAGTTACTACATACATTCTAACTTTGGATTTAATAATTTATTTTTATATATATATATATATATATATATAATAAATAAATAAGATAAAATTAAAAATAAAATTAAAATAGTTATACTAATTTAAAACATGATCAGTGTCATACCCTGGTTCAAATACAATACGGTGGAAAATTAATTAATTATGATATGATAGGAAATATCAGACAAAAGGAAAACAATGCTACCATAACAGACAAAAAGATCTAAATTTTAAATATGAATAATACACATGAATTTATCAACATTCAAGAGCGAAGCATACTTATCAAGTTCAAACAACAAAGCATTATCAAAATCTGGAGGCTCAAAATATTAAAATGACAAAATAAGAGAAATGATACAATCCGAAAATATGAATTAGGATAGAAGCTCTGTGAATCCAGCTTATCAAGGATCTTTGCATCCACAGAGGTTCCAAATGTGTTTCGCTTAACGATACAGCCACATGGCTGAAATAACGTCAAAAGATCCGACACATTTCCAGACTATAACATAAACGAAAATGACAAAAAATAAGCAAAAGGAAATTGGAAGGAATATAATGAAAGTGCATTAAGCAAACATATAAGCAATCTAACCAACAATCCACAATGATTCGGATAGAATTAAAGTCATACCTTTCTTCACCATTATACAAGACACATTTTCGTTACACTAAACAAAGTATTAGGAAAGAGTACAAGAGAGCGCCATCTGATGTGAATTATAGGAAATACTTCTGCATGTTTAACTATACATATTTATAAGTTTCAAACCCAAAAAATAGAGATATAAAGATAAAATAAATAAATTTAAAATAATAAAATAAAAAAATACGCAATAAACTCAGTAATAATTAATAATTAACAGTTATATAATATGTATCCAAAATTTATTACTAAGACATTAAAATCTCAAAGAATATTTTAATGTTCAAAGTATACAATAGCAATTTCAAATTAGACTAAAACAATAAATAATATATTATAAATATTATTCAAAATTTCTAAAGTGATATTTAACAAAATTAACTGGATATGATTCAGTCTTACAGTATCGAAATAAATCTGCAAGATGGTTACTGTATTGTGTATTTTCACATAACCTAAAAATCCTATGAAATTGATTTATTAAAATATTTTTATATACCTGTTTACTCATACATGAGTTAAAATTGATTATCTTGTGAATTTTAAAAGGAAAACTTTTTCTTTTATCATAAATGTTTGACAAAAATGAATATTCATTATTAAGAGATAGAGTTACATCTAAGAAATTAACGCTAGACGAGAAGTTGCTTTCGTTTGGTAAAAGGGATAAATTTGGAGGATAAAAATCAAAATCTATATCATTAGATGAGGGAGCTATTTTAATGAGAATAACATCGTCAATATATCTGTAGAATGTATATGCAGAGTTTATAAAATTTGACTCGTAAAAGTGTAGATGAAGATTTGCGAGAGCTGAACTGGCAGAGCCACCCTGTGGAACACCCTTAATTTGCATGTAAATTTTATTGCCTTGCATCAAGTAATTATTAAAAATTACACACTTGAGAAGGTACTTTCTGGTAGGTCGGACGGTCTGGGTTTCAACAACAACAACACTTGAGAAGGTGGTGCACGAAAGAATGATCTATATCTAAATTTTGTCTATTATAGAAAGATTTAATAATATCCCAAGTTACTTTATATAGATCTTTTATGTCAATATTGTTGAAAAGGTCCTTAAAGTCATACGTTTTAAAACCCAAAATATTAATCGTATCCAACTTTTGAATTAATTGATAACTGTTATTAATAATATGAGAAGTTGAATTATCATTTATATTAGAGATGATTTTATTAAGAATAACCAAAAGAGATTTACTAGCGACAGTTGCATAAGATTTATGTCCTATAGTTACAGATCTAAAAGAGATAGGATTTTTATGAAATTTTGGGATCATGACAATATAAGGGAATCTAAGATTGTTGCAAGGTAATTTTAATAATTTATGAAAAGCAATAATTTTCTTAGATATGGATGTTGCTGAAGAATCAATTTTTTTAAAAATATCATTGTGATTTAAGAAATCGTTTAAGATTTGTACATAATATTTTTTACATATGATGGCGTAATTGTTGGCAGCTTTATCCACATATGTGATGACAAATTGTGATTTTAATTCATTAATTTCCTGCTTCAAGTTTGTATAGTTAAATGTAGGTTTAGTTATAGGCAAGTTACTTAAAAGATGTTTGATGTTTGTCAGAATGCTAACCTTCCACATATCGAAAGCTTCAATAGGATAGTTTTTACTGCAAGCAATTTTGTATATGAATTTTTCTAGATCAATATTTAGTTGTTTAATTAAAAGAGAGTGATTTAATGTATTTTGGATTCGGAATTTGGTACCATAAAGCATAAGATTTTTAAGTGCTACATTTTGAACAATATTGAGATCACCAGTAATTATGTGTTTATGATTGCTGTCTATATATTTAGAATAGTTTGGCTGGTTACAGACACATATTAAATTGGGAGAGGAATTTTGATTTATAATAGATTTAGATATATCATTGTAATTGAAAATTTGCCTACCTAAAGGGGTATTATATTTAAATGTTTTGAAAATTTGAGTATTAGGAACAGGAAAGCAGTGTTTATATTGCTTAAATAAATAATTAAAATTTATATTATTGTAAAGGGAATTTTTGTAATTAATTACACAATAAGTATTATATGTTTTATTTGGATGATAATTAGAGGTAGAAAAGGGTTGAATGTACAGATGGAGGTTTATAAAATAAGCTCTTGTTATAATTAGATCATATAAAAGGTGTGAAAAATGCTCATCCTGATTAAATGACTTTAAGAATATATTATAAACTTGATTTAATATTTGTTTTTTAATATTGAATACCCAGGTTTTTAAGGAATTTATGTTACATGAAGATTTAAAGTTTTTTCTTAACTCAGTAATTTTAGCTTTTATGTTCAGATTTTGACACTTTTTGTTGTTGTAATTTCCTCGCTTAGATCTTTTTGATGAGGCACTAAACGAATTATAATTAAGGATGTTAAATATAGAGATATCAAAATTTGAATTTTTATAGGTAGTTTTTACTACATTTTTATTATTATACATTTGATTTAATCCATATGGAAAAATAGTTTTATGCTGTTTGATTAGTGAATTTTCAAAATATAATCTATCAGCCGGATTCTTTACCATATCTAGAATCAAAATTGAAATATTATCAATACCATGATGGTCAAAGTGGGCATATTCAAAATTATTGCCAGTGTGATGATATGCAGGAGGAGGAAGTTGTGTATTGAGTGATGCGCGAGAACTAAATTTCTTAATATGGTTACGATGAACATTAAAACGAAGGTGAAGAGGGGTGCTTGTTTGTCCAATATATGAGATATTACAAGATACACAAGTTAATTTGTATATGCAGTTATACACTTTACAAAAAGTTAAATATTTAGGGTTATTATTATTAATCTGAGAGGGTAAAGCTAAAGGACAGGTCTTACATCGTTTATCCCTGCAAGAACGAAAATACATGAGTTTTGGTGAGTAATGATGGCTTGACATCGAAGAGTGTCTACAAAACATGAAAGAGAAATAATTGGTTGCTTGATATCGATCCCCTATATCCCAATTTATATAGGTTACCGGGCACTAATGTATTGATTAACAATTACACTATTTTGCCAGGCGCTAACAAAAAATAATGAAACTAATCATAGTAGAGATTTTCATAGAGTTAATAAATGTACAAAGTATAACGGTTAGATCCAATATTTAATTATAAATAAATGAGAATATATAATTTCTTGAATATATATAAAACTAAATATAAATATTAATATATATTAATATAAATATAAACTTGATTATTATAATATATATACACTCAAATTACTTAGAGGCAAAGAGCACTAAAAGATAAAGAGAGAGAGCTGCACTGATAAGTGCATTTTTACCCAAAACTAACATGAAATTCAAATTATCACTAAGATATGCCTAAAGGGGGAAAACAAGTAAGGAAAGAGAGGGTATGAGATACTACAGTATTTGAACATTACTAAAATAAAATAATCAAATTTAATTACAGGAAATAAAAGACAGTATATGAACATTAAAGTAACTAAAATTAAGATGTATAAACTCATATATAAATACATATACACACATAAATAAGAATACATATCCATCTATTTATATATATAAACATATATATAAGTAAAAAAAAAAAAAAAAAAAAAAAATAATAATAAAATAAAATAAAATAAATAGGGGGGGGGGGGGGAGAAAAAGAGCAAGTTAAATTACAAATAGGCAAATTGCTACGAGGTAGTAAGAACACAGGATAGACAAGTATTTCATTCAGAAAATTATGAATAAACTCAACATGTAATGTCAAACATTAAAAATATGAAATATAATAAACAGATAATATAATTAAAGGATTACATAGACTTTTGAAGATAATTCTAGCACAATTCAAAAGGTCACATAAAACTATTATAAAGAATTTATATACTCTAACCATTAACATGCGCATGTGCAGCATAAATTAATGGAAGATTGTTAATTATTGTTATTAATATCAGTTAATAACTACAGTACTACAGATTCAATATAGAACTAACATTTGTAAATTTGCGCATATGCAGCAGATATTTTACAATGTGTCAATAATAAATAAATAAGATAAAATTAAAAATAAAATTAAAATAGTTATACTAATTTAAAACATGATCAGTGTCATACCCTGGTTCAAATACAATACGGTGGAAAATTAATTAATTATGATATGATAGGAAATATCAGACAAAAGGAAAACAATGCTACCATAACAGACAAAAAGATCTAAATTTTAAATATGAATAATACACATGAATTTATCAACATTCAAGAGCGAAGCATACTTATCAAGTTCAAACAACAAAGCATTATCAAAATCTGGAGGCTCAAAATATTAAAATGACAAAATAAGAGAAATGATACAATCCGAAAATATGAATTAGGATAGAAGCTCTGTGAATCCAGCTTATCAAGGATCTTTGCATCCACAGAGGTTCCAAATGTGTTTCGCTTAACGATACAGCCACATGGCTGAAATAACGTCAAAAGATCCGACACATTTCCAGACTATAACATAAACGAAAATGACAAAAAATAAGCAAAAGGAAATTGGAAGGAATATAATGAAAGTGCATTAAGCAAACATATAAGCAATCTAACCAACAATCCACAATGATTCGGATAGAATTAAAGTCATACCTTTCTTCACCATATAAATACAGACACATATATGGGTGTTCACTACACAATATATAGCTGAGCATATACTTAGTAAAAGTCGTATGCTGGAAAAGTCAGGAATATAAGGATTGTCGTTTATAAAGAGCTAATCATTCCATTTTCTTGTTAAAAAATGTTCCATTAAGCAAAATAGGGTATTTACTAGTTTGCTGAAAGCAAAGCAAGTTTCCTTCATGTTAGGAAAATAAAAATTGCTGTCATACAAGTAAAAGTAGGACCAATTACCACTGGTTCTGATTTTGTTGATGAGACTGCTGTTTGTCTTGTCTTGACAATGTAAATTTCTTTTACTTTAATTGCCAGGTGATGCTGTTATTTCTTTTATTATTATTATTTATTCTGCTTAACACATTTAGTGTCATAGTGGGTATTTTCATTTTATAATTGAAATATCGATTTTGGCAGTGCATTCAATGTGTTTATAATAAAACTTTTTCCCAGATGCTTTTGAAACAGTTTGAACACATTTGTGTAACTAAAACCATGTATTTTGTTTATACTGAAAATGAAAAAATGTTTATGCATTAAAAGTATTTTTATGTTCAAATATGAACAACAAAAATTGCCATGCTTTCCCTTGAGTGTGTTGGTATCATATTGTGCAGTTTATAAAGCACTACCTAACAGAATTCAAGCTTGTAAGTCTATAGAAAAGCATTAAATGACAATTTACAGAAATGTCAGTTTTAGTAAATTATTAATGTTTTCCCTATGACTGCTTGATTGAATTTTAATACCTGTGAATGAGTGAAAATATATTTGGCAGACCAGCAATTGTAGAAACACTGGTTTAAATATTGCTAGGTAATATTAAACTGTATGGCTGGCTCTTATAGTTTGAAAATGGATTTGTATAATGCTAGTAAAATTAAAAAATAAATCAATTGAAATTGTTTAAAATTTTACAAAGTTATTAATCTGTGTCCGTAGGGTACAATATTGTATTTTCCCTTAGTAATTCATTGTTTTGTCTGTTTATACACTGTAGTGATTATGATTGTAGGAATACATCCATATCTCAAAAAAACTTCCCACAATTTTTTTTTTTTTGTGTGTATGTCTGTATATGAGGATAAATAAAGAACACTAACCATTATATTTTTAATCCCTATATTTTATTAAAACATATAATAAGGTCATAATTAATTTGAAACACATAATAAAAATATTTACATTCAGATGTCCATGGCACAAAAATGCCCTTCTATATTCAAAATGTCAAAATATGTAAAATAATAGCTGAGGAATAATTTTAAAAACTTGGATAAAAAAATGTTGGTTAAAAAATGGATAAAAAAATGTTATTTTTTTTCTCAAACAAATTATGAAAGCTACCAAATTATGCCTTAAATATTTTTACATTAACTTAGTTTTATACTAATTATATTTATGTGGCTTGAAGTAATAATTCAGTTCTGCAAATAAAAAAGATGAAATGCAAAATTATCATAACCTTATGAATAAATAATAGTAATTACAGCTTTTAATGAGCTTTAAATATCCTATGATTCATTTTATCATGCCTCATGTCAAAATGGATAATTGCATTTCTTAATTATTGTTACATATTTCTAGAAACTAATATGCATTTTCCATTAGAAGAAGTATACAAAATAAGCATTAAAAATAAATATTGAATGTTTTTTTGGCAAATATATGCTATCAGATTTTGGGGAGTTACATTAACTGACTATGATGTTATTTTTAAAATACAGATGATTACGGCTCCACTTGGGAAAATCCTTTTTTCTACCTTTGGATTGTCTTTGGATTCATCAGTTCCATTTACACATACATTTGGGACATCAAGATGGATTGGGGATTATTTGACTCTAGTACGGGTGAAAATCCCTTCTTAAGGGAAGAAATAGTGTATTCTTCACCTGTAAGTTTATTTGAGCATTTATTATCTAATCTGTGCATTGTTTTATTCTGCATTTTTAGGCATTATTTAAGTTGAAATTGGAGTGAAAGGGACTATTTGAGTCAACTTTTAATGAGCATTCATCCGCTGGAAATTGAACCGATAGTGATAGTGGTGTGAGCATGAATTGTTTTTTCTCAAATATGAATTCCAATATTTTCTCCTTGATGCATTTATTAAATAATTTTTATTTAAAGCTTGTTGACTTTAAAGATATTACTTGTCTCATAATAAATATTACTTTTATAACGATTGTTTCCTCTGATAAGTCATATCTGTCTCACTTTTTAAAAAACGGTAAATAGAGATTAAAAGAGCAAAAAATCCAAATACAATTACCCACAATTTCTATAATCGAGTGAATAAATAATCTCAGAAATTTTAAAAGCAAATTTGAATGTGTTACATTTTTTAAAACCACATTGTCATCTCAATTTGTTTTTAATTTTTATTGATTTATTCTGAAGCATATTTCATAATTATAACAGGGTTTATAGTAATTAATGTTTCCTTTTATAACAGTGAATTAGTTTGAGTGTTGGGAAGGAGGGAGTCTTTTGAAAATTTGGCTGCACTAAAAATAAATAGGGTTCCAATATTCAGAGATTGTAACAATCATTCCTAATGTCTTTCCAGACACTCCATTTGTTCCTCACATCAAAACATGAATGCAAATTTTCTTCCTATTGCAATACTTTCTCTGTGCATTATATATGTAGGAAAAGCAATGAAAGTAACTATTTTTACAAAATAGTTAGCAAAAATCAGAGCATTCAAATAAAAGAACAAATATGCTAAAAAATATGAATTACATATTTATTTTATATATAACTAGCCGAATACCCAATAAAAAATCAATGATCTCGCAATAAGTAACCCCCGAATGAGAATTTTTTAATAATTTGATATTTCCAGTGGTCCTAACTGTTTTTCCATGCACCAAATTTCAAATATCTCTGCAACTTCAGACTTGACATTTAGCATTTATTCAGCCAATTAAACATTTAAGTGTACAGCATCCTTAAATTAGCAAATATTTGAGAGCTGAAATTATACACTTTAGTCGTATTGAACAATCTATCCTTGCACCAATTTTAAACCCACTATCTCATTGCAAAGTCTGTTTTACTATCATTTCACATTTTGAACATTTCGGTGTGAACAATTTTTAAAAATACGGGTTTTCCTGAAGTTTTATCGATTGGTTGATTTGTACATAAATTTCAAGTCTTTTTCTCTCATTTCACCTTTTGAACAATTTGGTGTGAAGCCCCCCCCCCCCTCCTTTTACAGAGCATTTTTGAGAAACTCAGTTTTTCTTTAATCTTACTATTGATCTGTGTATTAAATTTCAAGTCTATATCTCGCTTCACATAAGGTGTTTCTTATTTATTCCTCAACTAGAAGTGTTCAGCACCCCTAAAGAAGTGAGCCAATGGTCGTACTGTGCTGAAAACACCGGTTCTCATTAGATCACCGAAGTCAGGCAGCATCGGGCATGGTTAGTACTTGGGTGGGTGACTACCTGGGAACACCGCGTGCTGTTGGCACATTTCGGGTGCGGTAGCCCGGTGGTTTGCGTGCTGGATTTGCATGCTGCCATAACTGCCGCCGTGTTCACGTTAAACATGTGGGTTCATAAGTCCTTCCGAGAGGTTGGTGGTAGGGGAAGGAAGGTACGGTCCCTGTGGATGCCTCCCCCACTGAGTTCCGGTCTAAATTGGGTGGCACTTCCCGGCCATCCAAATGGTTACCTTACACCTTTCTGGTAGGTCGGACATTCTGGGTCTCAACAACAACAACTCATTATTAACACTCTCACTTAAAGAAGTAAATATTGAAAAACTGAAATTGTACACTTTTTCCTTTTAAACTATCTACCCTCACAGCCAATTTATTATCAATATCTGATCGTGAAATACATTTTTCTATCATCTCAGCTATTGAATGTTTTGGTGTGGAGCACTCCCCCTTTATTAAATGTTTATGAAAAATTCGATTTTTTTCCCCCAAAGATTTTATTGAATAATTGATCTATATAAAAAATTTCAAGTCTCAATCTCACTTAAAAGAAAGCATTTATCATTTATTTGGCAAATCAAACATTTTGGTGTGTGGCAAACAAAGTATCAAATATTGAAAAACCAAAATTGTGCACTTTCATTCTTTTGAACTATCTACACATACATCAAATTTGAAGTCTCTATTTCATCAAGAATTATGCTTTTCACATTTGAACATCTGGATGTGAAGCACCCCCCTCTACAGAACTTTTTTAAAAAATTAGATTTTTCCAAAGGGTTTTTATGAATGATTGGCTCATGTACCAAATTACCTTATCTCACCCAAATTACCCTTATCTCACTTAAAAAAGGCATTCGTCATTTCTTCGGCAAATGGAACATTTTAACGTGCAGTACCCATAAAATATGAATTTCTGGAAATCTGAAATTGTACACTTTCTTCTTTCCTATCTACCATTACATCAAATTTAAAGTTCCTATCTCATCATGAAGTATGTTTTTCTATCATTTCACCTTTCGAATGTTTTTATGTGGAGCACCCACCCTCTTAAATGAAATTTTTGAAAAGCTGTATTCTTCCCTTTATTATCAAATGATTGGCCCGTGTACTGAACTTCAAACCTCATTCAAATCACATTTGAAAGAAGGTGTTTCTCATTTATTCGGTAAATAGAACATTTTGGTGTGCAGAATCACCTAAAGTTTCAAATATTGGAAACTCCAATTGTACACTTTCTTTCTTCTTAACTATCTATCTATACACCAAATTCAAAGTCTATCTTATCGCCAAGCATGCTTTTCCTATCATTTCACCTTTTGTTTGTGGAGAGTACCCACCTCCTTAAATGAACATTTTGAAAAACTACTCTTCTTGGGTTTTTTATCAGATGCCAACAACAGAATTTTAATGTAAAATTTTTTGGTGTAACTTTTTCTAGAATGTTTATTTGGCATTCCTGTTATCTGTTAATTTTAAATGTTTTATAATACAGTTATAATTAAAACATCAAACATAACCTTTTACATGAAAAAGGAATTTTTACTCTTTTCCAGAGCTACTACTATTTTGCTGTGGTTGAAGATTTGATTCTGAGATTTGGCTGGACATTGTCAGTTTCTCTGACTGAAATGGGCCTGATACATGCAGATATTATGTCTTCCGTTCTTGCACCCCTGGAAGTAATCAGGTAACCACTGCACTTCATTATTCCATATATAATTTTAACATTAGTCCTATTTTTCAACTATAGAGGAAAGTACTTCAATAAGTTAGCTGTTTATTGTGAATGTAAATAGCTTTTGCTTTCTCTCTTACCTATTGTATAAAGTATTGTTACAATACTTAAAATATCTTCTTGGCATATTGCCGGTCTTCGAAAAACAGTGACATTTACAGGCAACCCTTGTTAATATTTGAAAGTCTGAGTTGCTTGACAGTGACCTTAGTAACAGTTGGAAGCTTTTGTAGAGTTCTGAAAATTCTTGTAATTTTATGTTGGTTAAGTGCTTCACAATTTATGTGCTTTTTCCAGAACTTTCAACAGATATATAAACTAGTCTTAAACGCTTGAAGTTGTTGACATGATACAAGTAAGAGTGAATTGTGAATATGTCTGTGTCTTGAAAATATATTCTGTTTTGTGAATTAATTGAGCTTTCAATTACTAATAGCTAAAGAGTTATTAGCTGTATATTGTTTTTTTCGTGAATATGTCTATGTCTTGAAAATATATTCTGTTTTGTGAATCAATTGAGCTTTTAATTACTGATATCTAAAGAGTTATTAGCTGTGTATATATATATATATATATATATATTTACACATATTGGTGATTTAAATAAAGTGTTAGTTAATCAGAAATTTGAACTTATCCTTGTATCTTGCAAATACACCCACAATTCTCAAGGATACGTAAACAGTATTTTATGACTTCAATTGGAATCCAATGACCTTTGAAGTCTCTTTACTAAATCTTGTGAGTTCAGTGGATAAGGTTAATTTCATTTCAAAACATCTCTGCACACTTATTTTCACTTCAAATTTGGCATTAATATTGGCAATTAATAAACTTTTAAGCTTATTGATTTTCATTTAAAGTAAACCATTTGGAAGATTCTGTATTTTTCCAACATTCCAGTGAAAGTGTTATTAAGTGAGCAATAATCATATCTTTGGAATCTTACAATTAAGACATGATTGTGTATGTCAAAAAGTTAATAAAATTTTCTTGCATTTTTTTTTTTTTTTTAATCAGTTTAGATTATTAACTTGCAACTACTTATTCTTGAGATATTACAACTTTCCTTCCCCTGTAATATATATTCCCCAGTAAAGTACCTGCATTATGTATCTTTGTAAAACCAATAAAAACAATGTATAACTGTAAAGACAAATAATCAAAATTTACATGAAATCTGCCACAAAGTAACAACTTTAGAAAATACAATAACCAAAGTGTTGTATTACATGTCTTTGTGGATTTTTATTCTTGAACTTTTTCTACTTTTGTGCATACTTTTATTTGATAAAATGTACGTATTAAATTGTACTTATATATTTGATTTGTAATAATTATATGAATGAATTGTAACTTTTTAGGAGGTTTGTATGGAATTTTTTTCGTCTAGAAAATGAGCATTTAAACAACTGTGGTAAATTTCGAGCTGTACGTGATATTTCTGTTGCACCACTGGATTCTAGTGATCAGAACTTATTAATTTGCATGATGGATGAGGCAGATGGTGTTATAAATCGAAGAAAAAAGGAAAGGAAATATCCAAAGTAAGCTATATGGTTCATATTTGTAGTTACCTTTTTCATTTGTACCACATTATATATATATATATATATATATATATATATATAATATATATATATATATATATATATATATATATATAATATATATATATATATATATATATATATATACATATATATATATATATATATATATAATAAAAATATTATATCAAATTCCAATGATAGAGATGTTGTAACTTATATATCCATAACTTAAAATATAAAATAACTACATAAAAAGATGTAAAAAATAGAGATTCATCAATCAAGGGGAGAATAAAATGCATATATCTAGTCATTAAGTTAAATATAATCAACATATATCAATGGTGAGATTTCGAATATTGTAAAACAGAAAATAACCAAACATTAAAGCCAAGCACATGGAAAAGCTCTAGGCTTAAAAAGAAATTCATTTTGAACAGATTCATCTTCCTGGCCTAGTATCTATTCAAAATGAACAAAAAAAGTTTGTTTCTGAAGACCGAGATAAATAATATCTATAAACTCTGTCTACTTGGCCTGCAAGCTAAAAGATTAAATAATAAAATAGGAATATAAAAATATTGTACCTGAGAAAACAATTCACATCCTATCTTAAAGCAATATATAACAAGACTACTGTTGCAATTTACAGGAGATAAAAGTGGAGATTGATTGTTACCAATTGTAAGATATAAATAACAGTATTGAAAATAAGTATAAAATGTAATAAATTTGCCCATAAAAGCTATGTAATAAAGGGTGTGGAAGATAATGAAAGCAAGGGTACAAATGTCTTAAGAGGATGTAAATACATTGTAATGCTAATACAAGGGAATGTTGATAATTAGCTAATATAAGATACTAAGGAGGAAATTTGAGAATATTCAGCTAATTTAAACGTATTAACTATGCCATTTATTAAATATACTGGATATTTACATAATATACTGGTTATTAATATTCAAAGCAAGAAATTTTTTATCTGATAATCTATAAATTCTGAAAAGTTGATTAAGTATAATATTTCTAAACAATTGAATACAGTTACAGGAATTGAATGGTAATATTTTATTAATATTAAAATGAAAATAGTCTTTTTTATCATATATACACTGCTAGACAATTGCTAAGGACGAATCACAAATTACAATGTAGCACAACATTAAGCAGGGGTGGAGGCCCAGCAGGATAAAATATTGTTGCCACACTGTTCGGACATTAGAATAAAGATCATTTACTGTTCTGGAAAATACAGAAGGTTTTGAAACATCTGAAAGAAAAAAAGTGTTCATTTGATGCTGTGTATGGAGAAATGGAAAAATGCATATGAACGACAGCAGGCACCTTTGAGAAAGGTGTCAGTACGGGATATGTCCACCGTGGATTGCAATGCGACATTCCACACTTCATGTCATGCTTTGCACAACATTATCCAGCAGCTGTTGAGGCAAGTTATCCCACTCCTCTGTCAGTGCACGCATGAGGGTGTTCTTGTTTGTTGGAGGATATTTTCGACCAGCAAGTCGTCTCCCCAAAGCATCTCAAACATTTTCAATGGGATTTAGATCTGGAGAACGTGCTGGCCATACGAGGCGTTGAATACCTTCGAATGAATGAATGAATGATATGAAGGTGGGTGGCTCCAGAAGAGCCTAGCACATCGACCAGAGGTCTATTGTACTACCCCAAAAAGTGAAGGTCTCTAAGAGAAGAGACCAGTAGCCGATGCAAACATAAGCAGGCACTTGACAGGAATGTCGTTCAGCTCCCAGGGTTCAATCACATGACGACCAATGTGTTCGAATCTGTGAGCAGAGTAGGCCTCACATTCACACAGAATGTGAGCTGCAGTTTCTTCGCTGTAATTGCAGCCTCTGCAAAGCGAATCCTTGGAGACACCCATAATATTAAGATGTCTCTTGAGAGTGCAGTGCCCAGTAAGGAGCCCAACAGCTCTCCTGATGCCAGTTCTACTGAGTCTAAAGAGTTCCTTTTGACGTGCACTAGGGCAATTACAATTGAGAATTTTCGCTTGCCTTTGCCCTTTAGTGTCACGCCAGTTCTTGCATTGAAGCTTCCTGAAGATGTCAAAGACAATTCTTCTGATAAGATCATTGGGAATACCCAAGGCTGGCTCAGGGCCCACAAAAGGAGTATTAGAGCCTTTCCTAGCAAGTTCATCTGCCAATTCATTGCCAGGAATGCCCGAATGACCAGGCACCCAGTACAGAATGACACTATTATTACTAGCAATTTTACAGAGAGCTTTATAGCATTCCCAGACAAGGGAAGACGTCACAGTGAATTTCCCCAGAGCCATAAGAGCAGCCTGACTGTCAGAACAAATGAAAATCTGGCTATTCTCGTACTTTCTGTCATAGCAAATTCTACAACACATAAGAATGGCAAATACTTCAGCCTGAAAGACAGTAGCAAAATTGCCAAGCGGATAAGATAGCTTAGTGCCATCATCAGGGCAGCAGACTCCCACACCAGTACTAGTGCCAATCTTCGAGCCATCAGTATACCATACAAAACAGTTATGTTTATTGTAGGTTGGAGTCCTCTTCCAATCATCCCGCGAGGGGACAAGAATTTCATAAGGCTTATCAAACGTAAATTTGACGTGTATGCCATCAGGTGGCATACAAAAATAAGGATGCCTAGCAACATTACTGTTAAGTTCACCCCAAGATAAATACCTTGAGTAATCTTTCCAGTGTTTCAGATATTTGAGTCTGTTCATGCAGATAAGTGCTTCTGCCTCAATACGCATATAGAGCGGATGCAAGCCAAGTAAGAGTTCAAGAGTTGCAGTAGGAGTGGTTTTCATGCATCCGGAGATTGCAATGCACACCATCCTTTGAAGCTTAACTAAATCAAGTTTAGCAGTTTCATTTCTAATTCTGGACCACCAAACAATGGATCCATAAGAAATGATAGGACAGACTATCATCGAGTAAATCCAATGAATAGCTCTGGGATTAAGGCCCCAGGTTTTCCCAATAGCATTCCTACAAGACCAGAAGATTCTTCTGGCTTTAGTTGTGCAGTAGTCCAAGTGTCTCTTCCAATTAAGTTCCTTGTCAAAGTAAATTCCCAAGAATTTAACCTCCTTGGAGCAAATAAGCTTCTGCCCAAATAAGCAAATATTCCCAAGATTAAGTATGCGTTTCCTTGTAAACGCAACTAAAGCAGTCTTCTGCGGATTAACCGTAAGACCTGCATTTTTACACCATGTTTCAACCCTCCTAAGAGCAGTAGACATCATGTCAGAGACAGTGTTGCCAAATTTGCCCCTGGCAACGATGACAACATCATCAGCATATCCAATGCAAGAAACACCAGAGATATCAATGTTTTCCAGAAGAGAATCCACAACAAGACACCAGAGAATTGGTGAGAGCACACCCCCTTGTGGACAGCCCGAAAGTGCATGCACAGTCATACTTTCTCCAAGTAAAGATGCACAGATATACCTGTTAGATAGCAGGTTCTTAATCCAATAAGATATCGTGGTATCAACACCTCTTCTGTTGAGAGCAACAAGAATGGTGTCAATGGGTACTTTATCGAAGGCACCTTCAATGTCAAGAAAGGTAGCAAGAGCAATTTCCTTGGCATTGAGATTTCTCTCTAAAATAAAGGAGAGACTGTAAAGAGCAGTGTCCGTAGATGTTGATAGGCATGTTGAGAACTGGACAAGGGCTTAGAGGCCAGAATCACTTCCCTTAAATACCTATCGATAAGTTTTTCAATAGTCTTAAGCAGAAAAGACGTAAGGCTGATAGGCCTAAAAGATTTGGCCTCATAGTAATTGTCCTTTCCAATTTTTGGAATGAAGATTACCCTAGTATGCCTCCACGCATTTGGTATATGACCAAGGGCAATACAAGCTCTGTAGATGTTGCAGAGAATAGGAGCAAGCATCTCTATTCCCTCCTGGAGAAGAATAGGAATGATGCCATCAGTTCCCGGAGTTTTATAGGGTTTATGGGAATTAATTGCCCATTTAACCCTATCAAGAGTAACAATGCTCCTAGCAATACCCCAGCTATTGTCGTCAGACAAGGTGGAGCAAGCAATACCACTGTCATTCTGAACAACAGGATGAGAAACCGGAAAGTGAACTCTGAAGAGCTCACTAAGGGTCTCCTCACCAGTGACAGTAAAGTCACCATTGGGCTTCTTAACAGTGTTAAGTTTACAATTTCTGTCTCTAGCCATCAACTTAACAAGTTTTGCAACGGCAGGAGTATCATTAATACCTTCGCAGTATGTTCTCCAAGAATTTTTCTTGGCATCCCTAACTGCTTTATTATAAGTGGTGAGGGCAGATTTATAAGTCTGCCAATCACCATTCTTCTTGGCTCTATTAAAGAGCTTCCTGCATTTCCCACGCAACCGGCTGAGCTCACTAGACCACCAAGGAACAGTCCTTGGGGAGTCAGCTATGGTGGTTCTGCAGTTGCTATAAAAGGTGTTGATGATGGCCTGTTGCACAAAGTCAACAGCCAGATCCACGCTTTCAATAGAGGAATACTCACCAATATGATTCGCCAAATTGGCCCTAAGGTCTTCTTTGTAGGAACCCCAATTCGTCTTCCTAGGGTTCCTACCTTTGTCCTCTAAAACAGTTACAGGACCTTTAACAGAAAAGGAAATTAATTGATGGTCAGACAAAGATATATCATCTGAAACCCTCCAATCAATTACGGACTCAAAAGCAGAACTGTTCGTCAGTTTTAAGTTTCACATTGATAGCAACATTGTCACCATCAAGGAATTTAATCAGATGAACAGCATTGAGCTTGTTGCTAACAGCAATACAGGCTCTGGGTCTGGTACAGGATGTGTCATAAAAGACACTAAATCCTTTGATCCCTAGACCCAAAATCTTTCCATTACAGGTCCAGGGTTCTTGGATAAGAGCAATATCAGCTCTACCATTGAAAAGCCTTTTGCTAAGAATAGCAGAGGCAGATCGACTGTGATGCAGATTAATTTGCACAACCTTAAGACAGCCCATAAACAAAAAGAAGAAAAGGGCACAGAAAGACTAGGAGAAAGAAATTCACCTAGTATCATGACAATGATCAGCATCCAGCATGATATCATTGTCAAAATCTTTCATGCGTTTTTCCAACTCATCATCCGAGATCGGAGGGTTAGCATGAAGTGTAACATCTGAACCAGAAGCAATTTCTAGTTCGTTAAGTCTAGGTATCATAGTCTCAAGACTACCAATACTTACCTGAGAGGAGGTCGCCCGTTCTGCTGGCTGTTCCTCCATCTCCATCTTCCCCTTAGGCTTTTCGTTTGGATCACGAAGAATCTTGAAGACTCCACGGTCCAAACCGGTGAATGCACCAAGGTCAGCTTTGCGAATCGCATCCGCAGCCTCCGAATCCACCTCGAAGATCCATCTTACAGAGTGGGGTTCCACAAAGTTTTGCAGAACACGCCACTCCTCAGACTTCAACTCCGGGTTGAAACGGTTCAGCCGTTTCAGCAAGACACTCGGCTCCTTTGTGTACACATCCCTGGTTTTAAATGCCACCTTGACAGGTTTGGGAAGGTCATTAGCACTCAAGACCATAAGTGCCTCTCCCAGAACCTGACTGTCGTTATGGAAGGTTCTCTTGACCCATTCCACAGTATTTGCATCATTGCAATGAAGAATCACAGCTCCAGCGTTTGAGCTGAAGAGATGAATCTTCGGAAGTTGCTCACCAGTTGGGATCTCATCTATTTTACCGAGAGTCACCAACTGGATGTTATCAACCTCTTCCTTGCTCAGCTTGCTAGAAGGGAAGGACTTTTTGACGATGGCCATCTTAATAACCTGGACCGCTTGAGCGTATGTTCCAGGTTGGATGTCCGTCCTCGATCTCTTCTTGTCGATAAGATCTCTTGGAGAAGGTGTGGCTCCTGTCGACCTAGGTCGTTTGGTGCCTCCAACTTTCTCTGTGGCAGTGCCGGCTTTAACAGGCTCCTGGTCCAACTGCCTAGGCGTGCGCCTCCTCCTGCGCCTCTGTGCTTTGGTGAGTATACCCTGCGTCACAGCCGTGGTTTCAGTGTGTCGGTCACCAAGGTTCGCGACTCCACTTCCTTCCACAGCCGGACTGCAGGCTTCCTCCTTTTTTCCATGATCCGACCCCAGAGGGGTTGTTTCAATGGTTGATTGGGAAACATCCGAAGATGTGCCCAATCCTTTCAACACTTCCTCATCTACATCGTCGCAACACGGAGAATCAGGAAAACTCGAAAGAGCCCAATCTGATTTCTCCATGCTGTAACCATAAGATAGGAAAAGGAACCACGGATTACTTCCAGTTCGATCGAGGCCCCCGCTAGGCCTCGTCTCCCCACACTTTTCTAACGTGAAAAGTGTAACCGCCGGAGTCATTCGCAAAGCTAGATGATAAGGAGCGGGTCATAACGTGCACCAGGTACACAGGGCCCAGGGATCAGCAAGGATCCAAGGGGGATTTCTCGATATGAAACGCTCCCCACCATCCAACCAACGCAACCAAGGGACTCGACCTCTGGAACCGTTTAACTTTTGAATACCTTCACTGACTAGACAATTCTGAACAGCGAGTGTTCGATGACATATTGTGTTGTCATTCATGTCATTCATTTATCACCGACAGCACCACAGAAAAGGCGAACATGAGGCAGTAGAACTTCAATAATGTATCGTTGGACAGTCATAGTCGCAGTTGCAACCACATGTAGGGGCTTGCGGCCATTGATTATGATGGCGACCCATACCATGATACTGCATATTGGATATCGGTCCCTATCCTGGATATTTTCTGGACGATAAGCAGTACCACTCTCATGCCAGATTAGTTGGCGTCTACAATCCGATACCAAACTGAACCTCCTCTCATTTGAGAATAGTACGCAAGCCCAGTCCTGTTCGGTCCAATTACGATGCTCACGACACCATTACCATACCTGCCAACTTTTACGCATTATGCGTAAAATTTATGCATTTTAACTGCTCTTTACGCTTTTACGCATATATTGCTATATTTTACGCATTTCCGCATTTATTTGAATTTTTTAACATTACTAGGAAATCAATCTCCAGCGAAATTCTCCGGCCTTTTTTTTAAATTTATCAATTAACCTGATATGGTATAATTCCTTGAAAACACCGATTTTCCGCTTTTTTAGCACTGATATCTACCATTCCCGGAATCGCAGCAAATCTATAATAAAATCCAGGGTAATGCCAATCAAATTAATGGATATTTACGGCCGTGTGTAATGCAAATTAAGATCTCGATCGCTTATGTTATGAAAGTAATAAATATACTTCTTTAAAGGTTGTCTAATTCAGCATAAATCGCTAAAATGTTATTTTGTTCATTAATTTCGCATAAACACTGCGATTGCGCAATTCAGTTTGTTATCATGAATCGTCGAGAGTACAATAGTATCTTTTTCCATCCATCTCAATCTTCTAAATATTGCATTTTCGATTGACTAAACTAGCTTATTTTCATATTCTAATTAATTATTACGGTTAATTTCTTAATTATTTTTGCATAAACAGTGCGATTGTGCAGTTCAGTTGCATCGTGTGAATTGCCAAGTGTACGTTAGTATCTTTTTCCATCCATCTCCATCATTTAAATGGTGCATATTAGATCAACTAAACTAGCTTATTTTCATATTCTGATTAATTACTATGGTTAATTTCTTAATTATTTTCGTATAAACAGTGCGATTGCGCAATTCAGTTACTTTGCGTGAAGTGCCGAGAGTACGTTAGTATCTTTTTCCATCCATCTCCATCATTTAAATGTTGCATATTAAATCGACTAAACTAGCTTAATTACATATTATAACTAATTATTAAGGTTAATTTTTTAATTATATTTTCGTAATATAAATTTTTCTATTTAAAAAATGAGTATGAACTCTGTGAAGGGCTATTTTCGAAAAAGTGGTATCAAAGCAATGATTTAGGCAAATAGAAAGGAAACCATTTTGGCAGGAATATAATTCAGTGCTATATTTTGTTTTTGTCTTTTTTAATTAGAGATCAATATTTGTTACTCTCTTTAGTGAAAACCTGTGTTTTGCCAAACATAAATATTTGTTTTCATTATAAAGTAATTCTCACCGGATAAAACCTTTATATATTTTTTGTTTTATAATTTATTGTCCTGAAATTTTATAAAATTGGTGTCCTAAATTTTCATATTCTACCAGTACTATGCCTGATATTTAATGCAGTATTTTTTTAATGCAGGTACTTGTACATAGTTAAATTCATTAGAAATGTTGTTTGCACGTATAGTTTAAAAATCATTATAAATGTTATTCACGCAAAATTTTACACATTCCAATTTTCCCAGGTTGGCAGGTATGCATTACAAACAGGCGGTACAGTGCAGTCTGGACAATGGGACACACACAACAGGTCACAGTAAGTTACCGTAAGCCTTAGGGCTGGTCGTGTAGTCTGGGCCTTCAACACTCCTTTAACACGCAGCAGGTCTGCAGGCGTATAGTCCTCCTTCTCCCAAACATCTGGCTACAGTTTTTCGGAGATCCACTGTCCTGTGGTAGCAAGAAACTGATTTGCCACCTACTGAGCTGTGGTGTGCCGGTCTCTTTTTGCCGATAGGACAATGTACCTGTCTCCTGCAGGCGTCATACTTCTAACATGACCTCCCCCATGACGCTTGCTACACATTCCAGTTGTTTTAAATGCGTACCACAGCTGTGAAACAATGCTGTGGGTGATGTCGAACTCCCTGGCAACATCTGTTATTTTTCGCCTTTCTTCAATCTTTCCAATAATATGGCCATGTGTAAAATCATCTGAGTGATATCGGGAAGACATACAAAAAATTTCAAGTTCATCAATTAAATCTTTCCCGTAAAACTTTCAGTTGGAACAACAACTGTCCACACGTGTCAAATCCTTTAACTCTCTTATCAGCGCTATCACTTGACGAACAGGCGAGGAAATGAAAAATTTGCATACGCACACCTCTTCTTTCTGTATCCCGCACTTATTCTAATTTTTCACATTTTGCTTCCTTTTATTTTGTGGTTGCTATGGGTGATAGTGTCATCCGTCCTTATCAATTGTCCAGCAGTGTATATATAAATATATATTATACTCTACAGACCATTTTCAATAAGAGATAACTAACTGGTATATAATATACAAGTAACTAAATTTCTTAATATATATATATATATATATATATATATGCATTAATTGAGTAATTTTTATTAATTATTAATTTATTATATTTTCTGAAGGAGTCAAAATCAGTAAAATTCTACAGAAAAATAAAATGCTGCACCAAGGTTTAAATGGCACTCAAAAATTAACTGTAGCTTAACTCGGACTTTCTCATACCAAAATCCATTTTTTAGTACTTTTTTTTTTTAAATTTTACAAGAAAATTTTTTTAAAAATCGGTATTATGGATCCAAATGATTACAATTATAGCTTGTTACCATTCACTTTAAAGGGCTTGAAAGAGTCTTTCGATCAATACAATAAACTCCCGATTATCCGCGGAATAGGGTGGCCCCGATAACCACGGATAAGCGAATATCGCGGATAATCCGCAAAATAGCTGGAAAAGGACAAAAATCCACACACAAATGCATTTAAACCATTTTTAAGAATCATAATATAGTAGCACATACTTACACACATAGAGTTGTGACTTCATAAACGGTATCCTTAAGTTTTTACAGAAAAGTCGGTTAATTGTTTTTATTTTTTCGTTTCGATGCTCCCCTTCTTTATTTGCGATTGAAGTTTTTTTAACAGCATCTTGTCACAAAGTGATGAATCATCCTGCTCCTCTATGTATTTAATGATTCCATCAATGTGAGTTAGCGCTTCATCATGGCTCATTTTCTTCTGCATCCCTTCTCCCTCATCTTCTTCATCGTTCTCAGGCGAAACCACACCTTTTTTCTCCGGCTATGATTTCTTCATCGGTAAGATGTTCGAAGCCTGGATCGTTTGCGTCACAATTGATACACTCAACGATGTTATCTTCATCCACGTTACTTCCTCCAGGAACAGATTTTGCTAAATTTGCCAAATCAGATGCAGTAACTTCCTCATCTCCTTCTTCCTGTGGAAACTCTAACGTTTTTTCCACATTTGGCAAAATTTTTCTCCAGGACTTTACTAAAGTCGTTATCTTGATCGTGTTCCAAGTAGTGTTGATGTCATAAATGCTGTCAAGAATTGTGTAGTCCTTCCAGAAGCCCTGGAGATCGCCCCCTTCTTCAATCCATTTTTTCAATAAGTTGGTTCGATACCTTTTCTTCATAGAAGCAATAACTCCCTGGTCCATGGGCTGGATAAGTGCCGTGACGTTAGGTGGCAAAAACTTGACGAAAAAATTTCCATCTTCTGATTTCAGAACACTTTCTCCTGGGTGATCCGAGGCGTTGTCAAGCAACAATATAGCTTTTTCGGGTAGGTTTTTAGACTTGAGATGCTTTCTCACTTGGGGAATGAATTTTTTTCGAACCATTCCTGAAATATTTCTTGAATCATCCAAGCTTTTTTTGGTTAAAGTAATGAACTGGGAGGTTTTTAGCTCTTGTACCTTTAAAGTATCTAGGTTTTTTTACTTTCCCAATCACTACGAGTCTTAGTTTGTGTGTTCCCGTGACATTGCTGCAAGACATTATCATCAATCGTTCCTTACTGGTTTTATGTCCTGATGCTTGACGCTCTCTTTCAAACGCCAGTGTTCGCATCGGCAAACATTTCCAATACAGTCCAGATTCATCAGCGTTGTATACTTGTTCATACGAAAGTTCTTCTGATTTTAAAATTCCTGAAAATCATTTCTAAAGTCCTCTGCTGCCTGATTATCGTAACTTAATTTGTCACTGTGAAGTCCGATTTCTCTAATCCCATGACGTTGTTTGAATCTAGTTAACCAGCCTGATGATGCATCAAAAGTCCCTTCCATTCCAAGCTTTTCGAAAAATTGCTTAGCTTTTGCAGCAATAAGCGGTCCTGAAATGGGTGTATCCTCACTTCTTACTTGACTCACCCATTTTAATAATGCCGCGTCCAATTCTTCATAGGTGCTGGTTTTCATGGTTTTCCTTTTCTTCATGGACGATGAGTTGTCCGATGCAGAAGCAAATTGCATTAGTTTATCTTTTTGCTTCATAATGTCTCTAACTGTAGACTCTCCGATGCCATACTTCAAGCTCATTTGTTTTTTCGATGAACCATTTTCAATTTTTTTTATCAACTCTAACTTATCTTGGATGGATAAGACAACTTTTTTTCTCTTTTCGCTCATCGCTAAAATTACAAGTTCAAACAGACGCGAGCAGATCGTGCACACAGATTGACCACAACGTACTAAAGTGATGTGGTGTCAATTCTAACATGAAATGGCAAGCGTAAAGAAATGGGGAGTTACGGAAAATGACCTCGGCCAATTCGCCACGACCTTCAATCTGGTCCGAAACCTGACAAACGGCATATTCGTCCACTGTAGAGGTTTCGGTGAACTTGGGGGGGAGGGGTAGAAAGGAATAGGAACAATCCGATTGTTGCTCTAAAAATAGATTTTGCATTTGTTGATCATGAAAGGCATGTTGCGTGTTTATTTCTCTACATTCCGTAAATGATCGTCGCAAAAAAAAAAAAAATCGCTGAAGACGCGCGGATAATCGGGAGTTTACTGTACTATAGTTAACAATGTACCCCCAGGGGAGGGGGTAATCTGCTGTCTTTTTAACTCTGCCAGGTTGCTCATTTTATCTTCAACGTCAACGCAGTTGTGCAAAGAAACTCCTCCAATGAATCGAATGCAACCTTTGGAATATCAGCACACCTGCTAGACAGAAAACGGGGGTGTGAATGATCCACTTCACTCTATTACCAGCATAAAGAAACTTATCACTTATACGTGAGGTGTTTCCATTATTTTGGGCAACCCTTGTAGTATGAGAAATTAATAAAGATTGCAAACTACTATTTCCATATATTTATATTATGTAACCCATGTAGATTCAGCTAAAGACTGAACACTAATAAAAATATATGTTGTTGTTGTTGTTGAGACCCAGACCGTCCAACCTACCAGAAAGGTTAATAAAAATATATGTGTCAATATTTAGTATTTTCTTTAATTCCGAGATATTTCCTATGTAATATATATATAATTGTTCAAATTTTTTATGCATTTTATTGAAAGCAATACAAAATTAAAAGTTTTCTTAGTATTACATGTTAATTAAAATGTTAGTTTCTTCTATTTTTTTATTAAATTACACTGATGGGAAATATTTTTAAAATGCAACATTTATTTAGAAAATGCTTAATAATAGACATTCATTCAGTTTGTTTAGCATTTAATTATTTTACCAATACTATTCCCTTTTTTTTCTGTAATTAATTTCAACCTAACCAATGCCATTGTTTTATTTGAAGCATTTTAATAGTATTGCAGACTTGTATAAAGCTTTAATTAACTATATTACAACTTAATATGCTATGCAGATAAAAGTAGTAAGCATGGAATCGTTTCAAAAACACATAATTGGTTTTATTGATCAATGCAAGCTGGTCAAGATCTACCTGTCAAGTGTACTAAACCATGTGCAGGAATAAACAGTGGTGTTTCGACTTGGCAAGAAAAAGGAATTGAATAAAATCAGAAGAAATGGAAAGAGAAACCAGAACAATACAACATTATTGGATTCTATAATGAACAGATTCACAATGTAAAATGCAGAACAAATCAAGATAAATGAGCATATGTACAGAATAAAAGTCATCTGGATTTCCTTCTTCAATGCAACAAGTCTAGACTTCAATGCTCAAATAAGTACAGGACTATGTCAACCAAACTGAAATGACAAAACGACAGACCCCAATATAGTAGCGCCACCTAGCATGGTGAAAGAAAAATTAATAATTTGGCATTCAATTTTATGTTGTGAACCAGTTCACTATTGATTGTGCACCAAGTCATATACTTTACTTAGTATTAGATTTTCATGCAATATTTTCAATGCATCTGTTCCAGTACTGGTTATTACTTAGGTTATGTTTGACTGTCTTTCTTGTCTTTTACAGCAGAAGGAAAAAATCAGACACCAAAATCCTTATTGATGATAATGAAACAGATGATCCAGATGTGTAAAAAGAGAAAGAAATATATTTTATATTTTTAATCAAGGAAAAGTATTTTTGCCAGGGGGTTGTACACTTTATTTTTTTTTTTTAATTTTCTACGTCTTGAGATTTTCTGATATATTTTTTCCTGTACTTTCCATATAGTTTTACATTCTTTTCAGCTGCTTTCTTTAAATACCAGGCAGGTTAGTATTATATTTATGTTAGTATTAGGGATATTTTAGTTGTGTTCAAATGAAGCTGTTCTGCATTTACATATGTATATTTAGATAGAGAGAGCTCTATAAGTTTTATATTATATAAATTGAGGCTGCCAATGCCTAAATATTTATTTAACAAACTGATGTACTAGTACAACTCGATAATAACTGTATTTAATGGTTTTAGAACAGAAAAGCTATACAGAGTTCCTATTATCTTTAAAAGTCTTTGAAGTACTTGAATTTTGCAAAAGTTTCTGAGAGTGGTTATTTTTTAATATTCTCTTTCCTAAGTTCAATATAAAGAGTTTGCTTACCGCACATAGGAAAATTTTCTTCAGGTCATGTTTGATTTTAAGAAAAAACAAATTGTCCTTGCATAAAAAAACATAATTTTAAATAATGAATAACTAATATTCTGTTACCTTAATCTGAAAAGTTTGTATTAAACATTCAGTGTTAATTGTAGAGATATTTGCTTGTACATATTGTTAAAGCATGTTATTTGCCATACAACTTTGGAACGATGAGCTAGCAAACAATTTTAATATTTTTCTTTTAAAAGATTTTTTTTTTTTACAAGGCCAGTAAAAGTTACTGGTGTGTTTCTTTGAAATATATGTTCTTTAAAATATGATTTAATATTTTAATAAAAACGTATATAAGCTGTACTGAGAGGAATCCAATTTTGTATCAGAATCATACAGGTGAATCTGTTCCCACTAAAAATTAAATAATGGTATTATTTCTTATTGTTTGCTATATATTATGCATCTTATGTTGACGTATTATTTTATTGGATAATATTTTATATTTGACTATTATGTATTGTGGTTTAAAAATCTAGTATTTGTCAAATGCATTTGAATTATATATTTCTGAAGATGAATCTTATATTTCATTAATATATTTCATTGACTTGCAAAAATTGTTCCAATTGTACATTTTTACCATCCTTTAATTTTGTAGCTCTGTCATGGGATCATATGAGCATATCTGACACAATCTAAAGTTATGTAAATTTTAATTGTACATAATGTTTTTATTATAAAATAACAAATTTATTCCAATTTAAAGGTTTTCTCAAGTATGAAAAGTTTCTTGGAAACATTTACTGTTGTGAATTGTACATTTTTGTTTTGCTTATGTATTGCATGAGCTAAATGTGAAAAAAAAATAATTGTATCAATTTGAGGCTCAAATCATATTGTCTCAATACTAGTCAAATATATGTGATAATATTAAATTATTGCTGGACTCATCAAATAGGGAAATTCAATTTAAATAATTATTAAATTAAAAGTTAGAAATTGTAAGCAAAGTCTTACAAAATTTTTCATTATTTTATAAATTTTGTAAACATTATTTAAATCTGTTATATATAAAACAAAAATTTGAAACAAAATATAACATTTGTTGAGTTTGAAGAAATTTATTGAATTTGATTTTTTTTTCTTTTTTATTTATTCTTGCCTTTGCATTTTTTATTGAAAAAATAACTTAAAAAATATGTTTTTAAAGGCATTTAAAATTTTGAGATAATTTATTTTGAACATTTTAGTGCATTTATAACATTACAATTCTTAAATCATATTTCATATAATATTTTTATTAATTATACATTAAAATACTTTTGATTATATTTCGTAAAAAATTATAATTTTTCCGATGTGTACATTGTGTTTATATTTTTAATAAACAATTTTTATCTACTAAAAATTACATTATTTACAAAATAAATTCTGAATCCATTTATAAAATTAGTGTCAAACCCATTTAAATTTGCTTTTGCATTTGTCAAGAGTCCGTATTTAAATGGAATATAATGAAAAATCTTGGGAATCTTTTATAGTTTATAGCATTTCAGAACAAATAGTAGATGTTAGAAAATACATTTTGTTTTATTTTTTACTAAGAGTGTTAATTTTTCTTGTTTAAGAAATATTTCTCAATAGTTATATTTTTCTAGTATCATATGGAGAAAAATATAATGGAGTGAAATAAAATAAAATGATTGCATTTTACTAGGTTTAGCTTCTGATTTCATAATGATTTCATAATTCAAATTGATGCAGAAGACAGATTTTAGAATTTGTAAAAAATGTATAACAAACTAAAAAGTTTATATATATTTATATAAAATCCAATAATAATTCTTTAAAACATAGTATTATTAACACTTTACAACATAGTTAAAAAGTGTTTATGACTTTGTTCATTCTGTCTGTCTGTCTGTTAGCACAATAACTGCCGTAAAAATGACATTATTAAAATGAAATTTTAGTATGGTGTTCAGACGGTCTGTGGGACCTATGGGAATATAAATGAATAATATCATGCAATTAGTTTTGGATTACATTGAACCATATGGGACCTAATTTTTCAAACATTTTTTAAGCAAATTTAAAGTTCACAAATTGCTTCGAAAGTTTTAGGAAATATTCAAATTATCCCATAAAATATATAAAAAAAAATTCAACAAAATATATTCAGTAGTTTTTAAAATAAAAATTAAAATAATAATTACACTCTTTATGTGAAGAGATCACGTGACCCACTTCAAAATAAAATATGGCAGCCATCTTGTGTCAAAATTATGATTTTTAAAGTTCTTTTTAATTCATATTCAGTGTTGTATCCATTCTAAAACTGCTTTATTTTTGCTTAAATTCTGTGCATCTACATACTGAAACAATGCAATTACAATATATTTGAGTGTAAATGATCATCAAACTTTGATTATTTCTGCAACGAAGCCTAATTTTCACTTATGGAGGATGTAAACATCAAAAGATGTAGAATGAGTTGTATAAGAATTGCTGCGAAACATTCATTGATTTTACACAGAAAAGAAGATTTTTTCGATGAAGTTTTAAACATAGAGTTAAATTACTTGTACCTCCATGGTTTTAAGCTTTTAAATAAAATAAATTATTATAGTATTGTGATGAATGAATGGAATGGAAAAAGCTTATGAATGAAATGCTGCTTTTATTGAGTGAGCCAGGCGATTTATATTTTGATTCGTTATTTGAATAAAATTCATTGGTTTTTGATGAAATTTTCAAATATAATAAATTATTGTAGTATAATGTTAATTTAAAAATATTACCGAGGAATGTATCGCATTTTAAAGATGTTTAAATCAGGCAATTTATATTTCAATGCCGTCATTTAAATGAAGTTCATTTTCTTGGATGAAGTTTTAAGTTTTCAAATATAATAAATTAATGTAGTATTGTGATAATTTTAAAAGTATTATGGAGGAATGTATCGCATTTTAGAGATGTTTAAATAAAATTGCATTGAAATTAGATAGTGTTTCATAATCAATGCTTTATGCATGATTGATCTTTCTTATATATTTATTGTCATCAAGGCTTTGCCCTTTTAAGTCTTCTAAATGTAAAGAAAAGACAGCAGAAAATATCAACTTTTGTGATAAAATCAATCAGTAATGGGAAATAAAAAACCCAACATTTTTTAACTCATAAATTTGTTTAGGAAGAATCAAATAACTTTATTTTATATTTCATTAGTTTTTCAAAGAAATATTTTTGGCAAAAGATGTATCTAATTGAGAAATGAGTATATCTGTAAATTATCTAGTTTTCAAAGTGTGATATTATTTGATGATCAGCTCTTAAATTGCATCAACCTATTCTTTCACTGAAATATAATTACTAATAAAAAATTCATTTAATTTAATTGAAATAAACATCATGTGTGAAAACAGCAAAATTATCCTAGTCATGTAAAGGAAACTGGTACGGATTGTATTTATTTTTATCTTGTCACATATTTTTATATTTTAAATTTCACTTCTGAAGCAGTGCAATGAAGGATATTTATACAGGGTGCGTACGCAGCCTGGAAAACCTTGAAAGTCCTTGAATTTCATTATTTTTTTCAAGGCCTTGAATAGTAGAATTCCTATGTCATGCATTACGTCACAATCTCAAACCAGTTCTCTTTTCCCCGGCGCTGTCAATCACAGTTGAATTGGTTCCTCCCATTACTTGTTTTCCGCGAATGGTGGCCGTTCGTTTCATCATTATCACGTTGTTTGCATTTTGAACGGCGCCGGCGACTAGTGTCTGCTCCTTGCGCCAGCATGTCGCATTTCCGATATCCTGGTTTGCTCTACGTCTCTCCCTATTCTCAGAGATGCCAACTTTTTTGGATTTTCCTTAGTTTGTACGGATTTTTACTTCATCTTATGGTGTTACGGACATTACTTCCAAAACTACGGTAAATCCAGTGAAATCCATGCATCCCACCATTCAATTCATATTCCCTGCTTTGCTGAGAGTCCAAAATTATCAGTTTGCATCACTTTTCTTCTAATGATTTCATATCAGAATAACATCCTAATTTATTTTTATAGTTGTTTAGTAAAAATAAAGAAATATTTTACTAAACAAATTATATTTCACTTAAATTATAAGATTGCACAATTCAGTCTTTTTTTTTTTTCGGGCTTTGCTGAAAGTACACAATTGCCTTTTCTGTCACAAACTTTTCACATACTTTTTCCATCTATCTCTGTCCCCTTATTATTGCACATTAACTGGACTAAACTAGCTTATTTTCATATTTTGGTTGATTATAAAGGTTAACTTTTTAATTATTTTCATATAAATAGTATGATCGTGAAATTGAGTTTTTTGTTTTCTTTGTGGCTGTTGCCGAGATTATACAATCATCCTTTTCCATCGATCTCCATCTCACTATTGTTGCATATTAACTTGACTAAACTAGCTTATTTTCATATTTTGGTTGATTATAAAGGTTAATTTTTTAATTTTCACATAAATTGTGCGATCATGAAATTCAGTTTTTTTTTTCGCGGGCGTTGCCGAGAGTATGTAATTATCCTTTTCCATCCATCTCCATCTCCCTATTGTTGCACATTAACTTGACTAAACAAGATTATTTTCATATTTTGGTTGATGATAAAGGTTAATTTTTTAATTATTTTTCACATAGATAGTACGATCGTGAAATTATTTTTTTTTTTTCACGGGCGATTCCGTGAGTACACAATTATCCTTTTTCATAGATTTCCATTGCCATATTGTTGCACATTAATTGCACATTACATGATTTAGAAAAATAATTGAATAAAAATTTAGATGTAGCTAACAGTACTAAGTAATATAATAACATTTGTTATGGTTTATTACTGATTCATTTTTCTATCTAATTCAGAGGTGAGGTATGGGATAAGTGTGACATAAATATTTAATTTAATGTTTTTTGTTTTCATAAATTTTTGAAAATGCTGATATCAAATTTTGTTGCAGCTGTTCAATATATGTTTTGTGTTCAATAATAAAATTTGATAATTGTAGCTTTGATTTGAATTTCAACTTTTACAATAATTTCTAACTATTGGTTAAAAATATATTACACTAGAATCTATTTTGCTTGTGTTTTGAAATTTTTTCAAATATTTTATGTTAAAATAAAAGAATTCCAAAATTAAGGTTTTTAAATTGTACTATAAATAAAAACTTAAGATAATTTTTTATATTTATTACCCCATTAATATAATACATAAACATATTTTTAAACTGTGAGAGGTATTATAAGGATGTTTTTTTTTTTTGGATCGTTAATACATTCAGATTTTTTCAAGAATTTCGGTGATAACAGATAATTCATACATTATGTCAATAATTACATATGGTTACATCTTTTCTGTTTAGCAATATATTTTTATATTTAAAACTTCTTACAAATTCATTAATTTTAAAAAAAAAATTTTTAAATTGCAATTTTTGTACTGACTCAGTTTTGTGCTACGGTAAAATAGGTCCTTGATTTTTTTGTAATGTCCTTGAAAAAGTCCTTGAAAGTCCTTGAATTTCACTTTCAAAAAAGTGTACGCACCCTGTTTATATCATGTGTCAATCATTGCTATTGTTCTAAATGATGTGTATTGTATATATAATTGATTTCATGTCAAAGGCCCTCCTTTTATCATGAGCCTTGAGACTATTTTAATGTTGGAAAACAAATCATTATATTTTACTCATTTGAATACAATTTGTCAAATAATGCACATTGTGATTAAGTTGTATAAGTATTAGAAAATATACAACTGAGCGGAAAAAAATAATTTTACCTATTATCATCAAATGCTCAGTTGTATGTGAAATCTGTTGATGCCTTAAAGCAGAGTTGTTTTAACTCTTTGAAGATCTTCACTTGAATTTTTTTTACATTCACAGAGATGAACTAATTTTTTCTCCTCCATCCCCTGCCACATTCCCCCATCTAAAAAAATAGAAGTGAAATTTTTAAATGTTTAAAAAATAATGATCTACTTTTAGAAAGGTAACCTATTTCATTATTCATGTATGATATTTGAGATTAGTTCAATTCTATATAGTCCATATGTGTTATATTTGCTTTTTATCAAAATATATATTTTTTTAAATTATTCTAAAAAAATATTAAAAAATGCGTCATCAGTTTTTAAGGAAGTTATTTTTTAACCTTTCTGTTTAAATGTCTTTTCACATGAAAGTAGCATTTCTAGTATTTAGTGTAAATAATATTACTTTTTTATTTTTTTTTATCTGATTTACTTTTTCATTGAATCTATTCTAAAATTGAATTTACTTTTCTAAAGTTGGAATTGCGAGTTACTCCAAGCAGTGTCTCAATTTATGAGTTGAGCATGATCAACATTATGGTGTTGACTTTTATGGACATCTTTGAGGAAGTTATTTTCTTATGTTCGGTCTTTAAAATAAGAAAGAGTAAATTTTACTCCAAGACATCTCTTATTTTGATCATTTTGTTCTATAAAAGGGTTCCGCTTCAGCGAGCTTTTAATGAGATGCTTAATTAAATTGTTTTATTGTCAGAAGATGAATTTGTTACTGATTGTGTGTAATTATATTTTTCAACCCCACCAAGTTAGTGAGAAAGACTGAGTACTAATAATATGGAATAACTTTCACTATATGATCTCATTGTAGGCTGAATTATGTTACTAAGTGCATTTAACTTATAATGGATCATTTATCATGTCATAAGAAGCAGAACTTGAAACTTTAAGAGTGCATTTGTTTTTGTTTTCATTGCCTTACACCTGAAAGCTATTTTTATACCATAATATTTGTGCTCAACCATTGTTATCTTAACTGTGATTTTTTTTTTAATTATGTATAACAGTTATGTCCTGTTATTGCTTAACCAATATCATTATGTTATGTCTGTTATATTTATTTGTAAAATGACTTCTTGGCAGAAATAAATATAACCTTAGAAAATATTGTTATCCTCAACTGAAACATGCTCTTTCATTTTCAGTTTTTCCAGTTACCTCTGCATTTGCTTGGCAAACAACAAAATGCCACAAATCTGTTTTGAGCAAAATGATTTGCATAAAGTACAAACATTTTGGACCAGTTAAACACATTTTTCTGGGACAAAAAGCAAACAAAATGAAATATAAACTGCCATCCGACAAGAGTTTGAATTCAGAGGTAGTACATTCATGCCTTGAAATGTTCTTATGTGCAACATTAAAAGGATTTTCACATTTTTTACTGATTTGTCAAACTCTAATAAAGAGCAGGTTTAAGGTCAAAAATGTTTCAAATTTCAAGATTTTATATATAAAACTGAAAATTGCAAAATATGCTTCCAAGCTAAATATAAGCTACTAATGACCATTTATTCAGAAATGGCTCCACCTATTTACGTGTTTATTGGTTTGTTAAGCTTAATAAGGAGCATAATAATGTCCAAGATATTTCAGATTGTATACCATGTAAATTTTATTGTAGCAGTATCTCAGGCAAAGGTAGGTATTTCTTCTAGTACTCCTACACTTTTGAATTGGTATATATATATATATATATATATTTTGCTGTTTTGAGTAAGAAAAACCTGTGATTTTAAATACTATGAGGGAAATGTTTCTCTCTCTGTGAATAAAAATTCATTGGTAAGCAGCGGAAAACATTTCAGAATTGTGTGGATTACACAATTCTTAAAATACTCATAAAACTCTCTAAATGTATGCTAGGAAATTCAGAAATGTCCATTATTGAAACACATCTGTTCTACACTGTAAAAGTGTACGAGAAATTTAACTATACTTTGCTAGTATTAAACTAAATAATAGAATACTGAATTTTCAAGTAATCATATATCCTTTATTTAGAATGCAAAAACAGTGGCATGTAGGCTAATAAGCCCTTTTTAAAAAATTGCATCACCCATTTAAAGAGTTTTAGAAAGTGTTTCAAGACAAATGATGCTTTTATTCCAAACTACTCAAACTATTTATTGGGGCTTGTGCATAATGTTTTTCTATTCAGAGAAGTGTTAAAAAAATTGTAGACCCTTGTTCTATACAATAAAATAATTGTCCTATATTTACTTTCTGAGTAGCAATACAGAAATAGTGGTGTATTATGCATTCAGCTTAAACAGTATAGGATACAGATACTTTTGGAAATGTCCATAACTCCCATTCTCATCTAACAGACACTTCACATGCCAAAATATATTTATGCTGAAATTCCACAATAGCTGTTTGATGAGAAATACATTTCTATCTATTTTATCCATTAATTTTGAGAGACTTTGATTTTATGTTTTTCATTCTGAAAAATGATAGTTGACAAATATATGCTGCATTAAACTGAATTTATCTTGCTGCATAGGATTGTTTGTACATGTGAACACTCTATTCGAAATGCATATGATCCTACAGGCTCAAAATGTGTTGCAATAACCTTTTTAATTTTATTCTATATTTGATCTAAAGCTAAAAAAATATATTTTTTAAGATATTTAACATTCTGACAAACATGAAAAACAGAGTTTTGATCATCGTGGGAAATCCATGGGGGAACTCCTTAGAATTTTCTTTCACTCTGAATGTTTCTCACCTATTGATGGTAATGCAAAGTAAAATCGACAATATTTAATTAATATTCATGAGATGACACTGATTTAGATATTGACATTCAAAAAATGTAATCCCATTCTATTGACACATAATTTCTTCTGAGGATGTTCACCTATGCGGAGTACGATCACATTAAACATGTGGGTCCGAAAGTCCTTCCGAGAGGTTGGTGGTAGGGGAAGGAGGGTACGGTCCCTGTGGATGCCTCCCCCACTGGGTTCCGATCTAAATTGGGTGGCACTTCCCGACCGTCCAAACAGTTACCTTACACCTTTCTGGTAGGTCGGACGGTCTGGGTTTCAACAACAACCTATAGTATCACCACAATAAGTGACACGTATGGTAAAACTTTGCAGAAAATTAGAGAAACAAAATTTATTTGCCAGAGCTAAAATGTAATAAAAAGTGGTAATCCATTCAAAATACATTGAAATGAATAAACACCTAATAAATAATTTGCACTCTTTAAAAAGTTACATGTCTATATACGAAATAAAAGCAAATGCACTCCTATGCTCATTTACCAATAATATATAAGAGCTATTATTTATCGTGCATGAAAAAGGGGAAGACATGCACAAAATTTAGCATTGTCTCTGGTAAATTCCTGAAATTATGATTTCTACTTTTGTTACCCTAGTTAGAACATTTCGTTTTGCAATAAACCAATAAACCATTGTGTTTCAATGTGGTGCAGAAAGCATGTGAGCTAAAATGTAATAAAAAGTGGTAATTCAATTGGGGATTAAAATCTTGTAGGTGTGCTGTTTTAGATTTGTGTCTAATCCTTGTTATTTTTTCTTTTACTATTTTGTGAGATAATTTGCACTGTCATGATTATAGTGTGTAAATTAACGCATTTGCAATTTAAATATATATTTTAATACTATAAAATGATAATTGTATAAGATGATAAATGTATAGATAAATATATAAGATATGTATCTTGCACATTTATTATATGACTGTTTTCAGTTACAATACTCAATCTTCACAAAACAAAATCCACTTGTCTCCAATGTTAGACTGCCTATCTATACCCTGAATGTGCTGTTATCCCGTATGATGAGGCATATTAATAGCCACATCGATAGTCGATAATAAGTTAATAACTATCGATAATAAGAGAATAGTCTCAAGGATGAGAAATATTACAACACATAATATAAATTTCACACTGACATTTGTATGTTTTTTGGCAAAAATGTAATCCATTTATGTTACACTATATTTTCTCAAATTCCAAATTCATTGTTTTATGACCTGAATACACTAGTCAAAAAGGGCAAATCAAATGTTTTGTATTTTTGAATGTATAACATGATTTCAGACAATGATAATTATATTCAGACAATGATGCAATATTATTTGTGCAATATGTAAATATCGCAGTGCCATAAGTTGAGGTACAGAGAGTGAGAGAGAGAGAAAGACTAAGAGAAAGACTCTAAGAGTGAGAAAGACTTTTTTAAATTGCTTAATAACTCTGTGTTTGGAAAAACGATGGAGAATCTTCGAAATCGAGTGAATATTGAACTAGTGAATTCTTTAAAGCGGGCTCTGAAGGTGGTGGCATCCCCAGCTTATAGAGCTATCAGGATTTTTAACGAAGATCTGGTGGGTGTTGAACGTGTAGAGTTGCATTTTAATGAATCGGCCTATATACGTTGGCTTTGCTATCTTGGAGTAATCTAAACTCCTGATGTATGAGTTTCATTATAAACATATTAAAAGCCAATATGGTGAAAAAGTTTCGCTTCTCTTCACCGATACTGATTCATTGGCTTATGAAATCCAAACTGCTGATATTTATGAAGATATGAACCAGCATACACAACTGTATGATTTTTCTGACTATCCCAAGGATCATCCCCTCTTCAGTGAAGACAATAAAAAACGTATTGGGTATTTTAAAGATGAACTGAATTCAACCCCCATTCAAAAGTTTATAGGACTTAGACCTAAAATGTACTCTATTCTATCATCTGCTGGAGAGAAGAAAAGAGCTTAGGTGTTTCTACACATGTGGTTGCACTGAAAATTACACATAATGACTATAGACAGTGCTTGTTGAGTGTTAGGCTAGGCCTACCAAGGAAGAACAGCTTAGAATTGATAGTAGCCATCATAAACTATTCACTGTATGCCAGAACAAGGTGGCTTTGTCACCCATTGATGATAAAAGATATTTACTCAAGGACGGCATTACAAGTTATGCCTACGGACACTTTAAAATAAAAAAATAGAAAAAGGAAAAAGAGAAAGAAGGAAAAAAAAAGATTGTGGCGGTGTATCCTATACACCGGGTGGAGGTGGGACCACAATTAAAAAAATAATATATTTTTCTAAAAGCATCTAATTTCTTAAAGAGACATTACTACATTTAGATAGTTGAAAACTTACACTGACTAGATATACACCCCATTCGATAGACCCAATTCATGCGATTTTGCTACTTTAAAAACGTGTTTTTCTTAGTTTTTACAAGTAAAAAGTGTGTTTTTGAAAAAAATCGCAAAATGTCACATTTTTCAAAAAACGCATTTATGGTAACACTTTTGCAAAAACGCACATCTTTTTAAAAAAAAATGTAAAAGTGCGAAAACCTATGTTAATTCCCGTAGAGAAATTGGCATTTTGAAAAAAATCGCAAAATGTCACATTTTTCAAAAAACGCCTTTTTGGTAACACTTTTGCAAAAACGCACATTTTTTTTACAAAAAATACACGAAAGTGCGAAAACCCATGTTATTTCCCATAGAGAATTCAAACAATCTAAAAACCACAATTAATTTTAAAAATGTATATTTTTGTTGTTTTTTAACGTTTTTGAAACTTTTTGTGAAAAAACGCTAAAAGTGACACATTCTTAAAATTCATGTTATTTTCCATAGAGAAATCCGACAACCCCCAAAATCCAACTTGTTGAAAAAACTTACATTTTAGAAAAATTATAAGAAAAAAACTTACATTTACGAAATTTTGAAACTAAAAAAAAAAAGAAAGAAAGGAAATTCTTTATACGTCATAAACTCCACTCTCTTCTGTGACGTCACCTTATGGAACTGTGCTGCCTCACACCGACTTCTGAGAACCCCTATGTTAAAGCATGGGACTTTACCATCGCCTCTGTTGATGCACTCATTTTCTGGCCTCGGAGGGTTCCCCATGTTAAAGTATAGGGTTCCACCGTCTCTGAAGTGGCGCAGAACTCTCCCTATTCATCTACTTTAGCAAAGATCTGGTGGGTGTTGAACGTGTAAAGAGTTGCATTTTAATGAATCGGCCTATATACGTTGGCTTTGCTATCTTGGGGTTATCTAAACTCCTGATGTATGAGTTTCATTACAAACATATTAAAAGCCAATATGGTGAAAAAGCTTCGCTTCTCTTCACCGATACTGATTCATTGGCTTATGAAATTCAAACTGCTGATATTTATGAAGATATGAACCAGCATAAACAACTGTATGATTTTTCTGACTATCCCAAGGATCATCCCCTCTTCAGTGAAGACAATAAAAAACGTATTGGATATTATAAAGATGAACTGAATTCAACCCCATTCAAGAGTTTATAGGACTTAGACCTAAAATGTACTATTCTATCATCTGCTGGAGAGACACCTTTTGGTAACACTTTTGCAAAAACGCACATTTTTTTTACAAAAAATACACAAAAGTGCGAAAACCCATGTTATTTCCCATAGAGAATTCAAACAATCTAAAAACCACAATTTATTTTAAAAACGTACATTTTGTTGTTTTTTAACGTTTTTGAAACTTTTTGTGAATAAACGCTAAAAGTGACACATTCTTAAAATTCATGTTATTTTCCATAGAGAAATCCGACAACCCCCAAAATCCAACTTGTTGAAGAAACTTACATTTTAGAAAAATTATAAGAAAAAAACTTACATTTACGAAATTTTGTTACTAAAAAAAAAGAAAAAAAAATACTTTATACGTCATAAATTCCACTCTCTTCTGTGACGTCACCTTATGGAACTGTGCTGCCTCACACCGACTTCTGAGAACCCCTATGTTAAAGCATGGGACTTTACCACCGCCTCTGTTGATGCACTCATTTTCTGGCCTCGGAGGGTTCCCTATGTTAAAGTATAGGATTCCACCGCCTCTGAAGTGGCGCAGAACTCTTCCTATTCATCTACTAAGAGATGCACAGAAATTAAGAAAAAATAAAGTGGTTTTAAGACGGATACAACACTAAATATAAATTGAAAATAACTTTAAAAATCACGTTTTTGATACAAGATGGATGTCATATTTCATTTTGAAGTGGGTCACGTGACTTCTTCATATTATATGGGTGCAATTATTATTTTAATTCTATTTAAAAAACTACCAAATATATTTTGTAGACATTTTTTTTTATATTTTTATGGGATAATTTAAATATTTTCTAAAACTTTCGAGACAATTTGTAAATTTTAAATTCGTTCACAAAATGTTTGAAAAATTAAGTCCCATAGGGTTCTATGTATTTTATTTTTTCAACTAGGGTTCAATACAAAACTAATTGGGAGATATTATTCATTTATATTTCCAAAGGTGTTACAGACTGTCTGAACAACATACTAAAATTTCAATTCGATAAAGTCATTTTTATTGTAGTTATCCTTCGAACTGATAGACAGACAGAATGAACAATGTCATAAACACTTTTCAACCATGTTGTAAAAAGTTAATTTAAAAGAAATTTAACAAGAAAGATCATTCATGCATAAAGCATTGATTATGAAACACTTTCCAACTTCAATGCAATTTTATATAAACATCTCTAAAATGCGATACATTCCTCGGTAATATTTTTAAAATTATCACAATACTACATCAATTTATTACATTTGAAAACATCATCGAAGAGAATGAACTTCATTCAAATGACGGCATTGAAATATAAATTGCCTGGTTTAAACATCTCTAAAATGCTATACATTCCTCGGTAATATTTTTAAATTATTATAATACTACAATAATTTATTATATTTGAAAACTTCATTGAAAACAAATGAACTTTATTCAAATGACGTCATCGAAATATAAATCGCCTCTTTAAAAAAGCAGCATTTCATTCATAAACATTTTTCCAATCGTTTCATTCATCACAATATTATAATAATTTATTTTATTTAAAAATTTTAAAAATTGTTATCTATCATATTTATTTTAAAATGTGAAACCTGTCTTGTATATATAATAATTAAACTCTTGGAAAGATATTTATTATATAATATATATCTTTTTTCTTTCTGGAGGATATAGCAAGTGTCAGAATTTAATTGAATTTGATTTTTTCCTATATTAAGTAACTTTTATTTAAAAACTACCTAACATATTTTACTGAAATTTTTTTATAAATTTTATGGGATAATTTGAATATTTCTTAAAATTTTCGAAGCAATTTGTGAATTTTAAATTCGCTTAAAAAATGTTTGAAAAATTAGGTCCTATATGGTTCAATGTATTTCATTTTTTCAACCTGGGTTCAATCCAAAACTAATTGGGTGATACTATTCATTTATATTCCCATAGGGCCCACAGACCGTCTGAAAAACATACTAAAATTTCATTTTGATAAAGTTATTTTTACGCCAGTTATCGTGCTGACGAACAGACAGACAGAATGAACAAAGTTATAAACACTTTTCAACTATGTTGTAAAGTGTTAAAAATTACGATTTTGACACAAGATGGATGCCATATTTTATTTTGAAGTGGGTCACGTGATCTTTTCATATCATATAATTGTAATTTTATTATTTTAATTTTGATTTAAAAAAGTACCGAATATATTTTCGGAAATTTATTTTCATATATTTTATGGGATAATTTGAATATTTCTTAAAACTTTCGAAGCAATTTGTGAAATTTAAATTCGCTTAAAACATGTTTGAAAAATTAGCTTCCATAGGGTTCAATGTATTTCATTTTTTCAACCCGGGTTCAATGCAAAACTAATTGGGCGATATTATTCATTTATATTCCCGTCGGTCCCACAGACCGTCTGAACAACATACTAACATTTTATTCTGATAAAGTCATTTTTACTGCAGTTATCGTGCAAACGGATTGACAGACAGACAGCGAGAATGAACAAAGTCATAAACACATTTCAACTATGTTGTAAAGTGTTAAAAATGCAGTCAGTCGTGTCCAGCATAGGACCTCCTGGAAAATTTTGGCTTATATAAATTCTCCACCAAGTACTTCAGGCAGTACTTGTATCGATCACACCTTTGTAAGAAACATAGATGTGAATTGTATGCCATATGTGTGTTACTTCTCATATATTCTTCTTTTAATAATTAAAATTAAAGGTTAACTGCATTCCTCATTTATGTATCAACCAACTTCTACCTCAGCCCCCTTACTGTAAAACACATAACCACGTAAATAAAACCTGTGGGTGTATCCCGAAAACAGCCTATCCTCGATTTCTTATTTTTTTAAAAATTGAATTATAATTTAAACATTTGATCACGTTTAAAATCATGTGGACTCCAATTTTCACCTATTGTAATTATCCCACCCAATTGTAAAGGTCAACCGAGAACTATTTTCTTTCATATTCATTTTATTCTTGTAACCTTGCTCTCGAAGCACTCAGTGAGTCACGTGATGTTATGTACGACCCTCGATGTTATAATATATTTTTGATTTATTACGATGCAAAGTATTTAATATATCTTTGTTAATTTATGCTAAAATGTCATTCATTAAAATTCTTCTGCCTGATATATCCCTTACAATTCAGAAGTGGGATTGACATCGATGACTTGTTTTGAACTGATATATCGTTTTACGCTTGTGTTCAATGGACATAAGAACAATCTTAGAAGTTTCGTTTTCGATCAACGTTCGTGTTTATAAAAACAAACCGATGAGACAAGCAAACGGCTAGTCTACTACGGCGATGAAAACTCTTTTTCGCAAGGTAAATAAATGTTTTCGAATAATTTCGATTTGGATGAAAAGTATTGCGATGTTGATGCAGTTTAAAATGCAGTGTTATGATGCTCAGTTTTGATTAGAAAATAATTTTTATTTGATACTGTATATATTGATGTAATAAGAAGTACCGAAAATGACGTATTTAGCTAAAGGAAGAAAGGCTGATTTAATATTGTTAGCAATCGAAGTTGGGGAAACCATTCTCCAAGAAGATACAATTGTAGAGTTAAACCAAAGATATCAAGTAGTAAAGAATACAATGAAGAATTTGTAAAACAAATGTTAGAAACTGTAATTTTTGATAGAAAAGAAACAGAAAAAGAAAAATTAGCGCAAGATAAGGAATTGGAATTAGATAGGGAAATTAAACTCAATTCCTCCTGGGAGACGACCGTTTGATATTATGCATATTGACTTTTTTGGACCCCTTACAGCTAGTTTTTGCAGAAACAGGGAAGTTTAGGTCATCATAGATAACTTGAAGTTCATACGTTTACGTGCTTGTTCCACATGCACAACGGCCAATGTGATTAAATATTTAGATGAATTTATCAAAGATTTTGGAGCTCCGGTGCGAATAATCTCTGATCGAGGAACATGTTTTACCTCAAAAACATTCACTGAATACTGCAGAGAAAGAAAAATTAAACACACATTAATTTCATCAAATCGTGCTAACGGACAGACAGACAGACAGAATGAACAAAGTCATAAACACTTTTCAACTATGTTGTAAAGTGTTAAAAAGTAATGGCCTCAAAACATTATATTTTAATTTTACTTCTACTTTTTTGTTACCAAATAAGATGGGAAAGCACAATTAATGAGATGTTTTGCTGTGCGGTGAATATCAACATGACGCACATGAAGCTGCGAAGCAGCATGTCTTATAATTTCCTTCCGAAAAAAAATCCGACAGCACAAACAATGTAGTTTCTCGCTTCAGGAAAACCGAAAACATAATGGAGCGTTCTAGACCCGGTAGATCAGTGGGAACGACTATGCGTGTGCCATCGGAGAATTTTGTAAGATATGCTCTTGCGTACCCAGAATCCATCACCACAGCCATCAGCGAAGCGTGCAAGTTGTCAAAATTACGTGTGTAGAAGATATTAAATAACAGAGGAGCCCATCCGTATCGCCCCGTATTGGTATAGGTTTAACTGCCTTTGACCATGAAAGGCGGTATATTTTTTGTAATTTTGAAAGGCGGTATATTTTTTGTAATTTTGGATGAAAATTCATCTCTTTTAAGCGACATTCTTTGGGCAGATGGATACCAGGTTTCAAAAGTCCCGAACCGTCAACAGACAAAATGTTCATTACTGGGCTTTTCAGAATCTATACTTCAAGCGCTCCAGAAAATATCTATTTCATTGGTCGTTACAAGTGTGTACAGATTATGGAGGAAATATGTAAATTCGCTCATCTTTTATGATTGTCCACTGACTGGAGACAGGTATCTTGATTTTCTGGACGGTTCAATATCTATCTGACTTTCTTGATGGCATTCTTTTGGCGGATCTTGCTAGAATGTAGTACCATCATGATAGCCTCCGTACAAAATATCTTCAATCTATGATGTCCTTGGAAACGCGAAACAGACGTTTTATGGAATGGCTAGCATGTTCCCCAGATTTGACTCGAATGGATTTCTTCCTTTGGGGTTTATCTAAAGGAACAAATTTATGTGGCGCTGCCAACAAACGCACAACACTTCGAAAATTGCAACACCGAAGCTTGCAGAGGCGTGACCTCCACAATGTTATATAGTGCTCAAAACATTTTATCGCGAGTTCAAATGTGCATTACAGCTGACAATGATCATCTTGAACAGTATCTGTAGTAGACTTGCTGAAAATTTCGGACATTTAACTTTTCGATAAAAAATGAGACAATTGCATGATTAGTCCTTTTCTTTGACCTAATGTTTTATCGTCTATGCACATATTATGTGGAAATCACACGTCTTCCATATTAAGTGTAAAACATTCGATAACTTTTTAATTGATTTCACTTATCTTGCTTTGGTTTTGAGATAGAAATTTTTCAATTCGCCCCTGCAAATTTTATCAGTTGATTAGCTTTGTCGTTTTCTTATTAATAGGGCCTTGCTTTTGCAGCTCTAAAACACTTCAATCGAAAGTTAAAGGGTTACATAAAGACTCTAAAGGAAACCCCGTATACTAAAAAATGTAATTGTATAAAATAACTTTAAGTATCATTTGACTTCAAAGTAATTTTAGTTTAACAGCATTTAACAAATATTTTTAATCAGTAGAATAAGTCACCTTTGCTCCCAAGTATGAATTGTTGAAGGACATCTTGAGCTTCATCAGCTGCAAGCAGGACAGTGCCGTTCACACAGTTATCCTTCATGTTAAACTTACGTCCAAATTCCTCGTCGCTCGGCCTTTTAATGTCCAAGTACAGCCAATCCAGTATAGTCAGTGTTTCTTATGTGTTCAGCTATCCCTTGAACGCCATCCAGCTGCACGTTTTCAGCTAGAAGAAAGACATACGTGAATTGAAATAGAACTACATTTATGGATTTGAAAAGCTCAGCGATAGTGTTAAGCATAAGAATACGTTAAGGAAGTTTTGCCTTTAGAAAGACTCGCACTGTACTCCAAAAGTTTGATCTTAAAAATAGCCCCCTAGTTCAGTGGTGGCAACATTTTTGTTGGAGTGTCCCCACTGAAGGCCCCACTCATTTTATAACACCATGCCACTATGAAATAAAATATGATGTTTAAAATCATTATTAAATATACAATTTTAAAAAATGCATTTGTTTTATATTCGACAATATTAGCTACATTTAGCACTTAAAAATGCCAATATATTTCATTTAACAAAAAAAGTATGATTTTGAAACAAGAAAACTCTATTAATAAACAAGAAAGATCAATTATGCTTAAAGTATTGATTATGAAACACTTTTCAACTTCAATGCAATTTTATTTAAACATCTCTAAAATGCGATACATTCCTCGGTAATATTTTTAAAATTATCACAATAATACGTTAATGTACTATATTTGAAAACTTAAAACTTCACCGAAAAAAAATGAACTTCATTCAAATGACGGCATTGAAATAAAAATTACCTGGTTTAAACATCTCTAAAATTCGATACATTCCTTGGTAATATTTTTCAAATTATCACAATACTACAATAATTTATTATATTTGAAAAATTCATCGAAAACAAATGAACTTTTTCAAATGAAAGTCATCGAATTATAAAGCGGCTGGCTCTTTAAATGAAAGTAGCATTTCATTCATAACAATTTGACATTCATTTCATTCATCACAATATTATAATAATTAGTTTTATTTAAAACTTAAAACCATGGAGATAAAAGTAATTTAACTCTATGCTCAAAACTTCATCAAAAAATCGTTTGCTTCTCTGTAAAATCAATGATTGTTAGTAGTTATAAAACACCGGTTCTGCGGCGGATCGGGGAGGCGGCACAGGAGGAGGGTCCCTCTTTTTGGGAGGAGGGTCCCTCTTTGAGAGGATCCTCTTTGGGAGGATGCCTCTTTGGAGTGTCTTCCCTCTTTTGAGAGGAAGCTCCTCTCAGAGGGTCTTGAGACCCCCAGGAGGGAGGATGCCCCCCTCCCCTCTTTTGGAAGTTTGGTGAGGCGGCACAACACCGGATGCCTCTTTCCTAGTATTGCGAAAGAGGTCAAGAGGGCAATTGCGAAGTCTTTCACAGAGGCATGATGACTCATACGGAGTGAGTTTCACTCTTGAGAGGGAATGTCACAATCGCTGACTGACCCTTGACCTGAGGAAGTGGTTTCAAGGGATGTCGCAATCGATGACTGACCCTTGACCTGAGGAAGAAGTTTCAAGGGATGTCGCAATCGATGACTGAGCATCACACAATCTGGAAATGACGTGTCGCGCCTTGGAGCTCCTTAGCACACGTCCTCCCTCTCTGCTGGTCAGCGACAGACTGAAAGATCTTATCAGCATGAAGTAGTTAAAGCGCCCTCTGGCGAATTTTGATGAAGTGCTGCCATCTATCGGCATTTTTTTCCCCAAAAGAATTTAATGTTTCACTGGTCAGGAGCTGGATTCGATCTTGGGTCCAACTGATTAGAAGTCGCGCGTCTTACCGCTGTGCCAAAGCACCCGTGCTTTATAGGCAGTTAACTTCGAAGTGTACCTTATCAGTGGAAGTTAGATTATTTTTCAAAGTTCATTCGAATAGCGATGCAAGGGTGCGTTTTAAAACAGAATGCTACGGAGTGAATATAAATCTGTGTATTATAACATTATGATTTTTTAAAACAAATGTATACACAAACTTTAAAAACACGAATGTAATAATTAGCTAAAATTGTATTCAGTGGACATGAAACTTGTATTCAGTGAATACCATTCGACCATTCTGAGTGTTGTGTATCTAAAAACAAATGTATACACAAACTTTAAAAACACGAATGTAATAATTAGCTAAAATTGTGTTCAGTGGATTTTTTTTTTTTTTTTTTTTTTAAATAAATCAATACGATTTTTATAATAATAACGAAATGATTTCGAATGTTTAAAAACAAATTGATTACGGATTTTCAATGAACACACAAATTGTGTTCAGTGAATACCATTCGACCATTTTAAGGGTTGTATATCTAAAAACAAATGTATACACAAACTTTAAAAACACGAATGTAATAATTAGCTAAAATTGTGTTCAGTGGACACGAAACTTGTATTCAGTGAATAGGATTCGACCATTCTGAGTGTTGTGTATCTAAAAACAAATGTATACACAAACTTTAAAAACACGAATGTAATAATTAGCTAAAATTGTGTTCAGTGGACACGAAACTTGTATTCAGTGAATAGGATTCGACCATTCTAAGTGTTGTGTATCTAAAAACAAATGTATACACAAACTTTAAAAACACGAATGTAATAATTAGCTAAAATTGTGTTCAGTGGACACGAAACTTGTATTCAGTGAATAGGATTCGACCATTCTGAGTGTTGTGTATCTAAAAACAAATGTATACACAAACTTTAAAAACACGAATGTAATAATTAGCTAAAATTGTGTTCAGTGGACACGAAACTTGTATTCAGTGAATAGGATTCGACCATTCTAAGTGTTGTGTATCTAAAAACAAATGTATACACAAACTTTAAAAACACGAATGTAATAATTAGCTAAAATTGTGTTCAGTGGACACGAAATGGTGTTCAATGAATAGGATTCGACCATTTTAAGTGTTGTGTATCTAAAAACAAATGTATACACAAACTTTAAAAACATGAATGTAATACATAGCTGAAATTATGTTTTGTGAACAGGATTCGACCATTCTAAGTGTGTGTGTGTGATTTTTGAAAAATAAATCTAAAAGTATATAAAAATAATAATAATGAAAATTAGAACTCACAGAACGACCTCTTCACTACCCGCTGGGCAAACTCCAAATGAGTGAGACACTCTCATTACGCTATTAAAAATTAGATCTTATCATCATCAGTATAAGGTGTTGCCACCTATTTTTTCTAATAATATATTTTTAATAGTTGGATACTTCAACGGTCTGATTTACTACACGTAATCTAAAACACATCACTTTAATGATATTACGCATTGAATATGATTCGGCCATTTTTAAAATGGTGGATGTAATTGAAATATCGAAGTTTAGAATTTAACAAACTAACGAATTTTCACCCCCAAAAATTTTAGCATTCAGTTTAAATAAAACCCAATGAATATGATATCACCATTTTAACATCGTAATTTTACTACCATTATAGAACTTAGAAGTGAGTGTACATTATTTTTTTCAGGACACCAACACATTTTAAAATCTATTGAATAGGAATAGACCATTTTGCACATACATGTACCTAGATTTCAACACCCGGTATTAAAACCTGTTAAACATGAAACGAGTAAGTATTGTGTGAGATTTTATCACACTAACTTTCAAACTTTTTAAATTTTTAAAAATGTCCGAAATAGTTGTATTTCATCGGTAGACATAAATTGTATGGAACACATTTTTATGAAAAAAATATCTGTTTCGACAGCTTTTAAAAATAGATTTCTACAGTTGTACACTACGGTTCTAGAATTTTCTAAATACGAATCGACTGTTTGAACTACCAATGGTGGTTTTACCGATGCAAATATTTACAGGACAAATATTTCAATGAAACCGAACTTAGTTGAAGCTTCTAAGTTTGAATATTTAGAATCATTTCATATAATTTTTATATTCACATTGAAAATAGTTAACAAAATTGGAACTCACGGAGCGACAACTTACTGTCCACACTCCAAATGAGTGATACACTCTTATTACATTATTAAAAATTAGATCTTATCTATAATGATGTCATTATGTTGCCGTATTGCCACCACACAATTATTCTTTCCAAATTATGCATTTTTTTTTTCTTTTTTCTTTTTAATAACTTGCTACTGTCTTATGCTATCCATTTTTTTTTTCATATAAGCAGATATTCCATATACCTTCTAAATGTTAAGTTGTAATTTAAAAAAAAAAAAAGCATTAGAGGTGTATTTTACGTCTGAATTCGTCCAAGTGGAAATCCGACAATTGTAAATGCATGATTGCATCCTCACATTTCAATAGACACCACTAAAATGTGTGGATCTTATTTTGAAAAAGCTGCTCTCAGAAAGAATATGTATATGAATACATATTTTCCATAAATATACCCCCTCCCCCCCCTCAATACACACAACATGCAGGCCAAAGACTCACCCAAAATACATTCCAAATCGGCTCTATAGCTTATCGCGCTTATCAGTGTAACAGATAGTAACCCAAAGTTCATGTTCGCAAAGCGAGTTAATTGCAATGTTATTGTTTTAAGCAGTTCCCATATTTAAATGAAAAATTTATCAAATTATACAATACATACAAGAGCTGGAAGATCATAGCATTTCAATATTATAGAATACTCACGAATTTTTTTTTTTTCCCCATTTAAAATTATCAAATTTTAATGCAATTTGACAAAAATTGCACAATACTTAGTGTATGACTATCAAATAAGAGCTAGGTTTTATTGTTACAACAACGTTTAAGATCATTAAACGATTATATATATATATATATTTTTTTTTAAAGAAGAATAGTATATAACTTACTGTTTTTAAGGATAGGTGATTGTTAACATTGAATTTAAATGAAAGAGTGACCCTCTGAGACAAGTACAGTACATTGCAATAACATTAAAAAATATGAAAGATATGCAATTAACACCTTAAAAGAAACATGTAATGAGTTTTGATATCTTAATAGGAGACATTATTGACATGCACATAGAAATGTCACAATTTTGTGGCTGTAGGTGCTCCATAAGACCCCTCTGCTCTTAATAAATGATCCCATTTGAATGTACATATTTAACAACATACAGAAAATGACAGGACTACAACAAAATTTTACACCTATTACAGAATAACTCCCAACTTCGTAGATTGTTAAGAAACTACAGTCGAATTTTCACCGATTCTTAGAGATTGAAACACAGCATTGTTTATGAATCTTCATACTTTAGAGAATGGAACATAACTTACCATTTATTTTGAATGAATTCAGAATTTTGACATTGATTATAAATTTATGATTTAAACTCTGTAAAGTGTAAATATCCTTTGTTATGAAACTCACACTGTAGACATTTGATATGATTCGAATAAATCTATTTTTAATTTTTTATATTTTATTTTAAAAAGTGAGATTAGTAAACTTGTTACACTTGAATGTATAGATACATAACTCATAACCATATAACATTTCTTAAATGGAACATGCTTAAAAAAAAAAATTAGCTAATGAGTATAAATAAGAAATTCAATTTGAAAGATAAAAACCATTTAATGAATCTATTATTCATGAAATACACATTAACCATTATCAGTTGTACATTTAAACAAATAAGTTAAAATGATTTCCTTATTGCACATTCATAGTCCTCTGATTTGAATGACTCGAAAAAATTTCTATCATAGCAGTAAAAGACTTCTTCACCACGCAACAAAACTTTCTTAGCAATGTTATTAATGTCAAGATTTAGAAGCACTTGTTCAGACACTCTGTCATACATTTGTAATGGAGTGCTGTAAAGACATTCATGGTAACTTAAATCTTCAACTTGAGCAACACAGCCGACACATTTGAAAAGTTTTCTTACATGACACATGATGTTGTCATGAATACAAGAGATTAATTGTTCGAATGCAAAATTTTTGTCACAAATAAGTGATGGTAGAAAGGTTATAGTGTTCTTTATTTTTAATATTTGAGCAGGAAGCCACTCTATAAATATACTTTCTCGAAGATGTATACTAATGTTGTTAACACTATTCTGTAAACATGCTATTTGATTTTTATCTAAGGTAATATGACACTGTGTTAGACAAAATTTTGAATCATATAATTGAATTATTTTCTGCAAATGCAATTTTCCGTTGTCATTGAAACAGAACAACTCATTGCGACTGACGAAAGAGGTATCTGCATATAGAATATTGAACGACCACAATTTTTGAGAAAATTCACTCCACGTAGCCGGTGACAGTGTAACACCTTCACGCGTAGGCTGTAATTCATTTCGATCGTTAGAGAGATATTTCCATATATACACTTTTAACTTCCCATGACGAAGTTTTAAATATACATACACATTAGATCCTAAATGCCAACGACGGAGTGCATCTTGCATAAAATCTGAAGAAGTAGATTCAGTCGAAACTGATTCTGTAGTGGAAGATAACACTCCGCTATGTGTTAGAGCACAAGAAAGTAGATCTTGAGTTGAGTTTTCAACCTCGGTGAGAACTTGTGAATTGACAACGGTAGATGTTTCTGCTGGGGTTTTGGAAGACATAAGATAGGTCTCTAACCAATCCTCAGCAAATTTTTGTGAGGGCGAATTAATCACATCTGAGACAATGTCCACAGATTTTGTTTCTTCTAGGGTAGGAACAGTCAACTCCGCACTATTTACACTAGAAATTATTTGCTCGAGTGATGGCATACTTTGAATTTTAGGCATTCTTTTTAGATAGTAACATCCAACTACGACATTCACAGTATAAGATTTATTTTTAAAACACTAACATCTTAAAACATTATAATTTTGTCGCAGCTATGAACGAACCAAACCTATCCACACAACGCCCAAAGTTGAAATGACTTATCAAACAACTTCATAAGTATAATCACATAACCTAAATCGAGTATCGTGTGCAAACAGATCACATAAGATATGAAGTGATTAGAACTTATAATTTTTAATGAATCGTACAACATTAGATTGTGGTAAATACAATTGTTATCTACATGAGAAAATTTCTATATTATTTCATTCAGCTTCGAAATCATAGAGTGAAAATATGTACCAAACTTACTTAAAGTTCCTAATTTTAAATCACATTAACATTATATACTTAGAAAAATTTTATATATATTTTTATAACTTTAGGTGATATGTATCACGCGGAATATACAAGAATAGCTACTAAAAACACGAAAATAACTAACAGTATGAGGCCTTCACAAGTCGACATCCAAACTAGAAATGAACGATAAACACACTAATTACAACAATTAGATGAGAGCTTATCAGTTCTTATCTTATCTAAGATTTCACATAAAATGACGTCATCACTCCAAAGTTCACAAGATGACGTCATTGGTCCAAGGTTCGCAAGATAACCGTTTAGCCTTTTAAAATTAAGAAGTAATTAAAATCGGTAGTAATTACTTCTTAATTTTAAATCACTTATTCACAATTATAAAAATTTTAATAGATTCATTAAATGGTTTTTATCTTTCAAATTGAATTTCTTATTTATACTCATTAGCTAATTTTTTTTTTTAAGCATGTTCCATTTAAGAAATGTTATATGGTTATGAGTTATGTATCTATACATTCAAGTGTAACAAGTTTACTAATCTCACTTTTTAAAATAAAATATAAAAAATTAAAAATAGATTTATTCGAATCATATCAAATGTCTACAGTGTGAGTTTCATAACAAAGGATATTTACACTTTACAGAGTTTAAATCATAAATTTATAATCAATGTCAAAATTCTGAATTCATTCAAAATAAATGGTAAGTTATGTTCCATTCTCTAAAGTATGAAGATTCATAAACAATGCTGTGTTTCAATCTCTAAGAATCGGTGAAAATTCGACTGTAGTTTCTTAAAAATCTACGAAGTTGGGAGTTATTCTGTAATAGGTGTAAAATTTTGTTGTAGTCCTGTCATTTTCTGTATGTTGTTAAATATGTACATTCAAATGGGATCATTTATTAAGAGCAGAGGGGTCTTATGGAGCACCTACAGCCACAAAATTGTGACATTTATATGTGCATGTCAATAATGTCTCCTATTAAGATATCAAAACTCATTACATGTTTCTTTTAAGGTGTTAATTGCATATCTTTCATATTTTTTAATGTTATTGCAATGTACTGTACTTGTCTCAGAGGGTCACTCTTTCATTTAAATTCAATGTTAACAATCACCTATCCTTAAAAACAGTAAGTTATATACTATTCTTCTTTAAAAAAAAATATATATATATATATACTCGTTTAATGATCTTAAACGTTGTTGTAACAATAAAACCTAGCTCTTATTTGATAGTCATACACTAAGTATTGTGCAATTTTTGTCAAATTGCATTAAAATTTGATAATTTTAAATGGGGAAAAAAAAAACATTCGTGAGTATTCTATAATATTGAAATGCTATGATCTTCCAGCTCTTGTATGTATTGTATAATTTGATAAATTTTTCATTTAAATATGGGAACTGCTTAAAACAATAACATTGCAATTAACTCGCTTTGCGAACATGAACTTTGGGTTACTATCTGTTACACTGATAAGCGCGATAAGCTATAGAGCCGATTTGGAATGTATTTTGGGTGAGTCTTTGGCCTGCATGTTGTGTGTATTGAGGGGGGGGAGGGGGTATATTTATGGAAAATATGTATTCATATACATATTCTTTCTGAGAGCAGCTTTTTCAAAATAAGATCCACAAATTTTAGTGGTGTCTATTGAAATGTGAGGATGCAATCATGCATTTACAATTGTCGGATTTCCACTTGGACGAATTCAGACGTAAAATACACCTCTAATGCTTTTTTTTTTTTTAAATTACAACTTAACATTTAGAAGGTATATGGAATATCTGCTTATATGAAAAAAAAAATGGATAGCATAAGACAGTAGCAAGTTATTAAAAAGAAAAAAGAAAAAAAAAATGCATAATTTGGAAAGAATAATTGTGTGGTGGCAATACGGCAACATAATGACATCATTATAGATAAGATCTAATTTTTAATAATGTAATAAGAGTGTATCACTCATTTGGAGTGTGGACAGTAAGTTGTCGCTCCGTGAGTTCCAATTTTGTTAACTATTTTCAATGTGAATATAAAAATTATATGAAATGATTCTAAATATTCAAACTTAGAAGCTTCAACTAAGTTCGGTTTCATTGAAATATTTGTCCTGTAAATATTTGCATCGGTAAAACCACCATTGGTAGTTCAAACAGTCGATTCGTATTTAGAAAATTCTAGAACCGTAGTGTACAACTGTAGAAATCTATTTTTAAAAGCTGTCGAAACAGATATTTTTTTCATAAAAATGTGTTCCATACAATTTATGTCTACCGATGAAATACAACTATTTCGGACATTTTTAAAAATTTAAAAAGTTTGAAAGTTAGTGTGATAAAATCTCGCACAATACTTACTCGTTTCATGTTTAGCAGGTTTTAATACCGGGTGTTGAAATCTAGGTACATGTATGTGCAAAATGGTCTATTCCTATTCAATAGATTTTAAAATGTGTTGGTGTCCTGAAAAAAATAATGTACACTCACTTCTAAGTTCTATAATGGTAGTAAAATTACGATGTTAAAATGGTGATATCATATTCATTGGGTTTTATTTAAACTGAATGCTAAAATTTTTGGGGGTGAAAATTCGTTAGTTTGTTAAATTCTAAACTTCGATATTTCAATTACATCCACCATTTTAAAAATGGCCGAATCATATTCAATGCGTAATATCATTAAAGTGATGTGTTTTAGATTACGTGTAGTAAATCAGACCGTTGAAGTATCCAACTATTAAAAATATATTATTAGAAAAAATAGGTGGCAACACCTTATACTGATGATGATAAGATCTAATTTTTAATAGCGTAATGAGAGTGTCTCACTCATTTGGAGTTTGCCCAGCGGGTAGTGAAGAGGTCGTTCTGTGAGTTCTAATTTTCATTATTATTATTTTTATATACTTTTAGATTTATTTTTCAAAAATCACACACACACACTTAGAATGGTCGAATCCTGTTCACAAAACATAATTTCAGCTATGTATTACATTCATGTTTTTAAAGTTTGTGTATACATTTGTTTTTAGATACACAACACTTAAAATGGTCGAATCCTATTCATTGAACACCATTTCGTGTCCACTGAACACAATTTTAGCTAATTATTACATTCGTGTTTTTAAAGTTTGTGTATACATTTGTTTTTAGATACACAACACTTAGAATGGTCGAATCCTATTCACTGAATACAAGTTTCGTGTCCACTGAACACAATTTTAGCTAATTATTACATTCGTGTTTTTAAAGTTTGTGTATACATTTGTTTTTAGATACACAACACTCAGAATGGTCGAATCCTATTCACTGAATACAAGTTTCGTGTCCACTGAACACAATTTTAGCTAATTATTACATTCGTGTTTTTAAAGTTTGTGTATACATTTGTTTTTAGATACACAACACTTAGAATGGTCGAATCCTATTCACTGAATACAAGTTTCGTGTCCACTGAACACAATTTTAGCTAATTATTACATTCGTGTTTTTAAAGTTTGTGTATACATTTGTTTTTAGATACACAACACTCAGAATGGTCGAATCCTATTCACTGAATACAAGTTTCGTGTCCACTGAACACAATTTTAGCTAATTATTACATTCGTGTTTTTAAAGTTTGTGTATACATTTGTTTTTAGATATACAACCCTTAAAATGGTCGAATGGTATTCACTGAACACAATTTGTGTGTTCATTGAAAATCCGTAATCAATTTGTTTTTAAACATTCGAAATCATTTCGTTATTATTATAAAAATCGTATTGATTTATTTAAAAAAAAAAAAAAAAAAAAAAATCCACTGAACACAATTTTAGCTAATTATTACATTCGTGTTTTTAAAGTTTGTGTATACATTTGTTTTTAGATACACAACACTCAGAATGGTCGAATGGTATTCACTGAATACAAGTTTCATGTCCATTGAATACAATTTTAGCTAATTATTACATTCGTGTTTTTAAAGTTTGTGTATACATTTGTTTTAAAAAATCATAATGTTATAATACACAGATTTATATTCACTCCGTAGCATTCTGTTTTAAAACGCACCCTTGCATCGCTATTCGAATGAACTTTGAAAAATAATCTAACTTCCACTGATAAGGTACACTTCGAAGTTAACTGCCTATAAAGCACGGGTGCTTTGGCACAGCGGTAAGACGCGCGACTTCTAATCAGTTGGACCCAAGATCGAATCCAGCTCCTGACCAGTGAAACATTAAATTCTTTTGGGAAAAAAAATGCCGATAGATGGCAGCACTTCATCAAAATTCGCCAGAGGGCGCTTTAACTACTTCATGCTGATAAGATCTTTCAGTCTGTCGCTGACCAGCAGAGAGGGAGGACGTGTGCTAAGGAGCTCCAAGGCGCGACACGTCATTTCCAGATTGTGTGATGCTCAGTCATCGATTGCGACATCCCTTGAAACTTCTTCCTCAGGTCAAGGGTCAGTCATCGATTGCGACATCCCTTGAAACCACTTCCTCAGGTCAAGGGTCAGTCAGCGATTGTGACATTCCCTCTCAAGAGTGAAACTCACTCCGTATGAGTCATCATGCCTCTGTGAAAGACTTCGCAATTGCCCTCTTGACCTCTTTCGCAATACTAGGAAAGAGGCATCCGGTGTTGTGCCGCCTCACCAAACTTCCAAAAGAGGGGAGGGGGGCATCCTCCCTCCTGGGGGTCCCAAGACCCTCTGAGAGGAGCTTCCTCTCAAAAGAGGGAAGACACTCCAAAGAGGCATCCTCCCAAAGAGGATCCTCTCAAAGAGGGACCCTCCTCCCAAAAAGAGGGACCCTCCTCCTGTGCCGCCTCCCCGATCCGCCGCAGAACCGGTGTTTTATAACTACTATTGTTTCATTCATATCAGCTATATTGCAGACTCTATGGGCTAAATAATTTTGAGTTAAAGAAATGAAGCAATTCTCATGCAACTCATTCTACGTATTTTGGTGTTTACCTTTTCCATAAGTGAAAAGTAGGCTTCGTTGTAGAAATAATCAAAGTTGGATTATCATTTAAACTCAAATATATTGTAATTGCTTTGTTTCAGAACATTGATGCACAGAATTTAAGCAAAAATAAAGCGGTTTTAGGACGGATACAACACTAAATATGAATTAAAAAGAACTTTAAAAATCACGATTTTGATACAAGATGGATGCCGTATTTTATTTTGAAATGGGTCACTTGATATCTTCATATAATGGTCACGCAATCTCTCCATATAAAGGGTGTAATTATTATTTTAATTTTTATTTAAAAAACTGCAGAATATATTTTGCTGAAAATTTTTTTATATATTTTATGGGATAATTTGAATATTTCATAAAACTTTCGAAGGAATTTGTGAATTTTAAATTCGCTTAAAAAACGTCTGATAAATTAGGTACCATAGGGATCAATATATTTCATTTTTTCAACCCGGGTTCAATCCAAAACTAATTGGATGAAATTATTCATTTATATTTTCATAGGTCCCACAGACTGTCTGAACAACATACTAAAATTTCATTTTGATAAAGTCATTTTTACGGCAGTTAACTTGCTAACGGACAGACATACAGACTGACAGAATGAACAAAGTCATAAACACTTTTCAATTATATTGTAAAGTGTTAAAAGTAAGATTTCACAAAAGATTTGACAGTCTTAATGTGAAACTTGGGCTTAAATCTATATATTGAAACTAAAAATAAGTACTGTTTTATTCTTATACACTGTCTCTTCAGTAAAAGTATTTCCGAGACCCCTTAATAAATTCTCGATTGCAAGGGTGTTTGAAGGGGTTTCAATTTTGGGGAACGCCCCCAGACAACACTTTTAGAAATAACAAGCTTCTTGAGCTTTAGCGAATCCAAGAAATTCCTTATACCTGAATTTTGCTGATAATGTTCTTGTAGTGTGGTTACTGATTTAAAGAAGCGTACTAAACATTATGAAAATGATTTGATCTTTTCTAGAGATACCCCGCATCCTGTGGAAATGTTAAACTTTTAAATGTTAAACTTTCGAACGATTTGTGCCAACTCCCAAACAAAAGGAAAACAGATTTATTTCTGGTTAAAGTACTCTCAATACATGATCATTTCCCTATTGAGCATATTTAACTGTTTGTCATTTTAAATAAAAAACGTGACACATTTCCCAAAATGGCACGTGTTAACGTCTTATGCCGCTTGCGTTAATAAAAAAACTTACATGTATATCAGCCATTTCCTTAACATTGATTCAAGATAATTATTTTCGTAATGTTTCTTGGATTTCCGAGAAAGTTTAAAGAAAAATGAGGACCTTTCCCCTTGGAACGATATTAATGAAAACAGTCTGATGTGACCATCACATGACTTTCGCTACATAATGTAATGACTTTACTTTTTCACAGCTAAATAATAAAGGCATAATATTACTTTTTCACAGCTAAATAGCTAAATAATGGGGGCGCGGTAGCCCATTGGTTAGCGCGTTGGAGTTGCACTCGGTTGGCCCGGGTTCGATTCCAGCCACTGCCAAAACTGCCGCCGTGTTCATGCGGAGTACGATCACGTTAAACATGTGGGTCCGAAAGTCCTTCCGAGAGGTTGGTGGTAGGGGAAGGAGGGTACGGTCCCTGTGGATGCCTCCCCCACTGGGTTCCGGTCCAAATTGGGAGGCACTTCCCGACCGTCCAAACAGTTACCTTACACCTTTCTGGTAGGTCGGACGGTCTGGGTTTCAACAACAACAGCTAAATAATGGTGTACAGGATTCAAGGCAGAATTAAATTAGCATCTTGAAATCGAGCGCTTTTGGAAAATTAAATCCAAACAGAATGACTTATTCATATTCAAAAGCAACATCATCAAAATGCAATTGTAAATTAATATATCTTAAATGAATTCTTGAATTCTTTGACGTTAGAATACAAAACTATTATGACATGCATCTTCTCTCTTGAATAGAACAAGTTAGATTCACGAGAATTGAGTTAACAGATTTATTATATAACACTACACATAGAAAGTGAACATATTGTATAATGTTTACTAACACTTTAAATTTTATGCAATTCATTTTTTTTTATAAACGTTTTATATAACGTTCCATGCTAGCGTTCTAAAGCTTGTATCATTCGTTTTCAAATGAAACATTACGTTGTTTAAAATGATTATGTATTTAACAGAATTGAAATTTGATTTATTATTTTTTTTAAAAATTCATTTGTAAGTCACGCGATAACCCCAAGAATGGTTGATGTTCTAAAGTTTATTTCATTCGTTTTCTAATGTTTAAAATGATTATGTATTTAACAGAATTGAAATTTGATTTATTATTTTTCAAAAATTCATTTGTAAGTCACGCGATAACACAAAGAAAGGTTGATGTTGTAAAATTTATTTTATTCGTTTTCTAATGAAACATTACTTTGTTTAAACTGATTATGTATTTAACAGAACTGAAAGTTGAGTTATTATTTTTGAAAAATTCATTTATGAATCACGCTATAACCCCAAGAATGGTTGATGTTCTAAAGTTTATTTCATTCGTTTTCTAATGCTTAAAATGATTATGTATTTAACAGAATTGAAATTTGATTTATTATTTTTCAAAAATTCATTTGTAAGTCACGCGGTAATACCAAGAATGGTTGATGTTCTAAAATTTGTTTCATTCGTTTTCTAATGAAAAATTACGTATGAAATTATTATTTATTTAACATCATTGAATGCGCTGATCTTTTATTGATTTTTTGAATATCAGTTCGGAAATTTAAAGGTTTTTCGAACTATCAATCTCGTTTAAAATCGATACGATTCCAGTATTCGCCGCAATGCGTATCGTACCCAATCTCTTTCGAATCTCTCCATTTGTTCATGAGATATCGCTTCCGTAGACTCACTGACACATACAGACATCACCCCAAAAACGTTTGATTCATGATTTGAAGTTCAGGGATGCTTGAAACGGGCTCTTCCGTCAAAACCTCAAATTCGAATTTTCGACTCTGTAGCAATATTTTCCCTATATGTAGGGAAAGTAAAAAAGATACTTCCGAATAGCAAACATTTAAATTTAACTGAAATACAAAACTATTATGAAATGTATCCTCTTTCGTGAATCTAGAGAACTAGATCCACGAAAATGATGTTAACAGGTATGTCGCTTAATATTACATATGGAAAGTGAACCTACTAACTCTTCTAATATTATACAATTCATTTCTTTGGTAAATTTATTAGAAAAAATGCAGCATTTCAAAAACCGATCCATGCCGGCGAAATAAATGTTTTTGTATCATTTGTTTTCGAATAAAATATTTCGTATAAAATGATTATTTACTTAACAGCATTAAAGGTTCAGATTTTTTATTTTTCAGAAATTTATTCGAAAATTGTGAATGTTTTGAGAACAGTATATGTTATCAGAAATTTGTATTCTAATAAAATATTACGTATGACATGATAATCTATATATCTTTAATGGAGGTTCTGATGATTTTCAAAAATTGAGAAGAAGTATATTGTTAACATTAGATTGCGTTTAAAATCAATAGGGTTCCTGTATTTTATGGTTGTAATAATCGTAATAAATATTTTTCGATACCCTCAATTCGTTCATGAGATATCGCTTCCACAGACTTACGGACAGTCACATCCACACGCGCTAACAGACATACAAGCATACGCACACGCCTGTTGCCAAAATCGTTCGAGTTCAGGGATGTTCAGGGTTTTATGTGCTTTTCTGTCGAAAAACTCGAATTCGAATTTTTGACCCCGCCATAAAGCTTTCCCTATGCATTAAACTATGCATGTATCGAAAGTAATAATAGGCCTCAAACATGTACAGATTCGAATAAGTGTATCCAGTTTCACTTAAATTGTCCAATTTGTTCGAATCCAGACATCGACAAAAATTATTGGCTCGTTTACAGATATTTCATTTATTTATTTTAAAAAATGCAAGCTACAGGACAAAGTCGCAGTAGCAGATTGCAAGATCAAATTCAATACAAAAATATACAGATTAAAATACAATAAAATACATTAAAATGAAAACTATTGCCAACAAATGATTTTTAAAAGCACTTGCAAGTGAATGAAAAATACATTAAAATATATGATATATGGCTCAACATTTATAAATCCTGTATAAAGAGAACTTTAAAAATAATTAAATAAATTATTTCAATATACAAGATGTACAAAACGCATTTTAGCCTGAGTGCTTTCAAGCGTATCACCACGTTTCGAGCGTTTTGCCATATGCCTCTTTTCCTCAGAGGTATATGGCAAAATACAGGAACATTGGCTGCCCTAGAAGCAATTCAGCTGGGATGTTCACGGCTCGCTGAAAACATCCACCGCCTCCTCGACAGTTAACAATCTTAAGGGGAAAATGCACTTTGCAATGGATTCCAGCTCACGTTGGCATTGAGAGCAATGAAAACGCCGCCAATTTGGCCAAAGAAGCCAGGCACCTCAATAAATATACAATAAATCACGTCACTCTCTACAAAGCAAATGGAATTGCAAGGTAAAGGCTAAGAGAACAAACAACCCATTAAAATATCAGCCCATGTCTGTGATAATAATAAAGACTGAGCCATTACCAAAACGATTACAAGACTAAGAACTCGTCATAACAGAGGATTGAAAATTAACAGCGACGGGACAAGAACATATAGTTATTGTAGAAATTACCAAGAGATGGAACTATCCCCTGAACTTCTTTCACCTGTCCAGCCATAGCCATCATAGCGGCAATGCAGGATATTGACGAATTTCCACAGGATAAACTATACTCAGATTAAATCATCCAAATTGCAGAGGCTGTCATGTTTGGTGATGGATCTATTCAAAATCTGACTCTAAACGACACGACACCAACCACTGACCAACCAACAGGTATATTGGGGTGCCTTTATATTCAGCTGACCCACAAAGTAAATTTACATGTTGCAAATAACTGATAGGCAAAAAGATATTCATACCAAAGGAAGCATAATAAGGACATATTACAAGGAAATCAAAAAGAAATTCATACCCCAAATGAAGAAGCATAAAATAGACATATTACAAAGAAATAAAAAAAAAAGAAATTCGTACCAAATGAAGAAGCACAAAGTAAACATATTACAAGGAAATAAAAAAGAAAAGTTAAAACTGACTTCTGGTTTTTGCAATGTTCTGTTTACGTTATTATTGAATCAATGCGTAAAAGTTTAAAATTCAAGTTCAAAAGACCTCAATGAGTAATGTAATGAGCACGACAGCGCGATCAGAAATGAATATTCAGAAATGACGCAAGCACATTCGAAAGTTATGACGTTATAACAAGTCAGGAAAACTTTAACAACGTTTAAAAGTAAAATCGGGTTTGTTGGCTCTCTTGCAGTAGCGAAGGGGAATACAGCTTATCCCCGAAACAGCTGCATGCTTCATTGGGTTATTTGTGCTTCTATGGTGATCAAGTGTTCCTTATCTTTTGCTCAAAGTACATTTTAGTTATTACTATAATAAAAAATCTGATGTGGACAGCACATAACTTTCCTTATATAATGCAATGAATTTACTACTATCTTACAGTTAAAAAAATGTTATTCTTATAGTAAATACTTATATTCTTTCCAAGATATTGAATTTTCTTCAATTAGTCGTCATTTTCATTGATTTAGCGTCATTTTTATCCATTTGGCGAGATTTTCGTTAATTCGGCAACATTTTAAAAAGTCGCCAAGTTGGCGACATTCCTCCAAATTCGTCGCAAAAATCTCGCCAAGCGTTATGGACTGAGAAATAAGTTATTCTTACAGCGGATAAATGACTATTGGCGTTCAAATACAAAAGTATTATTCAAAGTATCTTTTTTCGTTAATGGAACGAGTTAGATCAACAAGAATGATATCACAAAATTTATCGCATGATATTACATATGAAAAGTGAACATGTTTCTTAACAGTTAAATATATATTTTTTTTAATTTATGGGATTTTTTGATGAATTATTTGAAAAATGTGCAATATCTCGAGAACAGTTCATGCTAGCGTTCTAGAGTTTATGTCAATCGTTTTCTAAGAAAAAATTACATAAGAAATGTCTATTTGCGTAACTTTAAAGGTGTTGATCTTTTGATGATTTTTTCAAAATTTCACTCGAAAATTTAGAAGGGGCCGGAACATTCGATTGTGTTTTTAAACAATAGGCTTCCAGTATTCACGGATTGTGATTTTTGTACCAAATTTCATTCGAATCGCTCCATTCGTTCGTGAGATATCGTTTCCACAGACTCACTGACACACACACACACACACACACACACACACACACACACATATTTTCACACACACAGACATCCCTTCAAAAATGTTCGATTCGTGATCAGGGATGCTTGGAACGTGCTCTCCCGTCGAAAACTTGAATTCGAATTTTCGACCTCGTCACAATACTTTCCTTATATATTATGTATACAGTGAAACCTGTGAAGTTGACTACCTTTGTAAGTTGACCACCTGTCTAAGTTGACCTAATTGACCAGGAACGGAATGGCTTAATTTAACATTGAGTGAACCCTTTATAAGTTAACCACTTGTCTAACTTGTATGTTGACCAGGTATTTAGGTAGAATTTGTCACGAAGCATAACTCAAAACCATTGTAAGTTGACCGCTTCCAGAATTTTCCAGGCTGCAGAAAATTGTGAGAATGCGGCAAAATTTGTCAAAGAAGTGACAATCTTAGACGCAGTCCGATGCATTTATGAAGCATGGAAAAATCTATCAGAAAACAGGATTGTTAAGTGTTTCAAGTATGCGAGATTTCTATGTGATCTCATCTCTTCTGCGTGCCAAGTGACAGACTGTTTCAAATTGGAGTCACTGGATGAAGAACTAAAGTGCCTTCCCGAAACGTGCAGAAAAGAGTTATCCGATGCTTGTCAAAATTTTGCATCTGTCAAAATCTTGAAACCCATAATATTGAATCTCCATTTGTTGCTACATCGAGCAAGAGTGATTATGACAGGTTTTCTTCGAAGGAAGAGGAAAAAACAGATGTAGAACTTTCTACACACGAAAGGGCAATGCAATGTGTCAAAAAATTAGAACTGTATGCTTTTATGCAAAATACGCCAGAACACATTAAGGCTGTGTTTAATCTGCACAGTAAAATAGAAATACAATGGGCATCTGGAATCAGAAAAAAAAAACCCTCTTCTGACAGAGTATTTTTCTGAACAATAGAAATGGATTACTGCATCAATCAGATCCAATGAATTCAAATACAGAATGTGAGTAACCGTTACATATTACATATAAAAGTAGGTGTATGCAGATTCCTTGATTCCCATTTTAAGTATGTACGTACATACATAAGTATTTTGTAACAGTAATTACAATATTTAATTAAAACCATTGACTCATTAGTATTTTATATATGTTAAAAGGAAAGTATTTTGAAACGCTTTATTGAAGGGAAAAATAAAATGTCATCACACTGTCTATGTTGGACACCTGTCTAAGTTGGACACTTTTAGGGGGAACCGTGAGTGTCCAACTTATACAGGTTTCACTGTATAAGGAAAGTAATAATCTGAATGATAATCGATATGCTAAAATGAGTCAAAATCAACTTTCAAATAAGAGATTAAAGAAAGTATTTTTCGTAGCCTAATGTTATTTCTTAAGAATTTATACTTTTATATAAGATTTTTATAATACCTGATTCTCAGGAAGATGATTTACATAAACATGTTTCTCATTTAAGCGGGTAGCCTGCCAGATCAATTTAGGTAAAATTTTGGCTATATATATATATATATATATAATTGAAAGTCTGTTTGTTTGTTTCGTATACGAATTCACAGTTTAGAACGGAATGTTTTCAAATGTAGTCTATTCGTGCTCTGCAATGGTTCTCTGGGCAGGTAACCCTGCTGGTATTTCGAGGATCTAGGACCAGGGATTGTCGAGATATTATTAAAAGAAGCAAAATTAAAACTTCCACTTGCTTGCGACAAACCTAACTTGATAACGGAGAGGTACGGAAAAAACTGTAAGCCTCCGATAAGAAAAATAGTCCAATTTTTTTAACATAACTGGTTAAAATCATAAATGTTTTGTATAAATCCGGTGGTTTTATTTTAATTCAATTTCTTGAACTGCATTTCACATTCCAACGATAACAAATTATGTATATCATTTTCAAAATCAATGACCGTTCAAAGTTTGAATTCATTCGGAATTATTTGGCGAATCAAATTTTATGGCAACCTAATTCCAGATTTGAAACTTCTACTTAAGATTAAAAGTATTACAGACGGTTTAAAAAATTATTAATGTATAATTATATTTTTCTAATCTACGGCAAAATGCAGAATTCTATAAAACCATTTGTTTATCTACTACAAGAATTAACCATTTCTCCCTATATCGTCCATCTTTAACGCTTGGCGACGAATTTGTCGGGATATCGCCAACTTGGCGACTTTTTAAATGTTGTCAAATTGACGTAAAAATTTCGTAAAAATGACGCTAAATGAGGGGTAATGCTTTGCGAATTTTGAAGTACGTCATATGACGGATATACCTTCTAGTTTTGGTATAGTTATCATAAATATTTGAAAATTGACAGGTGATTTAATTTAAATATGGTATGTGATCATATTTAAAAATTTAATCAGCTTTTCAATCATTACTTCATTGCCCGAGTGATTCGATGCTTTATATGTAATACTAGTAATAGAGTTGGGCAATGTTGAAATTCCATGTTGCTATATATCGTCAACCAGACATAATATCGTGAGGTCTAGTAAAGGCTTAATACTGCAGACATCTATAAAATTCGCTCCATCATTTGAAATATAAATGCAGGCACAGTGAAAAAGCTACATTTATATTGTATTTAAAATACACTGAGTATCCATAATTACTTTTCAATAACAAAAGAATCACTATATACAATTTTCTAAAAAAACGTAATTAATATACGATACCTCAGCAAAACGTAATTTGCATATTTTCTTTTGAAAGAAGAGTAATTGACGATACACTAGCAGAACGCAATTATTTTACCCTTCTTTACGTACCTACTATACAACCATCTAACTAATAGAATGTAATTACTATACGACTACCTAATCTTGCCAAAGAGACAGGCATAGATCAGTTTTTATAATATGCTAGCTGTGGTTTATGAATACAGCTGCTAGCTTTAAACAAATCATTGATTAAAAAAATGTGAATTACTGAATTTTGCTAACTAAACAAGGCAATTGTAAATAAATAGTAAGTACTAGAAAAATTCAAAAATTATTGTTGAGTTTATTAATATATACTTTCGAAAACATGAAGTATTGCAACTTTGTAATTATAATTTTTTTTTTAATTTGAATACCTTTTTTAGCATATACAGGGTCTGTATAAAAAGAATCGGGAATTTTTTTTTCCTGACGTGAGTGTTCGTCGTAGCGCGCTCGCAGCGTGCATGCTCGGTAGTGGGGAATGCGACCTTCAAGATGCGCCAAGTGACAGTCGCCTTCGAGCGTTCGTTCAGGCTACATCGTGTTTTTAGTGGACCCCTGTCGAGTGACTCGGTGCAAGAGCGAAATGCAGCGAATGATTGAACAGCGGTACGCGATCAAATTTTGTGTTGGATTAGGGATATCGGGTACGGAGACGCTGGCCATGATTCGCCAAGTGTTCAAGGATGAAAGCATGTCTCAAACAGCAGTTTTTAAGTGGCACAAGCTCTTCAAAGATGGCCGAGAGAGTGTGCAGGACGAGCCTCGTGCTGGACGGCCGTCGACGTCAAGAACCGACGACAACGTGTGCGTGAAGTGCTGAATTCAGACCGTCGTTTAAGTGTGCGAATGGTCGCAGATGAAATTGCCATTGATAAGATGACAGTGCACAGCATTATCACTGAAAATTTGGCGATGCGAAAGATCTGCGCCAAACTCTTCCCGAAGGTCTTGACGGACGAGCAAAAGCAGAGGGGAGTGTCTGCTTACGAAGACATTCTGCAACGCGTTAAAGAAGAACCCCGGCTTTTTAGACATCATCATCACGGGACATGAGACTTGGATATTTGAATACGACTCGAAAACAAAGCGGCAAAGTTCGGAATGGCACACTGCGGGATCACCTTGTCCAAAAAAGGCTCGAATGACCAAATCCAGAGTGAAAGCCATGCTAATCGTTTTCTTCGACGCAAAGGGGGTCGTCCACTACGAATTTGTTAATGAGGGGCAGACAGTGATGCCTGTATATGTTAATGGAAATTTCAATATGAATGTCAGTGTATTTTAGATTTCGGATTACTTAAGTTTTACTATAATTATATTATTTAAAAAAAACAATATGCCCAACATTGTAAACAAGAAAATTTTACATCAACCCAGCTTTGTGTCCTAATTAAGTTAGACAGAGATGGCACGGATTTCCACTGATAACTCAAGAATAGTTATATGTTACTAGAAATATTTACTACTTTAGATTCGGAGAAAATAGTAGCTACTGAAATTGAGAAAACCAGTATGTCTCATGAAACAATTCATACTGACTCGATGGTTTAATATTACATACATTGTGAACTTATTTTATTACGAAAAACTTCAATACGGAAAAGTAACACTTCAAGTGACTCCACTCACTTTCTGTTCTTGTAATCCACAGTTGAAAATACAACAAAAACATTCAGAACACGATATATTGCACATCTGAAACAATAAATAAGGCTTATAAGTAAAATACTAGCCGCATACCCGTTGAAAATCAACGGCCCCACATTAAGCAACCCCTGAATAATGTAAATTTTTTAATAATTCGCGTTTCTTATTTATTCGACAAATCGAACATTTAGTTTTGAGGCACCCCCAAAAGTTCAAAATATCGGAAAACTGAAATTGCACATGTTCTTCCTTTCGAACTATCTACCTGTACACCAAATTTGAAGTCTGTATCTTATTTCGAAGCATGTTTTTTTTTATCAATTCACATTTCGAACGTTTTCTTCTGGAGAACCCCCTTAAACGAACATTTTTGAAAAATTATATTCGTTTTGGGTGTTTTCATCAAATGATTAGTCTATATATAAAATTTTGAGCCTCTATCAAATTTTAAAGGGGCCGTTTCTCATTTATTCGGAAAATCGAACATTTTTGTGTGCGACACCCCCTTAAGTAGGAAATATTGGAAATCTGAAATTACACACTTTCTTCCTTTCTAACGGTTTACCTATATACCAAATTTGAAGTCCCTATCTTATCGCAAAGCGGGCTTTCCTATCATTTCACTTTTCGAACGTTTTGGTGTGCGGCACCCCCTTGAGTAGAAAATATTGGAAATCTGAAATTGCACACTTTCTTCCTTTCGAACGATTTACCCATACACCAAATTTGAAGTCTCTATCTCGCCGCAAAGCATGCTTTCCTGTCATTTCACTTTTCGAACGTTTTGGTGTGGGGCACCCCCTCTATAGAACGTTTTCGAAAAATTCGATTTTTCCAGGGGGTTTTATCGAACGACCGAGCCGTGTACCAAATTGCAAGTCTCTATTTATTCGGGAAGTGCCTAAAAAAAGCGTGACAGACAGACGGACAGACAGACAGACGGACACTTGGCAATTAGTATATACTAGCCGAATACCCGTTGAAAATCAACGGTCTCGCAATAAGCAACCTTTGAATAATGTAAATTTTTTAATAATTCGCGTTTCATATTTATTCGACAAATCGATTCGACTAAATTTGCTGATTTCTTCCTTTCGAATTATCTACCCGTACAACACATTAAAGTCTATCTCATCCCGATGCACTCCTATATTATTATTTCTCCTTTGGAACTTTTTTCTATGAAGCACATCCATAAATGAACATTTTTGAAAAACTCTGTTTGTCTTGTGTTTTTTATCAGATGATTGGCCCAAATACCAAATATCAAGCCTCTATCACATTTAAAAGGAAGCGTGCCTCATTTATTAGGAAAATCGAACATATTAGTGTGCGCACCCCTTAAAGTAGCAAATATTGGAAATATAAAATTTCACACTCTCTTCCTTTTAAACTATCTACCCGTACATCAAATTTGAAGTCGCTATCCTATCGAGAAGCATGTTTTTCTATCACTTCACCTTTCGAACGTTTTTCTGTGTAGCACCCCGTTAAAGAACATTTTTGTCAAACTGTACTCATCTTTAGTTTTTTTTGTCAAATGGTTAGCCCATATACTAAATTTCAAGTCTCTATCACATTTTAAAGGAGGCGTTTTTCATTTGTTCGGTAAATCGAACATTTTAGTGAGCGGAACCCCCCTACAATAACAAATGTTGGAAAACTGAAATTGCACACTTTCTTCCTTTCCAACTTTTTACCCGTACACTAAATTTGAAGTCTGTATCTCATCGCGAAGCATACTTTTCTAGCATTTCATCTTTTGAATGCTTTTGTGTGGAGTACCCACCCCCTTAACTATACATTTTTGAAAAACTCTATTCTTTATGTGATTTCTGTCAGATTATTTTCCCATATATCAAATATCAAGCCTCTATCACGTTTTAAAACGGGCGTTTCTCCTTTATTCCGAAAATCGAACATTTTGGTGTGTGGCACCCCCTAAAGTAGAAAATATTGGTAAACTGAAATTTTACACTTTCTTCCTTTCAAACTATCTACCCTTATACCAAATTTGATATCTCTATCTCAATCCGAAGCGTGGTTTTTTATCAATTCACTTTTCGAACGTTTTACTCTGAAGCAACCCCTTAAACAAACATTTTTGAAAAACTATATTTGTCTTGGGTGTTTCCATCAAATGATTAGCCCATATACCGAATTTCAAGCCTCTATCAAATTTTAAAGGAGCTTTTTCTCATTTATTCTGCAAATCGAATATTTTGGACCCCCTTAGGTAGAAAATATTGGAAATCTGAAATTGCACGCTTTTTTCCTTTTGAACGATTTACCAATAGACCAAATTTGAAGTCTCTATCTCATCGCAAAGCATGCTTTCCTATCATTTCACTTTTCGAACATTTTAGTGTGCGGCACCCCCTTAAGTAGAAAATATTGGAAATCTGAAATTGTACACTTTCTTCCTTTCGAACGATTTACCCATACACCAAATTTGAAGTCTCTACCTCATCGCAAAGCATTCTTTCCTATCATTTCACTTTTCGAACGTTTTGGTGTGGGGCAACCCCCCTTAAGTAGAAAATATTGGAAATCTGAAATTGCACACTTTCTTCCTTTCGAACGATTTACCCATATACCAAATTTGAAGTCTCTATCTCATCGCAAAGCATGCTTTCCCGTCATTTCACTTTTCGAACGTTTTGGTGTGGGGCACCCCCTCTGTAGAACGTTTTCGAAAAATTCGATTTTTCCAGGGGGTTTTATCGAACGACCGAGTCGTGTACAAAATTGCAAGTCTCTATCTATTCGGGAAGTGCCTAAAAAAAGCGTGACAGACAGACAGACAGACGGACACTTGGCAATTAGTATATACTAGCCATATACCCGTTGAAAATCAACGGTCTCGCAATAAGGAGAAAATATTGGAAAACTAAATTTTCGCACTTCTTCCCCTGTTTGTATTGTGTTTTTTATCAGATGATTGGCCCATATACCAAATATCAAGCCTCTATCACATTTAAAAGGAAGAGTGCCTCATTTATTCAGAAAATCGAACATATTAGTGTGCGCACCCCTTAAAGTAGCAAATATTGGAAATCTGAAATTTCACACTTTCTTCCTTTCAAACTATCTACCCTTACACCAAATTTGATATCTCTATCTCATTTCGAAGCATGGTTTTTCATCAATTCTCTTTTTGAACGTTTCGAACGAATAGATAGAGAGACATCGGCACCCCCTACAATAGCAAATGTTGCAAGACTAAAATTGCATACTTTCTTCCTTTCCAACTTTTTACCCGTACACCAAATTTGAAGTCTCTATCTCATCGTGAAGCATGCTTTTCTAGCATTTCATCTTTCGAATGCTTTTGTGTGGAGTACCCACCCCTTTAATTATACATTTTTTAAAAACTCTATTCTTTTTGTGATTTCTATGAGATGTTTCGCCCATATACCAAATATAAAGCCTCTATCACGTTTTTAAAGGAGCGTTTCTCCTTTATTTCGAAAATCGAACATTTTGGTGTGCGGCACCCCCTAAAGTAGAAAATATTGGTAAACTGAAATTGTACACTTTCGCCCTTTCAAACTATCTATCCTTACACCAAATCTGGTATCTCTATCTCATTCCAAAGCATGGTTTTCTTTATCAATTGACTTTTCGAACGTTTGACTCTGGAGCACCCCCTTAAACGAACATTTTTGAAAAACTGTATTCGTCTTGGGCGTTTTCGTCAAATTATTAGCCCATATACCAAATTTTAAGCCTCTATCAAATTTTAAAGGCGTATTTTCTCATTTATTCGGTAAATCGAACTTTTTGGTGTGCGACACCCCCTTAAGTAGAAAATATTGGAAATCTGAAATTGCACACTTTCTTCCTTTCGAACGATTTACCCATACACCGAATTTGAAGTCTCTATCTCATCGCAAAGCATGCTTTCCTATCATTTCACTTTTCGAACGTTTTGGTGTGCGGCACCCCCTTAAGTAGAAAATATTGGAAATCTGAAATTCCACACTTTATTTGTTTCATACGGTTTACCCATACTCCAAACTTGAAGTCTCAATCTCATCGCAAAGCGTGCTCTCCTATTATATCACTTTTCGAACGTTTTGGTGTGCTGCACCCCCCTTAAGGATAAAATATTGGAAATCTGAAATTGCACACTTTTTTCCTTTCGAGTGATTTACCCATATACCAAATTTGAAGTCTCTATCTCATCGCAAAGCATGCTTTCCCGTCATTTCACTTTTCGAACGTTTTGGTGTGGGGCACCCCCTCTATAGAACGTTTTCGAAAAATTCGATTTTTCCAGGGGGTTTTATCGAACGACCGAGCCGTGTACCAAATTGCAAGTCTATCTATTCGGGAAGTGCCTAAAAAAAGCGTGACAGACAGACAGACGGACACTTGGCAATTAGTATATATAGATAGATGGATGTTAAACTGATGAAAATTTCGAAATTGAACAAATTAAATTATTTACAGCAAAATCCAATATACATATAGAGAACATGATTCAACAATACCTTGTCAACAATAGCCATATAGACTTAAATACTCTGCTGACATTTTGGTTTAAGAAATACCTTGTTTATGTTCAAAACAGCCGATCTGTTCGATAACGCAGTAACTTGTTCGGAGGAATTGACGTCATTGGTCGAAGAATTTTATCAAGACCAGTCGGATCAATGTGATTAATTGAGTTTAAAACTGACGTTTAAGCGTTTTAAAGTGGATCACCATATTATGAGCTCTAATCTGGTTTCTGTGGAATTGAGAATTATAATTAAATTGCATTGTAAAATTTAGCAACTTTAGTACGATATGAGCTTCCACAGAGACGAGACAAAGGGCCAGTCTGTACGGAAAAGCAACCGTGTTGGATTTCTATTCTTTAATATTATGATTCAAATACGATTCATTTTTCCAAGCAGACGATAGACAATGACGATACGGCAGACCACAATATAGCAGACGATACGGGAGTACCACAACCAAGAATATTTTAAATGTTTTAAATCTCATTTATCATTATCTACGGATTGGTTGTGTTAAGGTTTTCTTCAAAATCCTCCTGAAAGTCATTCTTCTTTACCCACATAGCCAAACATTTTATGCTTAGTACAGTGCGCGAAAAAAGTATAAGGACAAGCGAAAACTCGCCAAATCTAGAAATCTTTTTGACGGAAATGTATGCAAATTTCTTAAGTACAAATACTGATAAAATTAGATTATTTTTCATATAAATTAGTTAAATTTTCCAAAAATAAATATGTATAAATTTACTTTATAAATTTTAAATCCACATGACCTTGGAAAAAAGATTAAGGAAAACTGTTTCTTTATCTAAAATTATAATAAAATTTGCATATTTGAAAGCAGAAAATGACCATTTCAAATATAAAGACTGGGTTTCTAAACAAAATTCCCACTTGCCTCATTTCTTGATGATTTTTGTACGATACCAAAATGAATTCCTCTGTCTGACCTTGAAAAAGTGAAATTTCTTGCTTTTAAAGAATGTGAATTGGGTGGGCATGAAATTTCGAAAAAAATTAAAATATCTAAAACTGTAGTTTATAGTTTTCTAAAAGAACCTGGAATGTATGGAATGAAAAAACGAACTGGAGGACCAGAAATTCTAACGCATCGACAGAGAAGAATGGTTGTAAGAAGAGCTTGCGAGAAACAAGAAATTGCAAATGAAGTTAGAAGAAGTTTGGACTTACCGTATTCCACATGAGCAGTTCAAAATGTTTAGAATAAACATCCGAATATTTGGCATGGAGAGTTAATGTCACGACCGCCTCTTTAAAAGGAACATAAGGAACGAAGACAGAATTAAAAAAAAATACATTTCTTTCGGTCCAAAATGGATTGATGTAATCTTTTCGGACGAAAACAAGTTCAATCTTGATGGACCAGGTGGTTTTCGCTATCTTTGGTATAATCTGTGTAAAATCAAAGACGTTTTTTCCAAACGTCAATACGGTGAGGACACAGTAATGATTTGGATGAATTCTGACAAATATGTTGATATGGTAGGCGAACATTTGTCACCTGAGACCCCACTAATTACTTCTTCTTCTTCAGTGACCTGACAGCCCAGGATGGGTCCTTGCCTTTCGCAGTATAGAACTCCAGGCTCCCCTATCCCTGGCCAAAGACCTCCAGTTCAAAACTTTTAAAATTTTAAAGTCCTTTTCCACACAGTCGAGCCATCTGAGTTTTGGTCTTCCTCTTTTACGGGTGCCGAATGGTCTGGCCGAGAAGATCTTTTTTGTTGTACGGCTTTCGGCCATCCTGCACAGGTGACCCACCCATTTAATTCTCTGAATCGTGATGTAATTGACTATATCTGGTTCTTTAAAAGACTTATAAAGTTCAGAGTTAGTTCTTCTTCTCCAGATGTTGTTACAATTTAGGCCACCAAATATACCTCTCAAAATTTTTCTCTCAAAAACAATGATATCTTTAACTTTTTCTGTCTTGCCCAAGTCTCAGCAGAGTAGGTAAGAATGGGTCTGATTAAACTTTTGTAGATTATAATCTTCATTTTTCTGCTGATGAAGTCAGACTTTAAGTACCCTTTAAGGCCGAAAAAACATCGGTTAGCAGCTGTAACTCTACCACGAATTTCGGGCATAATGTCATTGAGAGTATTAACTTCAGATCCTAAATATCTGAAGTTGCTTACAGTTTCAAACTTGTAAACCCCAATTTCGAAATAAGGACAGTCATAATTACCACAGGGCATATACTTAGTTTTATTTTGATTAATAGTTAGATGCATTTTACTGACTGCGGCCTCCAAAGATGTGAAGGCTTCCCTAAGTAACTCGGGAGTGCGTGCTACAATGTCAATGTCGTCAGCAAACGCAAAAATCTGGACAGACTTGTTAAAGATTGTTCCACGGGTATTGATGTTAGAGTCTTTCACAATTTTTTGGAGTGCAATATTGAAAAGCAAGCAGGCCAGTGCATCGCCTTGACTAATTACTTCAGGAGACTATATTTTCCAGCAGGATAACGCTTCTATACACGTTTCTAACTCTGATTTGAAGCTAATGGACAATTCCGGTCTGTTTTTTTTTATTTCTTTATTCGATTCGAAATGTTTCAAAATGAAGAAAAACATAAAAATTTTTATTCTCCGAGCCGTATTTATCTTTTTATTTGCAATTAAAGTTCGCCTTTCTGATTTTTGCGGGAAAACGATGCAATTTGGCGCGAACGGGATGTGACGTCACAAGGTTCTAGTCGCGCGAATCTGTGAACTTGTGTTTACATTCGAAAAGTTCTGTTTATTATGTCTAATAAGTATTGCATAGTTCCAATGTGCACTTTTACTTGTATCACATCACCAAATAAAATCTTTATATCTGTGCCTAAAAATGATGTTGTTCGTAGAAAATGGTGTCAAGCAATGAAGCGAAATACTAAACAAAATCCACCATTGTCATTAAAGACAACTAGTTTTGTATGTGAAGATCATTTTGAAGTAAGTTACATTTATGTTACTTTTTATATTAGTACTTCATATTTGAAAATTAAGCTCTTTTAAATGAACATTTTAATTATATTTACGGTGTCAAATCAATAATGGACATTATTCCCTATATGTACTTTACATCTTAATATAAATCACATAGCTTCTAAATTTTACAGTTTAACATTCCATCATAGTCCTGTTTGTAAGACAGAATGCCATTAGGTGATGATCAATGCCAATAAGATGTTATAATTATATACGGAAATTCAATGTCCCCTTGATTCAAAATTATGCAAATTAATTCATGTGTCACTAAGAAACATCATATTTTGTTTTATCTACTGATATTCATATATTATTTATTGGTGCAATTTCATAGGTAATAAAATTATTTTTATTGCTTAATAGAAAATATGGAATCCAGATTAAATTTTAGAGGGTTGACTACTAATGGTACATAATAATCTCTGACTTGCATTTGATGTTGATTTTTGTTTTTAATGTTAGAGTAATGAAATAGAAAAGAAAAATTAAGGAGTGTATAGATAATAAATCAGTGTCTGTATAATCAAATTTTTAAAGCTTTTGTATGAGAAGTTTTTACTATGATTTATTAAACTTAGAAAATTCTTAAGAGTGTGCACTACTGGCTCTACACTCAATGTTTTATTTTGGTATTACAAATGAACTTAAACCCAGATTCAAAGTGGATTATTGACATTATCCCATGTTTAGTTTGTGATGTTCACACTGAATATTTGGATTTTCTTAAATTCAGGTAAATATAAAACGATGGAGATAAAAGTAAGAAGTTAAAACTTCATATTAAGAAAATTCCAATATCGTTTCAATCAATAATTCTTGTAGCGCTGGGGTAAGTTAAATAGTCCTGCATTGTATGCATTTCAATGGCGAAATATCTGAAATATTTATTTAAACTGCCAATTTTGTAAAAATAAATTATTGGCTCAATACAAAGTAAAATGGAAATAATAAAGAATATTTCTACGTATTCAAAATTATTTAACTTTTCAATTTATTTTTATCTCCAAATAGTCTGTACTATATCCTACAACTATGAAAAAATACTGGTTAATTATACTCATTAGAGAACCCTTAATTTTAAAAATAATCAGAAATAAATATACTAAATACTACGCCTTTTTTTTGTGCCATATAACAATAGAGGCTACTTTCTTAACACTAATGACACCTAGATATAATTCTCAAAGCATTGTGGCATTTTCAAGCATTTCATCAATAGGAATTTTATCGCCTACTTTTAAAAACTCCATGCACAAAACATTTTGTTCTGAAAAGATGTTTCATGCTTTGGAACAACTTTTTATGAACCCATTTTTACACTTACTAAATAGTAAACAATGTCTAGCACTGCCTTCATCAAAACTGAAATATAAATAAGTAAAGCTTAGTTGGTTATTATATTTCTAATGGCCAATATGTCTTAGGCATTTAAAAATTAAATTAGGGCATTAATTTTCAACTGTTAATTTAAGAAATTTTGACTACATTTTTTAAAGGTGAATTTTTTTTTACTTGATATAAATATGTATTTTGAGCATGTAACATTTTCATATAATAATAGAGATTCGATGTGAGCACCTTTAATACTGAACAGTTTTACTGAACAGTTTACTGTACTAGTAAAAAATGTACCCAGTGTTGCCAAGGATTATTTTTTTAAGTAGGGTTTGAAAAATTGATTTCATTCTATTCAATTTTTCAAAAGGTATAGTCGTGCTCTGCCCACTTTTTAGCAATAATTTTTTAAAGCAAATAAACACAATTTACATGTACACACTAAACACCTGTTAAATTATGCCCTCACTGATAAGCTCGAACTATAAACTAGCTTACAGGAAGGCGTGGCTATTTCTTCCCCTATTTTCAATTCTTTATAAACAACGTAATGACAGACAATGATTGGATATGGGATGTGACTTTTCATAAATGAAAATTTCTTGTGCAAGGCGAATGGATCTACCATTTTGTGTCAAACAATGTTCTATTAATTAATCTGTACAGAAAAATGTCATATAATACTAAAAAATATTAATAATTTTCCACGAATAACACGACATTCGCCCAAATTTAAACAATGATTTACTTTTTCTGGGGGGGGGGGGGGAGATCAAACTGTTTCAGTCACAAAGAAAAAAATGTGAAACTGCTTTTAATGTAATTAAATGTAAAACTGCTTTTAACATAATTAAATGTAAAACTGCTTTTAATGTAATTAAATGTAAAAAGCTGCTTAAAAAATTTGTAAATAAAATATTATATTTAGAATCTTCATGAAACATATATAGCTAAAGTGCTCTTGCACACAAAACATTTATTCAATAAAAAATTAAGCATATAAATACAAATGTTTTTCTTTAATTTCCAGAAAAATCTCAAGAAAAGGGGTAAATCTTACCTATCAACTTTTACACCACGAGATTCAGTCGTCACAAAATCCATATTGTTTTTAAAATACAGAGCCATCATGATAGAATCAATCTTGGGCAAATTGTCTGATTGCCCTTTAATAAAACCTGAATCCATGTTTACAATAAAATAAAATAAGGAACAAATAATTTAAACTCAAGCAGACCAAAAACAAATGGGTAAAATAATTATAAACACATTGTAAACAAAATTAAACGCCAACTACTTGAAAATATCTCAATAGAAACAGCACATAGTAGAATGTTGCATCACAGGTCGTTCGGGCCGCGTGACGTCACAGCCAATCACAGGCCGTTTTGTTTTTGAGAAGATTATGCGGTTTTTCATTTCTTGATATTTAAATAAATAATTATTTTAAGAGATTTTCGCTTGGATTTTTGAAATCAGAAAAAAATTCTCCATAAATATCAATTGATTTTAAGAGCTTTTTAAAAAAAATCGGAATTGTCCATTCAGTAAATTTATTTGATTGGCCGACGAGGAATCCCGATCTCAATCCAATAGAAAATTTATGGGGCCTTCTAGCTCGAGAAGTTTATAAAAATGGCACACAATATCAGTTTAAACAGGATCTTGTGTTAGCCATCAAACAAGCTTGGAATAACATTTCCATAGACACTTTAAAGGAACTTTCAGCATCGATGACCTCTCGGCTTATTCAAGTAATTGAAAAAACTTTTGTTTTCTTAATTATTAAGACAAATGTTAAGTAATTTAGAACATGTCCTTATACTTTTTTATATATTTTCTTTAGTGATAAGGTCAACTTTTGTAATAAGGTCAACTTTTGTAAGGTTCATATTTGTTGTTTTATATGTTGTAAATGTTATTGTATAATTTCATATTAGAGGTCAGAAATATAAAAAATTCATTTTGATAAAGTGAAAATAAAGTATATTTTCATTCAATTATATGTTGTCCTTATACTTTTTTCGCGCACTGTATAACTGTTCAGTTTATGTAAATATAAACTTGCTTCCTACTTTCCCTACTTTAAATAGTATTTGTAAAGGGAAAATATTAGGATGCGATGAAAATTCAACCATCGGCTGTTGAGATCACGTTTTAAGCATCCATGAATACAAATCCACAGTTTATGATAGTATATTTATCTGGTGTTCTCTATATATTTGCAGTAGAATGTAGTTCTCCATATATTTGTCTGTGTATGTGAGACCAATGCCTTTTGATTATATTGAGTGATTAAAATAAAATTTAGTAAAATGATTGATTTATTAATTGAGCTGGGATTGGTTATAAGGCCATGGAACTAACTAGCAGCTATGCTAAGGGGACGGTTTGCTCTCCAAAGGAATCGATGATTAAACCAGTTAAGCAAGACGCCTATTAAATTATAGCACGATCGAATAAAGTCAACCTTCCATTTTTTTCAAAATCAAACATTTTAGTGTACAGTGCCCCCCTCCCTTAAATGACTAAATGACAATATTTTTAAATTATTGTATTTCTTAATTGTTTTGAAAAATCTACACATTTACCAAATTTTTCGCTTCAAAGAGCATGCTTCGAATTTCCTCGATAAATCGAACATATCAGTTCACGGTACCGCTAGAAAACCAAGTAATGACGAATTTCAATCTTTCTATCGAATATTATAAGTGGATTCTATTTTATTTTATTTCAAACTATCAACAGGTTATAAAAATAGTTGTATAATGTATAAAAAATATGTAAGAAGGAGGAGAAGAAGCCAAAAGTGGCCAGTGTTTCAGACTATCCATATACAGGGTGTTAATGTAAGCCATGTACAAGGATAATAACTCGAGAAATATGAGGGTTATCATATCTTTTTATGTAAGAAACCCCTGTGGTATTACCCGACAAAACAGCTTTAGAAGATTGGTCTTCATTTTATGGGCTAAGGGGTGTATCTATCTTTCTGTTAGCGATAGGGGTAAAGTCAATTGCAAAGATGTAGAGCGTGGCAAAATTAGTACTAAGCATTTTTATTCCTCGCAAAAAATGTAAAGAAGGACTAAAAAACCACAATCTAACTCCTAAAAAACAACAGAACATTTTGACAATACGGTACATTAAAATTGACATTATTACACACAAAATTAAAAATGGTAGCTTTCAGCAACGATGCATGATTGCACACGTGCAATAAGATGACTTTGAGTAATTTTCAATGTCTCTACGTTTATAGTTCTACATGAAGATTAAAAACAATCGTCTCTTTTAAAATCGTTATTTAGAGAGGGTTTTTTTTGTAGTTTTTTGCTGTGAGACAAAAATGTTAAGTACTCATTTTGCAAGGCTATTTAGCTTTTTTCCTCCCAATCTCTAACAGGAAATGATATTGTCCCCCTTATCCTGAGGGTTCAGCCTCCTAAAGTTGTCTTATCATATAGGGCAGTAGGAGTTTCCTATAGAGCTGCATAAAAAATATACGGTAATCCTAATTTTTCTCGAGTTATTGTCTCAAATGATGACTTATGGTATACAGCAATGACGAAACTTCCGACAAAAACGAAGTTTCACGTAACAAAAATAAGTGCAACAATTTATCTTTTTTATATAATAGCAGCCTCATAATCGAGATCGTAAATGACTAAACAATAGAGAGAGGGGGAAAAATAATAATTTCCTCTGCTACGGGAATCTACGATTCACATTTCAAATCTTAAATCGCTATCACGTGTAATAGCTTCCTATTTGCTTACGGAAAGATCGTGCCATCATGACCGATAGATATAAAAAAAAAAAAAAAAAAAAAAAAAAACGAACCAGAAACATTACCCAAAAATAAACTTCGAAACCATACTTATTTAATTAAATAACCTGAAACCGTTCGGTTCTCAATAGTTTCCTTCTGAGGAAACGATGAAGGAATTCTGTAACAACTCAGACTTGCCTTCTGGCTCAAATTGTGGGAGAAAATGGGGTGTAGAATGTTTCTAGTTGCCTCTTTTAGAATAAAACGGCGTGTTAAAATACCGGAACGTATTAAGATTGTTTGTTCCACGTCGATTAGAGGTATGATAAATCTGAACATATAGAGAAAATGGCTAATTTCAGTCTGTTTCGAATATGTTAAGAAGATTTCGTCTTCTATATTTATTATACTGCCGGGGAAAGAATGGATAAAAATTATTATTCATCGTTTTAAGGAAGGTAGGGAAGATAAAATTCTCATTTAGGAATTGCGCTCGAGTGCAACGATCAGCATCTGTGGATGCGTTTCAAACTTTTCAAAATTATTCACTCTGGAATTTTAAATAATCATGATTTCTTTTTTTTCAATTTCGTACTACATAAGTAGTCACTATTAGTAACATATAAATGACGAATGAAGGGGGGAAATCCAGGTCTTTCTCACCAGGAAAATGTAGAAAATTTCAAAGTTATAAATATGGCTAATAATTTTATAAAATATTCAAAATTTTACATCTCGAAGGGGATGGAGACATACCGCCCTTCTTTGTCATGAATTAGAGAATCATGCAGAATTGCTCTAATGCAGAATTGTCTAACTGGTGTCCCTCGAACAAACATGGTATTTATATAACATATTTAACTACATTGTTACTAAACTAAAATGAAATAATTGTTAAAATTTATTTCAAAAAGGAACAAATATTGATTCTTAATGACATAGTCGATTGTAGCAAAATGTGATGCATAAATCTTTCTGAAACTATTTTCAACAGCCGTAAAAATAGTTTAATTAAAAGTTTTACTCTGTATTTTACTCAGTAGTTGAACAGCGTTATATAGAATGAGAAAAATGTTACATATATATGTTTATGTCATTGCTGTTGGAGTTGAAGCATTAGTTCATATGTATGAATCATACTTTCTTTCTTTCGACCCAGACCGCCCGACCTATCGAAAGGTGTAGAAGACCCAGACCGTCCGACTCATCCAAGGGACACGAGCAACCATTTGGACGGCCGGCTATCGAAAGGTGTAAGGTATCTGTTTGAACGGCCAAGATACCTTACACCTTTAGACGACCCAATAGTAGAAGACCCAGACCGTCAGACTCATCCAGGGGACACGAGCAACCATTTGGACGGCCGGCTATCGAAAGGTGTAAGTATCTGTTTGAACGGCCAAGATAGTGCCACTCAATTTAGACCGGAACCCAGTAGAGGCGACATCCACAGGGATCATATTCATCTTCCCTACTACCAATCTCTGTAAAGGATTTTCAAACTCACAAGTTTAATGTGCCCGTATTCCGGGTGAATACGGTGACTGTTTGGGCAGAGCCGGGAATCAAACTCGGATCCTCAAAGGCAATCTCTGTGCCTTAACCACTGGATTGTCTGTAAAACGTACTGTCTAAATAAAAATGCTTTACTTGCAACATGGCTTTTAACTTGAACTTTTTAATCTCAATAAAATATTTACGGCCTTTAAAATAGAAAAAAAAATAATGCTTTATTGAATGAGAAGCTATTTATGCTTTTAATAACATTTTTCTGTATTAAATGACAAGGAAAACTTAATTTGAAAGCAGTATCTATCAATCTATATCAGGGTGTCCCAAAAACATTGACCTCGACTTTTATTCCTTAAATATTGATCTTAGACATATATAATAAATTACAAAGTTGCATAAAAAAAGGTACAGAATTTTCTGAAATCGATAAAAATTTTCAGAGGATTAAATTTTAAGAAATACAAAATTTAAATTTTTATACGGCCCCCGTACAAAAACCTTTCAAAACATTTCAAGTACAAAGAGTAAAATGTGCTCCATACACTAATAAGGTGGTGTACAAAATTTCAGAATTTTATCATAAAAAGTCCCAGAGATATGCTTAAACAAATTTGGTGAGGAATTAATCACAAATTAAAATGTAAATGTTTACAGCAAGAGTGCAAATGACGCAACACAGAAATTCATCATAGGCAAAAAATATCTGCCTCTTATCTTTAATGGATCTTTGGCATGGATAGAAAATATTTTGAACAAGCTTTGTAATCTTTGTGTACAGTTATTACTCCTACACAGTGTAGATATTTCTGCACCAATAAATATCAAAATTATTATTTATTTATGTAATCATTGTTTTTTTTCGTAATTTGTTGTTGTTGTTGAGACCCAGACTGTCCGACCTACCAGAAAGGTGTAAGGTAACTGTTTGGACGGCCGGGAAGTGCCACCCATTTAGACCGGAACCCAGTGGGGGAGGCATCCACAGGGACTGTACCCTCCTTCCCCTACCACCAACCTCTCGGAAGGACTTACGGACCCACATGTTTAACGCGATCGTACTCCGCATGAACACGGCGGCAGTTGTGGCAGCGTGCAAATCCAGCGCGCAAACCACCGGGCTACGGCGCCCGAAAAGTGCCAACAGCACGTGATGTTCCCAGGTGGTCACCCACCCAAGTACTAACCGCGACCGATGCTGCTTGACTTCGTCTGACCCTTGAAACGCGATCTGTCGACATGATTTTTCCCCTCTGAGAACCCATGTCGATGCACTGAAAAGTTGTTTAAGTCAGCATTTATGTCTTTTCATATCTCTGGTACTTTTTATGATAAAGTGCTGAAATTTTGTATATCATCTTATTAGTGTATGGGACACATTTTACTCATTGGAAATGCTTTTGTACGGGGACCGTATAAATATTTAAATTTTGTATTTCTTTAAATTGAATTCCCTTGAAAATTTTAATCGATTTCATAAAATTCTGTAACCTTTTTAACTCAACTTTGTAATTTATTATATACGTCTAAGATCAATATTTAAGGAATAAAAGCCGAGGTCAATGTTTTTGGAGCACCCTGTATACTAATTGCCAAGCGTTCGTCTGTCCGCTAAACATTTTTTAGGCACTTCCCGAATAGGTAGAGACTTGCAATTTGGTTCATGGGTCGATCATTCGATAAAACCCCCCGGAAAAATCGAATTTTTCAAAAATGTTCTGCAGAGGGTCGAATTTTTTAAACATATTCATTCAACACTGAAACGTTCGAAAAGTGAAGTGATAGGAAAGCATACTTTGCTATGAGATAGACTTCAAATTTGTTGTATAGGTAAACCGTTCGCAATAAAGAAAGTGTGCAACTCCAGATTTTCAATATTTGCTACTTCAGGGGTTGAAGTGCACCGAAATGTTCAATTTGCGAGCAAATGAGAAACGCCAACTTTAAAATTTGATAGAGGCTTGAAATTTGGTATTTGGCACGTTTTCGAGCTATTGCACATTTTTCAAATAAATGCATAAAAAACCCACATAAAAAAAATATTAATTATTGGGAAATATGTTCACTTTCCATGTGTAATATCATGCGATAAATTTGGTGACATCATTCTTGTGGATCTAGCACGTTCCATTCATGAGAGAAGATACTTTGAGTAATATTTTTGTAATTGGACTCCAATAGCTATAAGAATAATTTATTTCTCCGTCCATAACGCTTGGAGAGAATTTGGCGGAATGTCGCCAACTTGGCGACTTTTTAAAATATTGCTAAATTAACGAAAATGTCGCCAAATTGATAAAAATGGCGCTAAATCAATGAAAATGACAACTTATTGTCGAAATTTTAGAATATAAGAATCTACGACTACTATAAGCATAACTTATTTTTCCGTCCGTAACGTTTGGATAAAATTTTGATGACGAATTTTTCGGAATATCTCCAACTTAATGACTTTTTAAATGTTGCCAAATTGACGAAAATGTCATCCAATTGTTAAAGAACATAAGAATAGACTATAAGAATAACCCATTTCTCCATCCGTTAGGCTTGGCGAGAAATTTGGCGGGACGTCGCCAACTTGGCGACCTTTTTAAATGCTGTCAAATCGACAAAATTGTCGCCAAATCAATTTTATTGAATTGTCGCCAAATCAATAAAAATGACACCAAAGGAGAAGTAATGTTTCGCAAATTCTGATTTTCTTCATATGATGAGCGTACCTTCTAATATATAAGAACTGCTCTTCTCTCCGTTTATCTGTAGCACTTGGCGATACATTTGGCGAACTTGGATTTATATAGCGAGATTTTACCCCAGATTGACGAGAGTATCATCAAAGTTAATGAAAATGACACTTAATTGATGAATTAATTATTAAAATATTTTAATATATGGATTATATCGCTTATTGAGGATGCTATCAATATTGATAATTGATAATTTACAGTCGTGTGAAATATAAGTTAATTGGGTACTTGGAAATATTATTACATGTTGTCATCCGGAAAATCGTCCAATGTACAATTCAACGTTAAAAATACAGTACCGTGGATCTTATACATTATTTCTTTGACTGTAAAAGGAGTACATTCATTATTGCTTTATATAAGGAAAGTCATGTGTTGCCCACATCAGATTTTTAGTTTTAGGTAAAGTGTTTCCTTGAAACATCTATTTCTCAGGATTTGTTACAGATAGAGCTCAGATGATGATTGATTTGAAGTTAGTATCATAATTCAAAAGGGCTAGTGGTTGACTATGGATTTTCACTTCCGGTTCTTTTGCATTTTCGTTTCAAATATTGTTATTTTACTTAAAACGCTTATATCTCAAAATTGGCTATAGATAGAGCTTAGATGATAACTGATAATACGGATTCCGTTTCGAGTAGGGTGATTCATTAAGAATTTTTACTTCCGGTTTCTTTTTCACATCTGGTTCAAAAATTTTTCTTGAAACATATATTTCTCAGAATTGTGTATAGATAAAGATAATGACGGTTATGGATTCAGCATCAAATTCTGGAGCAAGTTGGGGGAGGGGTTCACTAAGGATTTGCACCCTCAGTTCTATTTTCACTTCCGGTTCAACAACATTTTCTTGAAACTTTATTTAAGATTGGTATAGATGGAACAGAGGTGATGACTGATATGAATGTGGCATAAAATTCGGGAGATGGTTAGGGTTTCACTAAAGATTCCCCCCCCCTTCTGTTTATTTATTTTTTTTTTATTTTTTATTTTAAGCTTAAAAATTTCTAATTTCTATTAACATCTATTTCTAAGAATATCTATAGAGCTTAGATGGAGACGACACTTCCTCTTTTTATGAAAATTCATATTATTGTACAAAATATATATATAAAAGAGAATTAAAATGCTTAATAGTTCTGTCAAAAATGAACTGTTCCAAACCATATTTGCCACAGTATGATGATTTCTTCATAAATTTCTTGTTTATTATTATATGTTTGTCTTTTATATAAAAGGTGTTTTCCCATAGATTCATTTATTTTCTTTAATTATTTTTACTTTATTATCTTGGAGATTTAAAATTTCAAAGAGTTTAGTCTTTTAAATCATACTTTTTCGATTCATTCTATTCCTTTTAAAACGCTCATGTTTATATTTAACAAACACAAAAGGTTTGTTTATTTCTAATCAAATGTATACATAAATATTACTTTTCACCGAAAATTCAATCCGGTCCAATACACAGCAATGTTTGATTTTTTAAAATGTATTTCGTATTTTGAAGGTATTTTGAAAATACATGTATTTTGTATTTGGAATATTTTAAATTTAAAAATCTGGTGTGGGCAACACATGACTTTCCTTATATAATGTAATGAATTTATTACTTTTACAGTAAAAAAAATAGGTTTTCCTTATAGTAGATACTAATATTCTTTCCAAGATATTGAATTTTTGACAATTAGTCGTCATTTTCATTGATTTAGCCTCATTTTTATTCATTTGGCGAGATTTTCGCTAATTTGGCAACATTTCAAAAAGTCGCCAAGATGGCAACATTCCGTCAAATTTGTCACCAAAATCTCGCTAAGCGTTATGCACTAAGAAATAAGTTATTCTTACAGCAGATAAATGATTATTGGCGTTCAAATACAAAAGTATTATTCAAAGTATCTTTTTTCACGAATGGAATGAGCTAGATCCACGAGAATGATGTCACCAAATTTATCGCATGGTATTACATATGAAAAGTGAACATCTTTCTCAATAGGAAATATTTTTTTTATTTTATATGACTTTTTGATAATTTTTTTGAAAAATGTACAATATCTCGAGAACGGTTCATGTTAGCGTACTAAAATTTATGTCAATCTTTTCTAATGAAAAATTCCATAAGGAATGTCTATTTGCGTAACTTTACTAGTGGTTTTTATTTTCTGACGATTTTTTCAAAATTTCATTCGAAAATTTAGGGGGTTTCTGAACATTCGATTGCGTATAAAAACAACAGGCTTCCAGTGTTTACGGATTCTGATTTTTGTACCAAATTTGGTTCGAATCGATCCATTCGTTTGTCAGTTATCGTCTCCACAGGCTCACTGACACACACACACACGCACACACAGACATCACTACAAAAATGTTTGTTTCGTGATCAGGGATGCTTGAAACGTGCTCTCCCGTCGAAAATTTGAATTCGAATTTTCGATTCCGCACAATACTTTCCTTATACATTATGTATATAAGGAAAGTAAAAAGCATTCTGTATTTTGCATTTTAAGCCCTGAAAGCTATATATTTTGTATTTTGTATCGAAAATACATTTTCAATGCAGTTTGTCTAACTAGCGCTAATCATTTGCCAAAAAACCAAAGAAGAATAGAGTTTTTCAAAAATGTTCATTTAAGGGGGTGCTCCACATAAAAACGTTTGAAAGGTAAAATGATAAAATTGCATGCTTCAGTATGAGAGTGACTTCATATATGGTGTACGGCTAGATATTTCGTAAAGAAGAAAGTGAGCAATTTCAGTTTTCCAATATTTTCTTCTTTGGGGGTTCCGCAAACCAAAATTTTCGATTTTCCGAATAAATGTAAAACGCGAATTATTTAAAAATTTCCGTTATTCGGAGGTTGCTTATTGTAAGACCGTTGAATTTCAACGGGTATTCGGCTAGTATATACTAATTGTCAAGTGTCCGTCTGCCTGTCTGTCTCGCTTTTTTTTGACACTTCCCGAATAGATAGAGACTTACTATCTGGTACACAGGTCGAACGTTCGATAAAATTCCTGGAAAAATTGAACATTTCAAAAATGTTCTGTAGAGTGTGTCCTCCACACCAAAACGTTCGAAAAGTAAAATGCTAGAAAAGCATGTTTTGCGATGGAATAGAAACTTCAAATTTTGTGTACTGGTAAATCGTCCAAAAGAAAAAAAGTGTGCAAGTTCAGTTTTTCTCTGACTCTCTGAAAGGACCTGGATGATAAGGGGGTTTCCACAATTTGACATTTTACAAATTCATCGGACACCCCTGTTCTGAAAATGAACTAGTCCAATATTATGCAAATAATGATCATCACGTACAGGAGTGTCTGGAGACTTTTGATCATTATTTGCATAAAATTGGACTAATTCATTTTCAGAACAGGGGTGTCCCATGAATTTGTAAAATGTCAATTTGTGGAAAACTCCTTATCATCTAGGTACTTTCAGAGAGTCAGAGAAAAAGTGATCACTATATCTTCGATATCTTTGTGACTTTTTACGATATTCCAGGGGATTTTTTTATAAAAGTTGCCCTACAGTATTCACTACAAAATCATGAAAGAAATCTATTACTATGTTTCGCGCCTGCGCAGTAAAAACTTAGTTTCTTCAAATGCTTATATCTCATCGTATATTCAATGCTTTAATTTTCAGTTGAAGTATAATGTTTTCCTTGGACGTTGACAAATGTTCTGTGAGTTTCGTGAAATTTGATCGAAACCTATGGATATTGTAAGTTAAACCTATGGATATTGTAAGGTTTTTTTTAAAAGAAACGTTTATATTTTCATTAATATCAAATAATTTCATAATATTTTCATTTCAAAATTTGTTTGTTTTTTAAGAAATGTTTATATCTTCATGAATATATGTTTTTGTTTTACGAAATTGCTTATATTGAACAAAGCTAATTAGCTATTTTGTGAAAGTTGCAAATCATTTGCAGCTTTTTATGATACAGGGTGATCAAATATATTTCCCTCCTTTTTTAATATCTTGGTGGTCCCCTAAATGCACAAGTCACCGAAACTTTGCTGAAAAGTGTGTGTTCAAGAATGTTCTTTACATCGTTAAAGTTACAGAACACTTCACCAAGTATTTGTTTAGAAATTTGAAAAACATTCTAATATCCAAAGTGTCGGGGTACTTTTGATCATATAGTGTAGTTGGAAAAGAAGAATCTGTACAATTTCAGTTCTCCATAATATGACACTTTAAAAGTGTTGCACGCTAAAATGTTCGATTTGCTGAATAAATAAAGAACGTCTTATTTACGTGAAACAGAGTCTTGCAATATGGTACACAAGTCAATCGTTCAATAAAACTCTTTGGAAAAATCGAGTTTTTTAAAAGTTTCTGTAGAGGGGAATGCTCCACACCAAAACGTTCTGGTAGGTCGGACAGTCTGGTCACCTTTTTGGTAGGTCGGATGGTCTGGGTCTCAACAACACCACCAGAACGTTCGAAAAGTGAATTCAGATATAAAGACTTGAAATTTGATACACGGGTCAATCAATCGATAAAACTTGAGGGGAAAATCGTATTTTTCAATAATGTATATTTAACGGGTACTCCACACCAAAATGTTCGAAATGTGAAATGATAGTAAAACGGAGTTTGCAGTAAGATAAGGACTTTAAAAGTGGAGCAAGGATAGATCGTTAGACAGGAATAAAGTGTATACTTTTAGTTTTCTAATATTTGATAATTTAGGAATGCCGCATACTTAAAGGTTTAATTAGAGTTATCGGCCATACATAAAGGCCATTGCAGTTAACGGCTATTCCATGCTGATGAGTGCACAATAAACGCGAAACCGGTCCGTGGATACTGGTATCTGCGATGGGAGTATCGTCTTCATGAATATATGAATTTATTGAATATGTGTTGTAGTGTTTACTTGTGTAAGCTATTACTTTCCCGATATACATAGTCTTGCTGTGGGCTTAAAAATTCAAATTCGAGATTTTGACGAAGCGTACGTGGTAAGCATAACTCGAATCGAACATTTTGAGGTGGTGTCTGTGTGTATGTATGCTAGTGTGGGTGTGTCCCCGTGAGTTTGTAGATACGATATCTCACGAACAAATGTAGCGATTTGAAATAAATTTCGTACAAATATTACAACCAGTGAATATATCTTCACTCTTCAAATAATCACTTTCAGAAAGTTCACCTTTATCAATTTCCAAAAACTCTTCGTCTACGTTATTTTTTTCTTCTAAGAACTTGGTGTGTCTTGAATATTTCGACATTTTTCAAAGTGAAGATTAGGAACGAAGTAACGCTGTAAAAACAAAATAGCACTCTCTAACGATCAGTTTAGAATTTACACTTTTAGGATGTAAGGCGAGGAAGTACTAATCTCACCAGCTAGCGAGAACACAACCAGGGGAGCGAAATTAGTCGAATCATTCACCGGACAAGGGCCGAAGAGGGTTCCGCCAAACTGAACCTCAATCGCCGACGGGTTTAGGCTGTGGCCATAAATAGACACAGCCAGTCCCTACGTCACCTGGAAGAGTCCGAGTTACGCAACAGCCGAGAGTGGTGCAAGACAGTTGTGTTCCTCGGATAAATTTACCCCGGGGGATATTACGGGGGGGGGAAGATGGATAGAAGGGCCTTCTTATGCATAACAAAATGACTATAAGCGAATTCTTGAGCATTAAAACACAAAAATATGAAACAAAATAATTTCTCTCGCGAATGGAACGAACTATATTCACGAGAATATTATGATGTTAACAAATTTGTCTCATAATAGTGCAATGAAAAGTGAACAAATTTCACTGTAGTTAACACTTTTTTTAATTTTGAGGTGTAATTGTTATTTTAATTTTGATTAAAACAACTGAATACATTTTACTGAAATTTTTTTTTATATATTTTAGGGGGTAATTTGAATATTTCCTAGAACTTTCGAATCAATTTCTGAATAATAAATCCGCTTAAAAAATGTTTGAAAAATTAGGTCCCACAGGGTTCAATGTATTTTCATTTTTTCAACCCAGGTTCAATTTAAAACTAATTGGGTGACATTATTCATTTATATTCCCGTAGGTCCCACAGACCGTCTGAACAACATATTAAAATTTAATTTTGATAAAGTCATTTTTACGGTAGTTATCGTGCTAAAGAACAGGCAGACGGACAGACAGACCAGAATAGACAAAAGTGATAAACACTTTTCAATTACGTTGTAAAGTGTTAAAAATATTTTCTCAGTCCTCATGGGTGTGTGTGTGTGTGTGTGGGGGTGAAATTAAGCTGTGTTAGATTCTGTTTTGCAGTTGATACTATGTCTATGGATATTTAGACTTTTAGGTCACTGAGGAGCATCTGGAGAATCTAAAAATGTCTGGAAGCCTAAAAATTAGCTGGAATGTGGCTTTGATCGACTTTCTCACGCCAAAATCTTTGAGTAGCTTGTGATTTTTTTTTCTAATTTCACAAAAAAAAAGCAAGAAAGATCAATCATGCTTAAAGCATTGATTATGAAACACTTTCCAACTTCAATGCAATTTTATTTAAACATCTCTAAAATGCAATACAGTCTTCGGTAATATTTTAAAACTTATCACACTACTATATTATTTTATTATAAATGAAAAAATAAACCTTCATCGAAAAAAATGAACTTCATTCAAATGACAGCATTGAAATACAAAATAAATTGCCTGGTTTAAACTTCTCTAAAATGCAATACATTCCTCGGTAATATTTTTAAAATTATCATAATACTACAATAATTTATTATATTTGAAAACTTCACCGAAAACAACTGTAATTCATTCAAATGACGTCATAGAAAAAATAACACGCCTGGCTCTCTCTATAAAAGCAGCATTTCACTCATAAACATTTTCCCATTCATTTCATTCATCACAGTACTAAAATAATTTATTTTATTTAAAATCTTAAGACCATGGAGCTACAAGAAATTAAACTCTATGCTTAAAACTTCATCGAAAAAGACATCCTTCTCTCTGTAAATTCAATGAATATTTCATTCATATCAGCTATACAGGCTCCATGAGCTAAATAATTTTGCGTTAAAGAAATACAGCAATTCTTATACAACTCATTCTATATATTTTGCTGTTTGCATTTTACATAAGTGAAAAATAGGCTTCGTTGTAGAAATAATCAAATTGATGATCACTTAAACTCAAATATATTGTAATTGCGTTGTTTCAGTATGTGGATGCACAGAATTTAAGCAAAAATAAAGCGGTTTTAGGACGGATACAACACTCAATATGAATTAAAAAGAACTCTAAAAATCACGATTTTGAGACAAGATGGATGCCATATTTCATGTTGAAGTGGGTCACGTGATCTTTTCATATCATGGTCACGTGATCGCTTCATGTAAGAGGTGCAATTATTATTTTAATTTTTATTTAAAAAACTACTGAATATATTTCGCTGAATTTTTTTTCATATATTTTATGGAACAATTGGAATATTACCTAAAATTTTCGAAGCAATTTATGAATTCCGCTTAAAAAATGTTTGAAAAATTATGTCCCATAGGGTTCAATGTATTTCATTCCTTCAACCCGGGTTCAATCCAAAACTAATTGTGTGATTTTATTCATTTATATTCCCGTAGGTCCTACAGACCGTCTGAACAACATACTAAACTTTCATTTTGAATGTCAGAACGAACATGTTATAAAGTCATTTTTACGGCAGTTATCGTGCTAACGGACAGACAGACAGACAGAATGAACAAAGTCATAAACACTTTTCAATGTTGTTGTAAAGCGTTAATAAAACTCCAATGAAGTTTGATAATCGTATTCGCTTCTTTCAGTCTCATTCATTTTATTTACAACAGATAATATGAGCCTATGGTAAATTAAGTAAGATGCATAATTGAAACAGTTTTATCTTTTTAAGTTACGAGCGAATAGTGAAAAATATCACAATATCGAAAGTGAGGGCGCGGTAGCCCATTGGTTAGCGCGCTGGAGTTGCACTCGGTAGGCCCGGGTTCGATTCCAGCCACTGCCAAAACTGCCGCCGTGTTCATGCGGAGTACGATCACGTTAAACATGTGGGTCCGAAAGTCCTTCCGAGAGGTTGGTGGTAGGGGAAGGAGGGTACGGTCCCTGTGGATGCCTCCCCCACTGGGTTCCGGTCTAAATTGGGTGGCACTTCCCGACCGTCCAAACAGTTACCTTACACCTTTCTGGTAGGTCGGACGGTCTGGGTTTCAACAACAACAATATCGAAAGTAGTCTAACTCTATTCCGAAAACTAAAATCCTATTCTGATATCCAATTATATATCCTTGTAGGACTTTCAAGGGCTTCAAATTATCAACTTAATGCCTGGGACTTTTAGTTTTTGAGGTATAAGCATTACAAACTTTTAAAAAGTAAAAATTTCGTTCTTCCCCTTGACAAAGCATTCGCTCGATATCTATAAGAACTTCATGTAAACAAAATATTGCTTTAGAAACCGAATACTTTTGTATATCACTGTTTATATCTTTTTATCTTAGTTTAGAAGATATTTCAAGTGAAAGTCAGTAAAGTGAAGTGAAAATACTTTCGGAACACACCACCCCTTTATATATATATATGTATATATAAAAAAGTTGTAAAAATTGATATAATGAAATTACTTTTGTATATTCATAAATAAATTCTAAACTAATTTCTTCGAAACAAATATAAATTATTTATATTTTTATGTATTAGGTTTGGAGATGCGTCCAAAATGCTTACAATTCGTTACGCTTACAATTGCTTTCGTACAATCGTACGTTTACAAATTCGTAACTCTCCTATTTCAACCGGGTATTCCGATCACAGATGTTGTTCACGTCAAAAATATGCTAGAAATTTTTCGGAAAATATCCCCTTAGTTCAAAATGCGGCACTCTTTTACCATTCTAGATTACGCATGTTCAAAGAAAGCGACTGCGAGCCGTATTCTATGATCCCCCCAGAAAGTTTTAAAATGTTATCGCCATCCTTAAACTACAAACATATCTTAATCAATTTCATCTTTGATACAATCGGTCACTTCTTTTTTGCTTTCCGGAACTAATTCCTCATCTCGAAAGTGAATCATCTCTGACTGCCGAAAGCGGTTGGGAGAGGAGAGTATAACATCATCCTCTCTCTCCTTCCTGAGAGAATTAGAGAGAAGTTTCAAATTGTTTTCGTTTTCTCATACTATGTAATATAGTATAGGGAAAGTATTGCTTTCACGAAAATTTTCGAATTCAAGATTTGATGCCAATATGACCTCCTGAACACGTTGAATTTTCACAAAACTTTATTTCTGGTTTTCTGTAAAAAAATCTGGAATTAGATAGAATTTTATTCATTCGAGCGAAAACAAAATTTATTCGAAATTTTATATTTTTTTAACATGGCAGCATAGGACAAAATTTGACGTAATCATGCATTAAAAGGCTTATTTATGGCTCAAAGATCACCAGACTTAATAGCTTTAATCAATCTTGTGAAAAAAAAGCTGCTATACAATTTTTTTGTCTGTGACGTCATTATCCCCCTCAGGAGGCAAGTTACCTTCCCGGGGGATACATTGCCAAGTATGGTATCAATCGAAATATTTTTTCAAGCCCTTTAAAGTGAAGGGTAACTCGCTATAATTGTAATCATTTCGACCAATGATACAGATTTTTCAAAATTTTCTCTGTAAAATTAAAAAAAAAAAGAAAACGAAAATAAAGCTACTGAAAAATGGATTCTGATGAGAAAGTCAAGTTGGCCCATCTACTTGCTCCTCGTATCAATTTTCGGAGAAGGCAAATCTTTCTTTTGGAACAGCAAGAAATGCTTCTGAGCAGGCACAAAACTCACTTTTGGAGCAGCAAGGAATGCTTTGGAGCAGGCATAAAACTCACTTTTGGAGCAGCACGGAATGCTTTGGAGAAGGCATAAACATCACTTTTGGAGCAGCAAGGAATGTTTTGGAGCAGGAACAAAACTCACTTTTGGAGCAGCACGGAATGCTTTGGAGAAGGCATAAATCTCACTTTTGGAGCAGCAAGGAATGTTTTGGAGCAGGAATAAAACTCACTTTTCGAGCAGCAAGTAATGCTTTGGAGCAGGTATAAAACTCATTTTTGGAGCAGCAAGGAATGCTTTGGAGCAGGAATAAAACTCACTTTTGGAGCAGCACGGAATGCTTTGGAGCAGGCATAAAACTCACTTTTGGAACAGCAAGGAATGCTTTGGAGCAGGAATAAAACTCACTTTTGAAGCAGCACGGAATGCTTTGGAGCAGGCATAAAACTCACTTTTGAAACAGCAAGGAATGCTTTGGAGCAGGAACAAAACTCACTTTTGGAGCAGCACGGAATGCTTTGGAGCAGGCATAAATCTCACTTTTGGAACAGCATGGAATGCTTTGGAGCAGGAATAAAACTCACTTTTGGAGCAGCACGGAATGCTTTGGAGCAGGTATAAATCTCACTTTTGGAACAGCAAGGAATGCTTTGGAGCATGCATAAATCGCACTTTTGGAGCAGCACGGAATGCTTTGGAGCAGGTATAAATCTCACTTTTCGAACAGCAAGGAATGCTTTGGAGCATGCATAAATCGCACTTTTGGAGCAGCACGGAATGCTTTGGAGCAGGCATAAAACTCACTTTTGGAAGAGCAAGGAATGCTTTGGAGCTGGCATAAATCTCACTTTTGGAGCAGCACGGAATGCTTTGGAGCAGGCATGAAACTCACTTTTGGAACAGCAAGGAATGCTTTGGAGCAGGAATAAAACCCACTTTTGGAGCAGCACGTAATGCTTTGGAGCAGGCATAAACCTCATTTTTGGAGCAGCAAGGAATGCTTTGGAGCAGGAAAAAAACTCACTTTTCGAGCAGCAAAGAATGCTTTGGAGCAGGCATAAAACTCACTTTTGGAGCAGCAGGGAATGCTTTGGAGCAGGAATAAAACTCACTTTTCGAGCAGCAAGTAATTCTTTGGAGCAGGCATAAAACTCACGTTTGGAACAGCAAGGAATGCTTTGGAGCAGGCATAAAACTCACTTTTCGAGCAGCAAGTAATTCTTTGGAGCAGGCATAAAACTCACTTTTGGAACAGCAAGGAATGCTTTGGAGCAGGCATAAATCTCACTTTTGGAGCAGCAAGGAATGCTTTGGAGCAGGAATAAAACTCACTTTTCGAGCAGCAAGGAATGCTTTGGAGCAGGCATAAAACTCACTTTTGGAACAGCAAGGAATGCTTTGGAGCAGGAATAAAACTCGCTTTTCGAGCAGCAAGGAATGCCTTGGAGCAGGCATTAACCTCACTTTTGGAGCAGCAAGGAATGCTTTGGAGCAGGAATAAAACTAATTTTTCTAGCAGCCAGGAATACTTTGGAGCAGGCATAAAACTCACTTTTGGAACAGCAAGAAATGCTTCGGAGTAGGCATAAAACTCACTTTAGGAGCAGCACGGAATGCTTTAGAGCATGCATAAACCTCACTTTTGGAGCAGCAGGGAATGCCTTGGAGAAGGCATAAACATCACTTTTGGAGCAGCACGGAATGCTTTGGAGCAGGCATAAAACTCACTTTTGGAACAGCAAGGAATGCTTTGGAGCAGGAATAAAACTCACTTTTGAAGCAGCACGGAATGCTTTGGAGCAGGCATAAAACTCACTTTTGAAACAGCAAGGAATGCTTTGGAGCAGGAACAAAACTCACTTTTGGAGCAGCACGGAATGCTTTGGAGCAGGCATAAATCTCACTTTTGGAACAGCATGGAATGCTTTGGAGCAGGAATAAAACTCACTTTTGGAGCAGCACGGAATGCTTTGGAGCAGGTATAAATCTCACTTTTGGAACAGCAAGGAATGCTTTGGAGCATGCATAAATCGCACTTTTGGAGCAGCACGGAATGCTTTGGAGCAGGTATAAATCTCACTTTTGGAACAGCAAGGAATGCTTTGGAGCATGCATAAATCGCACTTTTGGAGCAGCACGGAATGCTTTGGAGCAGGCATAAAACTCACTTTTGGAAGAGCAAGGAATGCTTTGGAGCTGGCATAAATCTCACTTTTGGAGCAGCACGGAATGCTTTGGAGCAGGCATGAAACTCACTTTTGGAACAGCAAGGAATGCTTTGGAGCAGGAATAAAACTCACTTTTGGAGCAGCACGTAATGCTTTGGAGCAGGCATAAACCTCATTTTTGGAGCAGCAAGGAATGCTTTGGAGCAGGAAAAAAACTCACTTTTCGAGCAGCAAAGAATGCTTTGGAGCAGGCATAAAACTCACTTTTGGAGCAGCACGGAATGCTTTGGAGAAGGCATAAACCTCACTTTTGGAGCAGCAGGGAATGCTTTGGAGCAGGAATAAAACTCACTTTTCGAGCAGCAAGTAATTCTTTGGAGCAGGCATAAAACTCACGTTTGGAACAGCAAGGAATGCTTTGGAGCAGGCATAAAACTCACTTTTCGAGCAGCAAGTAATTCTTTGGAGCAGGCATAAAACTCACTTTTGGAACAGCAAGGAATGCTTTGGAGCAGGCATAAATCTCACTTTTGGAGCAGCAAGGAATGCTTTGGAGCAGGAATAAAACTCACTTTTCGAGCAGAAAGGAATGCTTTGGAGCAGGCATAAAACTCACTTTTGGAACAGCAAGGAATGCTTTGGAGCAGGAATAAAACTCGCTTTTCGAGCAGCAAGGAATGCCTTGGAGCAGGCATTAACCTCACTTTTGGAGCAGCAAGGAATGCTTTGGAGCAGGAATAGAACTAATTTTTCTAGCAGCCAGGAATACTTTGGAGCAGGCATAAAACTCACTTTTGGAACAGCAAGAAATGCTTCGGAGTAGGCATAAAACTCACTTTAGGAGCAGCACGGAATGCTTTGGAGCATGCATAAACCTCACTTTTGGAGCAGCAGGGAATGCCTTGGAGCAGGAATAAAACTCACTTTTCGAGCAGCAAGGAATGCTTTGGAGCAGGGATAAAACTCAATTTTGGAGCAGCAAGGAATGCTTTGAAGCAGGCATAAAACTCACTTTTACAAAATTTTTGCAAAAAATTATTTTTTTAATTAAATGATATTTATTATAAGTACATGAAGGTAGAAAACAATTAAAAACTCCTCCAAATCTTTCATATAATTTTGAATGCGTACATATACAGCTTCAACTTTTGAAATGCAATTTTTCTATCTTGCAAAAGAGTTTTAAGTTCAGCTATTAAAATTGTTTTAAAACTTGGCACTCTGCATTTTCTGATTATTCAATTTTACAAAAATGGAAAATTATGTACCAAATACGATTAAAAACTTTCTAAGATTATAAAACCTCCAAATTAATATTTTTAAATATTTTTTTTTAATTATAATGTATAAGTTTCCTCTTCAAAATACACATTTTAAATAAAATTTAACCTCAGAAGAAATTTTTCCCAAGTTAAAAAGGTGAGTGCAAGTGTTATTTGCAACAATAATCAGTCTTTTCTGTTTCTAGAAATGTATAAAATAGAATATATTTTAAATAAATTTATAAATTAATTGAAACTTTTTTTGAATCATTGATACACACTTTTTTACCTGTTACCCTTAGAAGGGTTAAGATTTTAATAAGATTTTTTAAGATAGGAAGAGTTGAAAAAAGAGATAATTTTCTTCACGACTATGAATATCAAAGAGCAATTTACTTAAAATATATTAAGAATTGCGTAAAATATATTAATTTATGACTATTTTATGTATTGTTTTTAATACATTATTCAATACAAAATATACTTTAAATTAAACATCAACATAATAAAACAATTAGCAGAAACAACAAGCACACAACTATAATAGAAGATCTTTATTTCACTTCCTATAAGACGTACAAAATTTAAAAAAGGCCAGAGCGCTTTCGAGCGTAAATACGCTCTTCATAAGGCCACTGTTGAAGAGCGTATGTACGCTCGAAAGCGCTCTGGCCTTTTTTAAATTTTGTACGTCTTATAGGAATGGAAATAAAGATCTTCTATTATAGTTGTGTGCTTGTTGTTTCTGCTAATTGAAATCAGACGTGATGCCAATTTATTTATTTATTTATAATGAAACAAATTTACAACTTCAAAATCTGAAATTTTGTAGGACAGAGAACAATGCCTTTAGGTTTACAGCACATCAAGGGAATGGCTTATTACTAAACAGTTAACTTTTATACTATTTGGTAAATTGCACGAAATATTTCTTAAAGCCAGAAAACCAAAAAAAAAATTGAATTGCGAAATTGTACTATTTATGCGAAAATAACTAAAAAATCAACCTTTAGAATTAACCAAAATATGAAAATAAGTTAGTTTAGTCATGCAATAATAAGAGTGTCGCGGACCGATGTCAGGGGCGGAAAGAAGATGTAGTAATATATTATTGGCTCGTGATCAATTATTTAATCATTGCGCTTGTGTTCCTGACAAAGGGTCCACACAACAATAAATATGAAATAATATCAATAAAGTAGTGACTTACTTCGTAGTTATTTTAAATCAACCCAGGATTTGATTACTCCGGCCTACAATATGCAAGCTGGACAACAGGTCAAGACACATAATATATATTTAGATAACTAGTGTTAAAGTTGGGAAATTATGACAAATATGAATATACTGAATATCCTTTATTAAATAGTATTAATATGATATAGAATTATGGCCCTTTCGCCAATCATAAATCAAGGTATAAAAAGATCAATGTAATTTCAATTGTATTAAACATTATTTATAAAACATTATTTTCTTTAACACAAATTTCCACAAGTTTGCCGCCTTTAATAATTCATATTATTATGATAATTATGGACAGTAATTAATGTTAATTTAAATATATTAAATCACTTTGAATAGGCAAACAATCAGATATGACTTATATTCTCTCCTTGGTTACAGTTCTCTAAGCGGCTCTTTTTAAAATACGTGAATTCTTGTCCGAACGTCAGATTATCAAAAAGGAGAATTTTAACTGGAAATTATGGAAGAAAAGGAAAGTACTAGGAAATCACGGTCACTAGGATGTTAATCATCAAGGGTGGCGAAACTTTCTCCGAAACCACATATTCAGATTTTCCAAATCTAGGGAAACTAGGATCTGGTTTCCCTCTTTCGACATGAACGGGAATGGAATTTACCTCTCCGACCTAAAAATAGAAGGAAAAATTTAGAAAATGTAAAATGAAGATGTTCCAGGACATCTTGCAGAAATTGCTGGATTAAGGATTCATTTAGAATCAAAATTTAATCCATTACAAAGGTCCGTTAGAAAAATCCTTTGTGTAAAAGATTTCCGGAGAACTGTTACAGCGGTCAAAATTAAAATCTTGAACGCGTAACTAGGTATTGCGTACCTAAGACTTGTTATTCTAACAGCAGAGGCAGATGGCGAATAGTGGAATGTGTTTTTGCTTAAGACAGGGCCAGGTGCGATATTTTGGAGTAAACACCCCTTTCAGTAAGAAAGCACTTAACGCGGTGCGGCTTCGCGATGGAAGAGTCCCAGTGCTATAAAATATAACGCAAGAAAAGGGAATTTATTCCACTGCCTATAAGTATGCCTTGCGCAACTTTAGTGGAATAGGGCTTAGAAATCTATCCGAAAAGGGATCAGTGTGAACGCACAATAATGGGGGTACTTTAATGGCCTGAGGGAGCGAAATCTCCCACGACCATTGAGATCGCCAGCAGCTGACGGACCCGCCAGATGGTCAAAGGGGGTCGAGAGGCCGTGGGAACGAGAAAGTGTAAACAAGCCGAGTACTATATGTATTGGCCCGAGAGGATATCACAGCACATTAGACTTACTTACTTACTTAGACTTACACTCACTTACTTGTAGAGTTCGGCACGCGAATATGTTGTAACTACTTAGCGAGTTTGGTGCAAAGAGTCCTCGAATCCCTAGCCGACGACTGACGCCTCAGGTGCAGCCAAGAGCAGAGACCCCCGCCTTTGTGAAGGTAAGAATTCTCATCCATGTGGTTATAATGGGTTTTAAAACGCGCTAGTTTGTTGGGAATAATTAGGGGCTAAGGTCGGTGACTCTGTGATAAGGCTTTCACACCTCTGTGTTAAAATTGTATATTAAAGTATTGTTTTATTTCTGTGTGATTGAAAGTGTCAATTTCGAAATATAAATGTCTTTTCTACATGTTTTCAATTACATTGACTTTTAAGGGAAGTGAACTCTAAAATCGCAAAAGTGTTTATGTACCAGAAAAATAGTAATAGTTTTGTATTTTCGCTTCTCAGTCGCTAGTTGGGAACTTGCAGGTTTTGCGCACGCGCGCGTTTGAAAAAGGATTTTGGAAGCAGTGTGGAAGGAGTCGTGGAAAAATGTAGACGTGTGTGTTTGATTCGCGTATGATCGCGAATTTTAAGAAAAGGTGGATTAATTTTGAAAGTGGAAGGATGTGATTAAAATATGTAACATAGTTCGACAAGTTGTGCGTAGAGTCGTTTGGCTCGGTTCAGAGATGAGTCACTCGTGTTTTTAAATGAATCAGCCTGGTAGTAATGGAATAATGAATCTTGTGAAAAGAGAAAATGGTTCTTTCACTGGTCGGCTTGAATCGCTAATAGGGCTAGAGGGAAAGCTCATTTTACAGCGATTTGTATTTGCCTGACTACTCCTTGTGTCCTAAGGTACGAATCAACCAATCTCCGTAACCAACCAAGATGTCGAATTCCGCCAGCATGATGTTGTGTAGTCAAGTTTCCCGACCATTATGGATTTTGTTCTGCGCAAGAATCTCGATGAGTTTATGCCGAGAGTCCATCCTGATATCCTTTCCCATGGTACAGAATTGTAAATGTTATATTTAAAAGAGACGAGGTAAAGTTTTATATATATTTAGTCTTCCACCTAACGAATAGAGTGTTAATTGTCAAATCCTCGTGAGTATCAAGTCATTGATGATGTTATATGAAAATGTCGTATATGTTCAAAGTATACAAATGTGATATATAAATGTCAAGTATAATATGAGGAATATTGTGTTTATTTTATGTATCAGAAAATATGTGTATTCTCTTGGTTCCTCTTCCTCCAGGGGTGTTCTTAATGGTCACCCTACCGAGTGTAACTCTGAGTTATTGCGAGAAATGCTTGTACTCCACTGTTTTCGATCAACTGCCTTGTTATTTCATGTTTAATAAATGTGTTTGATTTCAAAACTTTGTCTTCTCTGTCGAGTATACCAAAACGTTCGCGACAGAATTGGTGCCGTTACTTTTCTCGGTGAGTGGGGAAGAGCTGAGAGAATTAAAATTTTTAAAAATTTTCTTAAGAATTGAAATTTTGAAGGTTAAAAATTACCGTTGTGCTAAAATGAGTGTTTTCTTAAGTAAACAGAGTTCCATGTTCTGTTTTCGGTATTCTCAAAAACGAGTGTTCTTGGAATTTGATATGTGCCATTTGATAAAAAAAAAATTGATTTGTTTGCATATTTATGTCATTTGATTTGATAAAAACTGGTTTTATTGTAAATACTGTTTAAGAACATTGCAATTGCATATTGTGTTAAACTATACGAGTATATTTGATTGTTATGCAAAATGGCTCCAATTACTAGAAACAAAAAAGTAAATGTCGGTAAGATGAGTAAAAATTCAAGTAAAAAATTAAATTCCTCCTTGAATTTGTCGCTTGATATTGCTACTGAGTCGGATACTGTTAATTCTAAAAGTAAAGTTAAAAATGTTAGCCACAAATCTAAATCTAATGAGGAAAATATATCAGATAAATCGCCGGTATGTCTGAATTCTTCTTCTGGCACTTTGCCAAATCAAAACAGTGCTTCATCGGTAAATGATAACATGTTAAAATCATTCCATATTTTCACACCTAAGTTCGCACATCATATTCCAAAATTCTCGGGAAATTCAGAGCTTTCGTTGTCACAGTTTTTGGAAAAGTTAAATTTAGTAGCCACTCATGCAAACTGGAGTGAGTGTGACAAATTAGTTTGTTTGAGATTGAATTTAGAGGGGGAAGCAAATAGATTGATTGAAGAGAATCCAAAGCACAGAAATTGTAAAAATTTGCAGGAAATTATTCACATTTTGAAAGATCATTTTGAAGTGACCGAAAATGTTACTAAAAACATAATTTCACTCGTGAACTTTACACAGAGACCAAATGAGTCGGTTAAACAGTTTTCGATGAGAATCGAAGCTGCTTCATTTAAGGTTGTTCCGGAAGATGTAGATTCCGAAAGTGAGAATAAAATCAGGCAAACACTTTTAAAAACTTCATTTATTAATGGTTTATATCCGGAACTAAAAAGATTGGTGTTGTCACAAAACCCTAGAGATTTTTATTCGGCTAGAAAACTTGCAATTCTTGAGGAATCTATTTTAAATGAAAATAATGCTATGTACTTGACTAATCCGGTACTTACAAGAAAAGGTGTTCTCACACCAGAAAAATATGTTCTCACACCAGATCAAAGTGAAAGTATGTCAGATCTAAAAAGAAAAGTGTTAGAACAGGAAAGGGACATTGAATTTCTTAGGGGTAAAATAGAAAAATTTAAGTTTAATTCAGATAAAGTTAACGAAAAGCGTTCACCGCGTCCAAAGTGTGACAAATGTGGTAAATTAGGTCACGTTCAAGAACAGTGTTGGAAAAAGGTTTTTCAAAAAAGAGATGTGTACGGTATAAAATGTAGGAAAATTTATACCAGCCCTGGAACTAGGTATCACCAGGGTGAAAGACACAGAGGGCAAATGTCTGCAAATGAGTGGAAGTATAGAAAGCAAGGAACGCAAAATTATAAAAATAAGGAGTCATATAAATCTTTGCAAAATTCCAAAAATCATTCTTCTGGGAATCAGAGTAGATATCCCATGCACAATTATAATAATAGAAAAACTTTTGATAGGCAAACATCACATTTTGAGGAAAATAATATTTGTCATAATATTACAAATTCTTTGTCATCTTCTTCTATTATAAAAGGAAAATTAGTGAGCAGTGAAGTGTCAATATTGATTGATACGGGTAGTTCAATTAATTTAGTGTATGAGGAAGCTTTAAATACTGTACCCATTGCACATATGTTGCTAACATACAAACCAACAATTTTGCGTAGCTTTAGTTCACAAGATACTAAAGTTGAATGTTTAGCCACTATTTCGCTAAATTTGGGAAAAGAAAGATTCCCTACCGAATTTTTTGTGTTAAAATCACCAGCTCCTATTTCATATAATGTAATCCTTGGTAACAAGTTTTTACATAAACATAATGCTATTATAGATTATAATCACTTCTGTTTTAAGTTTTCAAACTCTTCCATTCCTTTTGTTGGTTATCAATGTACGAATAATTTACTTTCGATTTCAAATCATGAACCGGCAAATGAGTCGGAAATTGCAGACTCAAACCTAAGTAGTGTCGCAAAGCGTATTGCTGTGCCTGACTCGCAGATGAGTAGTGGAAAAAATGTTCGTGTGGTAGAGGACTGTAAACCGAAAGAGTTCCATACGAATGCATGTGCCAAATGCAAAGCAGATCTGGCACCGGTAGTGAATGAGTCTCAGGTCATTCGGGAAGAGTATGTGAGCAGAAATTTTTCGGAAAATAATGTAGTGCCACATTTGGGTAGTGAAGAGGTACATATTAACGATTTGGAAAATGGAAGCAAATCTTTTAGAGATTTGGTAGTAAATGCACAGAATGTTACTTTGCATATGGGGGAAAAGCAAAATCATGTTAGAGGTGGTACTGAAGAAGTGGCACAGCATAAGAACTTAAACATTAAAACTGTTAATAACTTATGTAGAGTAAAAGAAACTCTAAATACAAAAATTAAAGAGCCAATTATTGTGAAAAATTCACAAAAATGTATAATTCCTCCTTTATCTGAATCATTTATTAAAATCAAACTTTCAGAAGGGTTTCCGGAAAATTCCACCTTGCTTCTGGAATCAGAGAAAAATGACCACATCTTCATTGCTAGAGCTGTATATAGAGCTCCTAAGGATGGAATTATTTGGGTTCGTGTTGCTAACCCAGAGGAAAAACCTTATCATTTGAATAAGGGTAGAAAAGTGGCTCATGTTCAGGAAATTCAGGTGTCTGAGGAGGTTGAAGTTAATGTAGTGAGTGAGGGAGAGTTGGACTCCAGTGAACCTTTGGAGCCTTTTGAAAGTTGGGGAGGAGATTTTGACCTGAGTCATCTCCAAAAAGATCAAAAACATAAATTATCAACTTTGTTGAATAAATATAGACAAGTTTTTGCAAAGAATGTTGCTGAGTTGTCTGGTTGTAAAACCATATTACATGAGATAAATTTGGAAACATCCGTTCCTGTTTATCAGAAACCATATAAAGTTCCACATCATTTACAAGGGGAACTCAATAGACAAGTCACAGAATTATTAGAAGCTAAAATAATTAAACCTAGTTTTTCACCTTACAATACGCCAGTACTGTTTGTAAGGAAACCGGATGGTTCTTATAGATTATGTTGTGATTTTCGCAAGTTAAACAAACTTACTATTACAGAAAATTTTCCAATTCCTAACATTAGTGAATTGATTGATAATTTAGCAGGTGCTACATTTTTCTCAACTTTGGACTTAACTTCAGGATTCTACCAATTGCATTTGAATCCACAGGATTCACACAAAACAGCTTTTTCCACGCCCACCGGTCACTACGAATGGTGTAGGACCCCTTTTGGTCTAAAAAACGCACCAGCGTCTTTTCAGAGATTAATGTCTCTTGTACTGGCAGGGTTATCAGGAATATACATAGATGATGTTATCATCTCATCAAAAACTTTTGAAGAACACATGATGAAATTAGAAGAAGTTTTTATTAAATTATCTCAACATGGTCTTAGGTTAAAGCCATCAAAATGCTTCTTTTTCAGAAAGACAATAAAGTACTTAGGTTTCAGAGTGTCTGAGGGAAAAGTTCAGCCAGACCCTCATAACATTGATTTAGTGCAAAAATTTAAAGTACCCACCTGTGTCAAGAATATCAGACAATTTTTGGGTTTGACAGGCTTTTATAGGAAGTTTGTACCAGATTATGCAAAGATTACTCTTCCACTAACTAATCTTTTAAAATCAAAGCAGAAAAAGTTTGTGTGGAGTCAGGAGGCTCAGGAAGCTTTTGAAATACTTAAGAACAAGCTTATTCAAGAACCAATTTTAAAATTACCAAATTTTAATTTGCCCTTTACTTTGCATACAGATGCCTCTAATTACGCTTTGGGATCAGTTCTTTCGCAATTGGATGAAAATGGGTTATCTCACCCAGTTTCTTTTGCTAGTCGAAAATTACAAGGTGCTGAAGTGAATTACAGTGTAGTCGAGAAAGAAGCTTTGGCTGTGGTTTGGGCTACCCAGCAATTTAAGCACTATCTCTTAGGCAAACATTTCAAAATTTACTGTGATCAAGCATCCTTATCGTTCATTTTCAAATTAAGAGATCCTACTTCGCGCATAGCTCGCTGGATCGTTTCATTGCAGGCTTTTGATTATGAAATCATTCATAAACCGGGGAAACATAATGTTGTAGCTGACTATTTTTCGAGATGTATTGATGAGTCTTCTTCAAAGAAATCTCAAAACACTCAGAAACAAACTGTTCCTAAAAGTATTGTAGAATCTGTCCCTACGAAAATTTCTGGAAAAGTAGTGGTACAGAATAAAGATAGTAGTGAAAACATAAATGCAATCGTTGAAAATTCTCAAGATCAAGTACAGACTACTGTGGAAGCTTCTCTGGTAACTAGGATAGCTATTGGTCAATTGAAAGATCCTAGATGTATAAAAATCAAAAATCTTCTGGAAAAAGGTGTAAAACCATACCCACAAAAACTTTCATTTTTCATGAAAAATGATATGTTACATTGCATACACAAAAATCCAAAGCAGAGACAGCAATATAATGAGAGAGTAGTTATTCCTCAAGACTTAGTCTCAGAAATTCTATGGCTTTGCCATGATTCTCCTGTTGCTGCACATTGTGGTTTTCAAAGAACTCTGGCAAAAATTTCAGTTAACTATTATTGGCCAGACATGCATGCTCAGACTGAAAATTATGTGAAGTCGTGCACAACTTGTGTAAAAAACAGAGGTTTTCGTAACAACAAGGCTCCAATACAGAAATTTCCTATTACAACTTATCCTTTTGAACGTGTGGCTATGGATGTAGTCGGCCCACTACCTATCTCGAATTCTGGGATGAAGTACATTCTTGTCATTACAGATTACTTCACTAGATGGCCAGAGGCTTATCCACTTGCTACAGTTAAAACTGAGGATATTCTCGCTTGTTTAGAGAGATTTATAAGTATTCATGGAATTCCTGCTCACTTAATTACGGATCAAGGTAGTAACTTCATTTCTGAAGCTGCCAACAATCTATACAAGAAATTAGGCATAAAAAAACATAATACTTCAGCGTACCATCCCCAGTCAGACGGGCTAGTCGAAAGACTGAACGGTACGTTAGTTAGATCCTTAAAGAATCTGGTCTATTCTGATAAGGGCGATTGGGATCGGATGATTCAATTTGCTTTAATGGCTCATAGAACGTCAGTCCATGCCTCAACAGGCGAGTCCCCAGCACATCTTGTCTTTGGTCGAGACCCTGTGCTACCTGATGCTCTTTTAACAGGTGTAAAATATCCAGTTTACAAATCTACTCATGATTATTCAGATGACTTACAGGTTCGCTTAAAAAAGACCTTTGTAACTGTTAAGAAAAACCTTGAGGAAGCTCAGGAATCACAACAACTTCAACAACATAAATCTGCTAAAATGCCTAAGATTAAAGTTGGTGACTTGGTCTATCTTTACACACCTCATATTCGGCCAGGCCAATCAAAAAAACTCAGTTCTTTAAATCATGGTCCTTTTGAAGTTATCAAGCAAACAACTGAAGTTAACTTTGTCATTCAACACAAAAACAATCCATGTAATCAGCAATTGGTCCACGTTAATAGATTAACTCCTTTACCTCCTAGACGTAGTGAATTGATTTCTAGCACATATAATGATAACATTGATAATTCTTCAACTCAAGAAACAAGACAATTTAAAAGTAGATATTTTCTAAACCATCAAAATAGGGTTAAAACTCAAAATGTTCCTAATTCACACAAGTATGACTTGCGCCCAAGAGGCCAATTTATTCATTAAAGTTACTTGTCAATTAAGGCAATATGTCAAGAGAGCAATTGGCTCAAAAGTAAAGTAAAATGTTTGGATTATGAAATTCTCACATTTTCAAAAAAAAAAAAAAAAGACTGATATTGTTGTGAGATGGACAATTATGTTTCATAATATTATATTTTCAATTGTTTCACAAAATGTTTTGCAAAACTGTATGCTATGTTAAAATGGATCCAATATTTCTGAACTTCTGTGTAATTTGCTTTATGTGTCAGTCAGCTGAATGTTCTGTACTGCAAGTTCTGTGCCAGTGCAGCTTTCTGAATGTGAGTGCCATGTTAATCAGGTTGAAGTAGTGTTTTAAAATTCTAAATACTTAAATAATAATTTTTTTTTGCTTTACTTTAATGATAAGCAGTAATGTTTTAAAGTAATTTTAAGATAATTAAGTACTTGATGGATTAGAGTTTTGGTAAGGATTTTTAAGGATAACTGATAATTTTTATCTCTGTTTTATTTTATGAATGTGTGAATGATTTTTTTTTAATTTAAAGGTCTAGTAAATTTTAGAAATTTTTTTTGTCATTTGGTGTTTGTTGACTTATTGGTTGGGGGTACCGCCACCTCTAGGTTTGCAACTTTCTAATGGACTTGTTTCTTGCCTGGGTGCCTGATCAACATTCCTGGTTTGAAAATTTGTCTCATTTTCTAAATTAGTAATTTTTTTAAATGTCCTTTAAAGTAATTTGTTGGCAAGGTTGGATAATAGTTAATAAATTGATTTCTGTGAAAAGTAAATTTATAGAATTTAATTGTAAAATTTTTGAAGAAAGAAAACTTTTTGTTTAGTTAAACTTTTTGTGAGTTGAGTAAACTAAATTTTCATGTCTCTGTGGTACTCACCAGAAAATGTATTAGTGTTTAAATTTTAAAAGGGGCAATTTCATCATTTGTGTCTTGTTAATTTGGTGTTGTCTTGTAAAGGTCTATGCCTGTATTGAGACTTATTTTTTTTTGACTCACGAGTCAAACTTTAGGCCACTCTTGGATTTTGGTTATTATGCTGGTCATGATCTTGTTTGTTTTTGTTTTTTTCTTTGATGTACATGTACATCGCTCAAAATTTACACTAAATTCCTCTCAATGGAACATATGTCATTGGGAACTTAATGCAGGTATTTTCCTAGTATTGTGCGGAAAAATTCCCCGCTTTGCAGGAAATTTTTCTCCCGGGCCCCGAAGGAGTGTGATAAGGCTTTCACACCTCTGTGTTAAAATTGTATATTAAAGTATTGTTTTATTTCTGTGTGATTGAAAGTGTCAATTTCGAAATATAAATGTCTTTTCTACATGTTTTCAATTACATTGACTTTTAAGGGAAGTGAACTCTAAAATCGCAAAAGTGTTTATGTACCAGAAAAATAGTAATAGTTTTGTATTTTCGCTTCTCAGTCGCTAGTTGGGAACTTGCAGGTTTTGCGCACGCGCGCGTTTGAAAAAGGATTTTGGAAGCAGTGTGGAAGGAGTCGTGGAAAAATGTAGACGTGTGTGTTTGATTCGCGTATGATCGCGAATTTTAAGAAAAGGTGGATTAATTTTGAAAGTGGAAGGATGTGATTAAAATATGTAACATAGTTCGACAAGTTGTGCGTAGAGTCGTTTGGCTCGGTTCAGAGATGAGTCACTCGTGTTTTTAAATGAATCAGCCTGGTAGTAATGGAATAATGAATCTTGTGAAAAGAGAAAATGGTTCTTTCACTGGTCGGCTTGAATCGCTAATAGGGCTAGAGGGAAAGCTCATTTTACAGCGATTTGTATTTGCCTGACTCCTCCTTGTGTCCTAAGGTACGAATCAACCAATCTCCGTAACCAACCAAGATGTCGAATTCCGCCAGCATGATGTTGTGTAGTCAAGTTTCCCGACCATTATGGATTTTGTTCTGCGCAAGAATCTCGATGAGTTTATGCCGAGAGTCCATCCTGATATCCTTTCCCATGGTACAGAATTGTAAATGTTATATTTAAAAGAGACGAGGTAAAGTTTTATATATATTTAGTCTTCCACCTAACGAATAGAGTGTTAATTGTCAAATCCTCGTGAGTATCAAGTCATTGATGATGTTATATGAAAATGTCGTATATGTTCAAAGTATACAAATGTGATATATAAATGTCAAGTATAATATGAGGAATATTGTGTTTATTTTATGTATCAGAAAATATGTGTATTCTCTTGGTTCCTCTTCCTCCAGGGGTGTTCTTAATGGTCACCCTACCGAGTGTAACTCTGAGTTATTGCGAGAAATGCTTGTACTCCACTGTTTTCGATCAACTGCCTTGTTATTTCATGTTTAATAAATGTGTTTGATTTCAAAACTTTGTCTTCTCTGTCGAGTATACCAAAACGTTCGCGACAACTCAAGGTATCATGTAACTCTCTCTATATCTCTCTCCATCTCCATCCTCTTTTCTAGTGAAAGGAAAGGCCCGATCGCTGTCTAATGAACACGAATGTATTAAATGAACCATGTAACGAAGTGTAGGAATAAATAGGTATTTTAATTATATAATTTCTGTTTATTTAACCATCCAAGCCTTATGTGTCATGTCATTTATGGAAACAAAGTAGCCGCCAATCCGCGAAATCATCACTTCGCCGATTGAGGTATCCTCCAAGCGGGCATAGAGACTGTGGCAGTATGTTTACCTACAGAGTGGAGGGCAGCGGCGTAACAGAACCGTCCGTATGGACTTCTCCCCCAAAAGGTCTCAGGGCCGAAGAGAGCGCATCTACTGTGTATTTCGATAATATACCGAGGGTAAAACAACTGCCATTGGATAATTCAAAGGCGCGCTTTCAAAAAGTTTCTCCTTAGCAACCCATTACGTCACGATCGGAAGAGCAAATTTTGAGCCCAGGCAAAAACCAAAGTAACAAAAAGTCAACGCCTCGGTTTTCAACCGACGATTTTATGCACTTTTCTGCTGACATATTCGAAATTATAGAATGGAATAAAAATGGCCTCGCGGAGAGAACCGTTTATCGAAGAAATACAAAATGTCTAGAAAAACCAATATGACAAGAGGATGGACATGGATGGAAAAATATAATTAACTACTCTCGGCAACGCCCGAGAATAAAACCTGAATTGCGCAATCGTAACTTTCATACGAAAATAATTCAAAAATTAACCTTTAGAATTAACCAAAATATGAAAATAAGTTAGATTAGGTAAGCAATTATGCAATAATAAGAGGATGGACACTGATGGAAATGGATAATTGGCACGCTCAGCAACGCCCGAAAATAAAAACTGAATTGCGTAATCGTACTATTTATACGAAAATAATTTAAAAAATTAATCTTTAGAATTAACCAAAATGTGAAAATATGCTAGTTCAGCCAAACTGATGCGCACTATTAAGAGAATGGACATGGATGGAAAAAGATAATTGCGTATTTTCGGAAACGCTCGAGAACAAAAACTGAATTGCGCAATCGCATAATTTAAGAAAAAAACAATTTGTTTAGTAAAATAATTGTTTATTTTAACTCGCACTAGAAAAATAAAATAGTTTTATTGCTCTGGTATGGAATCATTAGAAGATGAAAGTGGATGCAAACTGATACATACGAACGCTCAACGATGCACTGGAAAATTAATTGAACAGAGCAAGTTTTCCCTCGTGAATTCGCACATTTTGCGGAAATAATCGAAATGTTGGCACTAGAAAGTGTTCAAATGTCGAGGTACGCACGGCAATTGCGGGAATTTTTGAAAATTCGCGGATAATTTTCAATATTTGCCGAACTTTTCTATTGAGTTTTGAAATTGGCGCAGGTCGGCGCAGGTCAGCACAAAATGTGAAAAAATTGGCGCAATCATTATATATCAAGGTACTAGATTTGGCGCAGTTTGGAGCAATTGGCGCAGGTGCAACCGCAGGTGCAATATTTCCTCATGTAAAATTTAAAATTGGATTTTATTTATTCATCCCTTCACTCAGCTCAAATAATGAAAAATGACGATTTGTTTAACATCATAAATAAGAATTTGCTACTTCATTTAAAGTTAGAGCGAACCAGTCTTTTCGGGGAACATTTTAAAATATCAACATTATACTCTAAGGTATACATGAAAATAAAAAGCTTTAAAGAGAAAACTCCGTTTAAGAGGCTTTTACCTTTGACTTATTAATTAAGAGTATATTCAGAACGAGTTTCAAAACCACTGCTTAAACTATTTTGTAAAAGTCTATAAAACTACTAGTCAATGCTTAAACTATGATTTTAAAGTCTATAAAACTTAAAGACTCTCCATAAATCTTAGTTATAGCATTCTAAACGTTGCCTAATTATATATAAAATGACCATTCCCTTGACATAACTAAAAACTTCAGTTTTTTTTTCTTTTTTAACACTTTACAACATAGTTGAAAAGTCTTTATGACTTTGCTCATTCAATCTGTCTGTCTGTCCGTTCTTACGATAACTCCCGTAAAATGACTTTATCAAAATGAAATTTTAGTATGTTATTCAGACGGTCTGTAGGACATATGGGAATATAAATGAATAACATCACCCAATTAGTTTTGGATTGAACCAGGGTTGAAAAAATGAAATACATTGAATCATATGGGACCTAATTTTTCAAACATTTTTTAAGCGTATTTAAAATTCACACATTGCTTCGAAAGTTTTAGGAAATATTCGAATTATCTCAGAAAAAATATGAAAAAAATTTCAGCAAAATATATTCGGTAGTTTTTTAAATAAAAATAATAATTACATCCATATTATATGAAGAGATCACGTGACCCACTTCAAATTAAAATAGGGCATCCATCTTGTGCCAAAGTGTGATTTTAAGTTCTTTTTAATTTATATTTAGTATTGTATCGGTCCTAAAACTGCTTTATTTTTGCTTAATTTCTGTGCATCTATATTCTGAAACAACGCAATTACAATATATTTGAGTTTAAAGGATAATCAAACTTTGATTATTTCTACAACGAAGTCTAATTTTCACTTATGGAGAATGTAAACACATCAAGCTGTAAGATGAGTTGTACAGAATTGCTGAATTTCTTTAAAGCAAAATTATTTAGCTCTGGAGTCTGCAATATAGCTGATATGAATGAAACATACATTGATTTTACATAGAAAAGCATTCGATTTTATAGCAGACCTTTTCGATGAAGTTTTAAGCGTAGAGTTAAATTACTTTTATCTCCATGGTTTTAAGTAAAATAAATTACTGTAGTATTGTGATGAATGAGAGAAATGGAATAAAAGTGTATGAATGAAATATTTACTACTTTTACATAGAGAGCCAGGCGATTTATATTTCAATAACATCATTTGAATAACGTTCATTTTTTGCGATGAAGTTTTAAATTTTCAAATATAATAAATTATTGCAATATTGTGATAATTTTAAAAATATTACCGCTGAATGTATCGCATCGCATGTACCGCTAAATGTATCGCATTTTAGAGATGTTTAAATAATATTGCATTGCAATTGGAAAGTTTTTCATAATCAATGCTTTATGCATGATTGATCTTTATTGTTCCTATTTTTAGTAGGGAAGTTAAAATGGTCGACATTTTCATAACATGGCAAGATATTTTCTTTGGGAACAATGTGAAAAATTTTCAGCAATCTATGATGTATACAACAAGAAAGATCAATCATGCTTAAAGCATTGATTATGAAACACTTTCCAACTGAAATTCAATTTTATTTAAACAAGTCTAAAATGCAATACATTCCTCGGTAATATTTTAAAACTTATCACAATACTACATTAATTTATTATATTTGAAAACTTCATCGAAGAAAATGAACTTCATTCAAATGACGGCATTGAAATATAAATTGCCTGGTTTAAACTTCTCTAAAATGCGATACATTCCACGGTAATATTTTTAAAACTATCTACGATAATTTATTATATTTGAAAACTTCATCGAAAACAACTGAAATTAATTCAAATGACGTCATAGAAAAAATAACACGCCTGAATCTCTCTATAAGAACAGGATTTCATTCATAACTTTCTCCCATTCATTTCATTCATCACAATACTATAATAATTTATTTTATTTAAAAATTAAGACCATGTAGCTACAAGTAATTAAACGCTATGCTTAAAACTTTATCGAAAAAAATCGTCCTTCTTTTTATAAAATCAATTAATATTTCATTCATATCATCTCTGCAGACTCCACTAAATTATTTTGTGTTAAAGAAATACAGCAATTCTAATACAACTCATACTACACATTTTGCTGTTTACATTTTACATAAGTGAACAAGAATGATCAATCATGCATAAGCATTGATTATGAAACACTTTCCAACTGAAATGTAATTTGATTTAAAAATTTCTAAAATGTGATACATTCAGTGGTGATATCTTTTACATTATCACAGTATTACAGTAATTTATTATACTTAAATATTTAAAACTGTATCGAAATATAAATCATCTGATTCTTTATGCAAAATCAGTGAATATTTTATTCATATAACTTGTATTCCAGACTCCAGAGCTAAATAATTTTGTGTGAAAAAAATTCAGCAATTCTTATGTAATTCATCTTACAATCGCTTCAGTTATTTGCATTCTGCATATGTTAAAATTAGGCTTCGTTGAAGAAATAATAAAAGTTTAGGGATCATTTAAAATCACAACTATTGTAATTGCATAGGCACGGAATTTAGATACACAGATAATACACAGATATGCAGATAATATATGTGTGTGTGTGTGTATGTATTCAAAGTATTGGAATCGTGCCGAAGATCGGAACTCGAATTTTCAAAGGATCTACACGTTTTGGGACTTCTAGAACACGAAAAAACTATTTTTAGGTAGACGTCTGTGTGTGTAAGGGTGTATCTGTGTATGTTTCTGTGTGTCTGTGTGGATATTACATCCACTCTAATTGAAAAACTAATGGACCGAACTTCATACAATTTGGTAGGTATGTTTGTTGTGGGAAATCCTGATGTACTTTAGATTATAGTACGATTCGTAATAAAAGAATCTGCCTCCTTTGCGAAATGGCCGCAGAAATTGCCTTTATCCACTCTAGCTAAAAACTAATGGAACAAATTTAACAAAATTTGGTGTATAATATTTCAATAACCTACAAGTGATTTATATTCCAAATTTAACAAAATTTTGTATATAAATTATTTGTAGGTTATTCTAGTACGATTCGAGAAAAAGGAACGGGCTATTTTTGCGAAATGGCCCGCAAAAATCGTTATATATAAAAACAAAAGACTACGTGTGCTCAATTATATCAATGAAATTTTTTTTTATACGTGACTTTTGACAATAAAAAGAATAAGGCTAATCCCATTACTCTAGGAATAGCCGTTCTTGACATATTCTAGTTTTTTTTGCGTTTTCGCTACGCCACCTTTGACAATAAGTCCAGCTATCAAATGAGAACCAAATTTAAGTTTAACGTGTAAATTCAATGTCATTTAAAATACTTATGGTTGTTATTTTGTGCAGATAAACTCAAATTATTATTGAAGAAATAAAGAGAACTAATATGAGTCTGGAGGGAAAGACATGTGCTGTCCACATCAGAATTTGTAACAATATTACAACAATGATTTATAGAAGTGAACGGGGATTATTTTCAGGCCATTTCGAAAAAAATGTATGATCTATATTTAAAGATTCATCAAATTTTTGAAGAATAAAATGCTCAACAAATTTAAGCTGTGTACCAAATTTTAACTCTCTAGGACGTAGGAATATGCATTAAAAATGCCATCAAATAAGTATATCATAAAGAGTTATATAATATTAAAAAAAAATGAAAAATTGTTATCTACCAAATTCATTTTAGAATGTGAAGCTTCTCTTATACGTAAAATGATTAAACACTTGGAAAGATATTTATTATATAATATATCTCTCTTTTCTTTCTGGAGGGTATCCCAAAGTCAGAATTTAATTAAATTTGTTTTTTTCCCCATATTAAATACATTTTAATTAAAAAACTACTTAACATATTTTACTGAATTTTTTTTATATATTCTATGGGATAATGTGAATATTTCCTAAAAATTTCGAAGCAATTCGTGAATTTTAAGTTTACTTAAAAAATGTTTGAAAAATTAGGTCACATAGGGTTCAATGTATTTCATTTTTTCAACCCGGGTTCAATAAAAAACTAATTGGGTGATATTATTTATTTATATTTCCATAGGTCCCACAGACCGTCTGAAAATCATACTAAAATTCCATTTTGATAAAATCATTTTTACGGCAGTTATCGTGCTAACGGACAGACAGACAGACAGACGGAATGTACAAAGTCATAAACACTTTTCAACTTTGTTGTAAAGTGTTAAAAATTGGCTTCGTTGTAGAAATAATCAAATTTGGATAATTATTTAAACTCAAATATATTGTATTTGCGTTGTTTCAGTATGTTGATGCACATAATTTAAGCAAAAATATAGTAGTTTTAGGACGGATACAACACTCAATATGAATTAAAAAGAACTTAAAAAATCACGATTTTGAAACAAGATGGATGCCATATATCATTTTGAAGTAGGTCACGTGATCGTTTCATATCATGGTCACGTGATCGCTTCATATAAGAGGTGTTATTATTATTTTAATTTTTATTTAAAAACTACTGAATATATTTCGCTGAATTTTTTTTATATATTTTATGGAACAATTTGAATATTACCTAAAATTTTCGAAGCAATTTGTGAATTTTAAATTCGCTTCAAAATGTTTGAAAAATTAGGTCTCATAGGGCTCAATGTATTTCATTTTTTCAACCCGGGTTCAATCCAAAACTTATTGGGTGATATTATTCATTTATATTCCCATAGGTCCTACAGACCGTCTGAACAACATACTAAAATTTCATTTGATTAAGTCATTCTTACGGCAATTATCGTGCTAACGGACAGACAGACAGACAGACAGAATGAGCAAAGTCATAAACACTTTTCAACTTTGTTGTAAAGTGTTAAAAATATGTTCCTAAGAATTAGATAGAGTTACCCAGTTGGGAGTTCTCATTTCAGGATTTCTATACAACTATATTTGGGAGATTTTTAACGATGCCGTCGCTCAGACTTGTTTTAAAAAAATTCTTAAAAACTACTAGCTTTATCATTCTAAATTTTTCTTATTTTATTTTTCTTGCATTAACATACATACAAAATGACTACTCGTTTGACATCATATCGTTTGACATCAATAATTTGATTCCGTAAAAGTGGGACGGTCAAATTGGCCACCATTTTTTTTTATCTGGAAACATTGTTTAAAACTGTTAGAGCTCTATAAGGTGTCTACAAACTTGGACTTTTACGACGCCGATATAAGTAGCGTTTTAGAATGATACTATCGCCCAAAGTACCAGGTTTTTAGAAACACTTCTATATCATTATTTGCTATTTATGGAATCCTAGAACTCTACTCAATTTCTACTGCAAAATTGCAGAAAAATAATTGATATACTTTGTTATTTTGAATGATGCCCTATCTGTAATGTTAATTTAAAAATTCCTAAATATTGCAAATTTCTTGAGACCGATTGGTTTCAGAAACTTGGAAATGATTTCATTCATTTTCTTGGGCAAAAATACGTACTAAACGGTTACTAGTTTGATAAAACGATATAATTTCAATTTTTTTTAAATTTTAAATTAAAAAATTCAAAAGTGACCACCATTTTAGTAACATAATCCATTGGAATTCCACTTGGAACATCCTTCAAAATTTCAAGTACTCCTAAGGTATAAAAATCGGGGGCAGAAGTCCGAGAGATTTTGGGCGTAGAATTTGCTTTGGTGACCTTCGTGATGTTGATTGTGTTAGTTTATTTTTTTTAATGCTTGGGGGGAAAATGACCCAGTTTAAAGCCTTTATTTTTTTTTACACATTAGTTCAAAAAATAAATTTCATGCAAATTCTTGCAGTTTAGATGTCGAAGGCGTTTGTTTATCGACATTATCGTTGTCTTCTTGATTGCGAACTAGTAGAGGGAGGAGAGGTCGATGATTGGAGAAATAAGATACGTAGTTGAGATAATCCTTGATGGACAAGTGCCTCGTGAAGATGATGTCGATAGTAGTGATACCTAAGGTAGTCGAGATGGTATCGGATGAATCTAGGTGCAATCCGAACTTGCGTCTCGTGACTTCTAGAAACGCTCGTTCTGTGGTTTGCGAATGTCCGAGTTGAAGTGACCACACTCGTTGTCAAAAAATTGCTTCGTAAATTCTTTGTAGGCCACCGGCCACTTTGACTCGTCAGTTGTAGTACTAATGAGCGCTTCTAAAAAAACCAAATAACCTCTTACAGACGATGTTGACGGCCGTTGGTTGGTGATCGAGCATGTTTGCGGGCATTAGAGTGACATTGGTGTGGAGGAGCCGTAAACGTCCAAGGTTGTTATGCAGATTTTCTGACTTTATACTCTCGGACATACCCAGCTCTGTTTAGGGGACCTTAGGAACCTTAGTACTTCTGACCTGTACCAAAACCTTCCATTCACTGTACTCTCTCATGCATTCAGCAGTTATTTTAATAGACATGGTGAAGTTCGGAGGTATATATCGTCATTTTCAGGAACCTTACAACGCTTATATGTCAATTACACTTAAACGCGAGTAAAGTAATCGATTTTCGATCAAACGAAATAAACTCCATTTGTCTACGGCTCTTTAGTTCGCGAGTTATGAACATCGAACTATAACTATAACTGGAACAACTCTGCGGGGGTGAATTGAAGCCTGGCTTATCGACTAGTTTTGTCTAGACATAAGGGTAGAAAACCAATAGCAGTGATTATCTATTTCTATATAAATAAAAATGAAAATCTGTCTGTCTGTCTGTCTGTCTGTCTGTCTGTCTGTCTGTTTGTCCCATCATCACGGGAGAACGGCTGAACCGAATTTGATGAAATTTTGTGGGTAGCCTGGAAATAGTCCCACTTAAAATTTAGTCCATATATGGAGTTTCTACAATCAGTGGTTCTCGAGATATTAGTAAAAAACGATATTTTCGTTTGTCTCATTATCACGGGAGAACGGCTGAATCGAATTTGATGAAATTTTGTGGATAGCCTTTAAATAGCCCCCCATAAATTTAGCCCAAGTTTGGAGTATCTAAGACCAGGGGTTGTCGAGATATTAATGAAAAACGAAACTTTTTCTTAGGAGTTCTCCTCTCTAACTCCGTGGTTTATCCAAACGAAAAGCTTGAAAATCGTTTGAAAGTGAATTAAAACTGCATCTCAGAGTTTGGGGGGAGATTTTTTGCACTAATTAGTCACTTTCTGAAAACATCAATTGTTTGAAACATGATTTAAATGGGAAATCTATCTCCTTGGTTTATATTATACAAGCTTTTACTGAAAAATGAAAAGTATAAAGAAATAAAAATGGCTATTAAATTTTGCATTTTATGAGGAAGATTCTATCTTATATCATGTTGCTCGGCAACGGAATGAAATTAAATGTGTTGTTAATATTTATTATTATTTTTCTATTTGAATAATAAATAAATGGATGTAAAAATATATTTTTAAATGAACGGTTTGATTGTTCTTTTAATTATATAAATTGCCGACCGCGTACTTGACTATAATTTATTTTAGCAAAGTGGTTTCCAGCTCATATATTGTGTTTAGCTAATAAACTCATATATTGTGTTTACCCAATAAATTCATTTAGCCGATTGTTAAAGCAGAAAAAGATTAGAACGGGTATATCTTATAATACAATTTTAGTGTTTTCATTTAGTATATACAAACGGGATCATGATATTTTATTCTTCAGATCTGCAAATTCAGAGCTACAAATTTAGCGGAATATCTCTAAATAACTTGGTAACTTCTCTTAAACTTTACCAAATTAGCGGAAATGTTTCCAAATTTATAAAATTGGCGCAAATCAATGATTTGTTACTTAGAATAGAGTACTGAAATGATGTTTCGGTAGCATTTGTCGATCAATCCATCCATCCTACTTAGTAACACATTTAACGAATTTTTTTAATATCATGAAATTGATAAAAGTATTTGTGAGTCTATAAAAATATCCTGGAATTGATAAAATCGCGCTTAATAAATGAAAATAATTGTATTTTGTTAGGGGATAGTATTGTGATGATGTTTCGTCAATTTGTCGCAAAATGGGATTATCTGTTCTACAGTCCCACTTGGCGATAAATTTGGCGATTTTTTAAGTTATCGCTAAATTGACTAAAATGTCGCCAAACCTTCCATGGAGATCGCATTATTCAGACGATATGATTTCCATCAATTTATTTGAAGCAAATGATATCATGTCGCTTAGCAACGGATCCAATGTGTTATGCCGCATATTAAATCTTTTCCGATTTGAATAATAAAGATATGTATATAAAATAAATTTCATTGGCATTGCATTTTTGACTGGATAATATCAATTACGGTCCCCAGGTTTAAGCATTATTATTATTGATATTTTCGGGGACTGTTGATTCAGGGATTATTGATATTTTCAAGTTATTATGCCATTGTTTTATTATGCCGAAAATTGTTGAAACTCATATATAGTACTTTGTACGAGTAATCTTCTACAAATGCATTATATTTTCTAATCTATGAGAATATAAGTAGTACAGGTATATTGTCATATATTTTGTTATATATTGGCATATATTGGAATCAATTACGCCTTCTGATATAAAGATTACGGGGATTATTGATATTTCCAATTTATTACGTCATCTCTTTTATTTTGGCAAATATTTTTGAGACTTATATTGTAATACGGATAATCTTCTACTAGCACACTGGCATATTTTCTAATCTACGACAATATAAGTAGTACGGGGATGCATATATTGATACAATTCCTTTTTTTTTTGTAAATTTGCTTACAAAAGGGGCCAGGATGTTTTATTCTTCAGATCTGTCCATGAAGATAATTTTGCATAGTGAGAACAGATATTCTTAAACTTCTCTTTAGGAGCAATAAATTTAATATCTTAACAGAATTTGCACATGATTGCGAATTATAAGTTTCTTTATATTATATATTCCGTACGAAGAACGGGTATGCTGCTAGTCTATATAAATAAAATTGAAAATCTGTCTGTCTGTCTGTCTGTCTGTCTGTTTGTCCCATCATCACGGGAGAACAGCTGAACCGAATTTGATGAAATTTGGTGGGTAGCCTAGAAATAGCCCCACTTAAAATTTAGTCTGTGTTTTGAGTTTTTACGACCAGTGGTTCTCGAGATATTAGTAAAAAACGAAATTTTCGTTTGTCTCATCATCACGGAAAAACGGCTGAACCGAATTTAATGAAATTTTGTGGATAGCCTTGAAATAGCCCCCCATAAATTTAGTCTAAGTTTCGAGTTTCTAAGACCAGGGGTTGTCGATATATTAATGAAAAACGGAACTTTTTCCTATGAGTTATACTCTCCAACTCCGTGGTTTATTCAAACGGAAAGGATGAAAATCGTTTGTTTAAAACGGCGAAATGAAATAAAACTTTATTTCCGAGTTTGGTGCAGGATTTTTGCATTAATTAGTCACTATCGGAAAACAGGAATTGTTTGAAACATGAATTTAAATGGAAAAATCTACCTCCGTGGTTATATTTCACAAGCTTTTACTCAACGATTAAAAGTATAAAGAAATCAAAATGGCTATTTAATTTCGCATTTTATGAGGAAGATTCTATCTTATATCATGTTGCTCGGCAACGGAATGAAAATAAATGTGTTGTTAATATTTATTATTATTTTTTCTATTTGAATAATAAATAAATGGATGTAAAAATATATTTTTAAATGAAAGGTTTGGTTGTTCTTTTAATTATATAAATTGCGAACTGCGTACATCATTTTCATTTATTTTAGCAAAGAGGTTTCCAGCTCATATATAGTGTTTAACTAATAAACTCATATATTGTGTTTACCCAATAAATTCATTTAGCCGGTTGTTGAAGCAGAAAAAGAGTAGAACGGCTGAATCTTATAATACAATTTTAGTGTTTTCATTTAGTATATACAAACGGGATCAGAATATTTTATTCTTCAGATCTGCAAATATAGAGCTAAGAGTTTCGCGGAATATCTCTAAATAACTTGGTAACTTTTCTTAAACGAAATGTTTCCAAATTTATAAAAATGACGCAAATCAATGATTTGTTTTTTTAGAATAGAGTACAGAAATGATGTTTCGGTAGCATTTGTCGGACAGTCCATCCATCCTACTTAGTAACACATTTAACGAATTTTTTTAATATCATTAAATTGATAAAAATATTTGTGAGTCCATAAAAATATCACAGAATTGATAAAATCGCGCTTAATAAATGAAAATAATTGTGTTTTGTTAGGGGATAGTATTGTGATGATGTTTCGTCAATTTGTCGCAAAATGGGACCAACTGTTTGTTCTACAGTCCCACTTGGCGATAAATTTGGGGATTTTATAAGTTATCGCTAAATTGACTAAAATGTCGCCAAACCTTCCATGGAGGTCGCATTATTCAGATGATATGATTTCCATCAATTTATTTGAAGCAAATGATATCATGTCGCTTAGCAACGGATCCAATGTGTTATGCGGCATACAATTTTATATTAAATCTTTTCCGATTTGAATAATAAAGATATGTATATAAAATAAATTTCATTGACATTGCATTTTTGACTGGATAATATCAATTACGGTCTTCAGGTTTAAACATTATTATTATTGATATTTTCGGGGACTTTTGATTCAGGGATTATTGATATTTTCAAGTTATTATACATTGTTTTATTATGAAAATTGTTGAAACTCATATATAGTACGTTGTACGAGTAATCTTCTACAAATGCATTATATCTTCTAATCTACGAGAATATAAGTAGTACAGGTATATTGGCATATATTTTGATATATATTGGAATCAATTACGACCTTCTGGTAAAAGATTACGGGGATTATTGATATTTTCAATTTATTACGTCATCTCCTTTATTTTGGCAAATATTTTTGAGACTCATATTGTAATACGGGTAATCTTCTACTAACACACTGGCATATTTTCTAATCTACGACAATATAAGTAGTACGGAGTTGCATATAATGATTCAATTCCTTTCTTTTTGTAAATTTGCTTACAAAAGGGGTCAGGATGTTTTATTCTTCAGATCTGCCCTTGAAGATAATTTTGCATAGTGAGAACAGATATTCTTAAACTTCTCTTTATGAGCAAAAAATTTAATATTTTAACAGAATTTGCACATGATTGCGAATTATAAGTTTCTTTATATTATATACTCCGTACGAAGAACGGGTATGCTGCTAGTTTTTATATATAGTTGAACATTTTATATAATTTTTTGAATGGGGTTTAAATATTTTTCATTGTTTTACTTATTACTTCAGATTATATTATTTATTTATTCAGAATTCAAATAAACTGTGTGCAAACAATTGTTTAATTTAACCTAAATTTGTATTTGTCTAAAATAATTTCTAAAATTTTAGACTTGGTTAAACAATTGTTATTTTTTCTTTATCTTGTCTATAAAATTAATTTATTTGTTTCTTTTCAAATTGATAAAATACATAACATTTTTATTTTATAAAATATTTCCTGACTGCTGTTTAAAACTTATCGAGTTCCTATTGTAACACATATGACTGGAAATGTTGAATCAAAACATTAGTAGCTGGATACTAAATAAATTAAATGCTAAAAGTTCAAGTATGTTTTACTGCCACATACAAACCCCTTCTCAGAGTCATAGTCAGAATTTCAGAGATGAAGGGGAGGAGCGACGATCGAATGGGGTTTACAGAGTAAAAATTCGTTTTACCAATATGGATCCTATCGAGAATCATAATTGATTAGTTGAAATGCAATTGATTAGTTGATCATGTATTTGATTAGTTGATCATGTATTTGATTAGTTGATGGGTTTTTGCCTCCCCCTTCTTTTTAAGAAGATTTCTGTACATCGAATTTAAGAATGACGTAAATATAGTTCATCAAATTTATCGCCAAATTTTACAGACAAGCGAAGAGCAGAGGTTTTCTTATATATAAATGTTGCACGAATTGATAATAAACTTGATAACAATAAGATACAAAACTTTTACCTAAAGTACCTTTTCTCGTGAATTCAACGAACTAGATCCATGAGAGTGATGTTAATAAATTTATCGCACAATATTACTTATGAAAAGTTAACATATTTCACGGTAGTTAATACATTTTTTAATTTTGTGTGATTTTATTTTATAAATGTATTTGAAAAATGTGCAATATCTCCAGAACGGTTTCTGCTAGCAGACTAAAGTGTGACATTCGTTTTCTAATAGGAAATTGCATTAGGAAGGATCATTTACGTAACATTATGGAAGGATTAATGATTTTTTTTTTCAAATTTCATTCAAAAATTTGGAGGTCTTCCAGACATTTGATTGTGTTCCAAATCATTGATACACAATTGTTCCGGATTGATACAATCCAGTAAAACACAATTAAATGTCAAGTATTTATTAATTGTAATATTTGTACTAAATTATATTCGAAGCGTTCTATTCGTTCATGAGATATCACCGTCACGCACACACATAGAGTATGACCTCCCCCCTCTTTTCAAGAGATTTCTGTACAATAAATTTAAGAATGTGAAGGACGGGGGGACCTAATCACCTTTGCAAAACTCAAGAGTGTACTCAAGACAGTGCATTTTTTTAATTTTATGGGATTTTTTGATAAATTTATTTGAAAAATGTGTAATATCTTGAGAACGGTTCATAGAAGTGTTCTAATTTTGTGACAATCGTTTTATAACGCAAACTTGCGTAAGAAATGATTATTTACTTAACTTTATTGAAAATTTTGATTTTCAATAAAGATTTAACAAATTTTTCAATATTTTCAATATCAAAGTTTTAACGATTTTTTCAATATTTCATTCTAAAATTTAGGGGTGTTCTGAACATTCGGTTGCTTTTAAAACAATAGGGTTTCAGTGTTCATAGATTGTAATTTTTGTACCTAATTTCGTTTGAATCTCTCCATTCGTTCGTGAGATATCATCTCCACAGTCTCACCGACACACACACAGACACCACTTCAAAAACGTTCAATTCGTGTTCAGGTATACTTGAAACGTGCTCTCCCGACGAAAACTCGAATTCGAATTTTCGATTCCATCTCAATACTTTCGTTATACATTATACTATGTATATAAGGAAAGTAAAAGAAACACTTATACTCGGAATTTTCAGGTCGCTCAATATGATTTGAACCCATGATTTACAAGATGCAGAAATCTCAACAAATTATTTTCCTGACCTTTCTTATTGTTTCCTAAAAATGAAAATAGAAGTAGCATAGCTATAGCAAAGAATTTTACGCGTACTAACTGGAAAGGAAAGAATTCTTATAAAAACTTGAAGGCTTTATAACTTAAACTTTCAGAATTTTAATTATTGCATTGAAAAGGTTTATAATTTGAAGTTTGGTCACTGTTGGAATAATATATGTTTAAATAACACCAGTTTCGTAAATTTGCTTCGTTCAGATGAAGCATTCTTGTGCATCTTTGAAAGGGTATTTTGTGTACCGTAGGTTTTTAGACCAATTTGAGTGATATATGTTTCTACAATGTATTTATCTAGCTGAAAATTTTCTGACTAGCTGAATAATTTATTTTTCTAAATTACTATATTAATAATTACTATATTAATAATTACTATATTAATTATTTCTAAATTACAATATAAATGGTTCACGAAAACACATCAAATGCTATACACGGCTTGCTTTTTTGCCCGTATTTGGCGACAAAACCGGTTGATAAGCGCGGGCACAGTTTTAGTGGCCTAGCAACATTGAGGAAGTTGTTTCAGTTATAGTTAGAGTTCGGTGGTTATGAACGTACCGAGTTTCGATTTCCTGTCGTACCGAGTTCCGATTTCCTGTCGTACCGAGTTCCGATTTCCAGAGTCTACTTCCACGCCTCACCGTTCGCGTTAGCAGTGGTACACGACTTTAACACGTTCGTTGTTCTATACAGCCATCATTGTTCTTTCAAACCGTATATAACTATTGCAAATTGCACTTTACTTTGAGCAATGGTGAGTAATTTCTTGCGCGAAGTCAAAACTTTACATGCAATTTTTTAAGTGTCAGCCACGTAAATGAGCTAAGAGGTATAAATTCCAAAAATGTTGTCCTTGATGGACAGGGGGGAAAAGGGGTGCACGGGGAGTCCTTCTGGCTGTCTCAGACTATTATGAGTTGTTGTTGAGACCCAGACCGTCCGACCTACCAGAAAGGTGTAAGGTAACTGTTTGGACGGCCGGGAAGTGCCACCCAATTTTGACCGGAACTCAGTGGGGGGAAGGGCATCCACAGGGACCGTACCCTCCTTCCCCTACCACCAACCTCTCGGAAGGACTTACGGACCCACATATTTAACGTGATCATACTCCGCATAAACACGGCAGTTGTGACAGCGTGCAAATCCAGAGAGCAAACCACCGGGCTACCGCGCCCGAAATGCTCCAAGAGCACGCGGTGTTCCCAGGTGGTCACCCACACAAGTACTAACCGCGCCCGATGCTGCTTGACTTCGGTGATCTAACGAGAACCTGTGATTTCAGCACGGTAGGGCAGACTATTAGGAGTGCATTAACTAAATGGTTTCCATAGTAATTTTCTATAGTAATTTTATAGTATAGTTATTTTATAGTATAGTTTCTATAGTAATTTCTATAGTATAGACTATTATGAGTGCATTGATTAAATGATTTCTATAGTAACGGAGTTAAAATATCAATTTAGAATAATTTTTAATGGCATATGAAATATCATGACTATAAGTTTGAATTTTAAGGAATTATTTTAACTCAAATCGTTGGTTTAATGCAGCAAAATTTTTGTTTTCAATTATTAATAGCGTTTTTAGTAGATTTACTCAATAACTTCGTGGAGGTTTACAGCTCTTCCTATACATATAAGTCGCAAATATGGACGAAATCGCAAGTATATACAGAGAGACAAACAGACCTAACAAAAAAGAAAAAGAAAGAAATCTCAGATTCAAAATCCATCCTCAAGCATTACAGGTAAGATTAATAATAATAAAAAAATAAATAAACATTATGTGGAATTTCATTTAGCTACTTAAACTCTCCCAAGCGTAAAATGCACGGTTTCACACTAGACGATCGACCGATTTGGGCATGTTCTAAATCCCTTTATTCGTGAAACGCGGAATCTCCTCGTCCTAATTGTTCATCGGTAGGGTGGGTAGGAGAGTTGATAATTCTAAATCGAGCCGATATTTTACTTCTTTTTTTAGCTTCCTGGGGGAAGTGTTGGTGTGTCGGCAAGGAAAAGTGAAAAGAAGGAGAAAGTGGCCTGGTGGTGCGGTGATCCACGACGGGGGAGTATATAAGCTGAGGGATGTCATCACCCTGCATCATTCACTCCAGCCTTCTTTCAGGTAACACATTCTCTCCTTTTCTTTCATACATGCAATCAAATGTGACTTCTTATCGAAGTATTCTATATCTTTTGATTGTCATTGACGAACATAAAAAGCCTTCATGTAAATGGATACTCAATTTCACTGTTTGATATCACCCTCACCCGCAATGCAAAATTCTGGACTGGTTTCGATCTTATTACAACTCAGCGGAATTAAAGGTCCTAAGAAAAAGAAAACTTGTTAAACGATTGCTAATATATTTTCTTTTAGCTTGTGCAGTTTCTACGTGACACCATCTTTTTTATGAAACTTTATTGTTCTAATTTCTATTCAAGAAACATTTTCATTTTAAATTCGTCAAACTAAGATCAGGAACCTGGATGAAATTTCCTAAATATTTGAAAATTTAATAGCCGACTCTTAGTTTGAAACATAAACGGCATAGTTCAAATATTTCTCAAATATTTTTAGAATTTTCATACGAATATTTCTCAAATATTTCTAGGATTTTTATACGAATATTTTTCAAATATTTCTAGAATTTTTATACGAATATTTTTAATACATCAAAATTTCAATCAAATATAATTCAAATAATGATAATTTTTGTAAAATAATAATTTAACCGTATAATGCCATCATTTCATCCAAATAATAATTCCATCAATTGAGTATTAATTTTGGTACACCGTCACATATTTCCTGAATATGTTTCAAATGTTTCTCAATTACTTTCCAAATGTTTCTCAAATATTTTTCTAACTTTCATTGAAGTAATATGTTTTCTTTAAATGCATTAAAACTATAAGATGTATAACCTTGTTGGAATTTCTCAAATGTTTAAAAGGCGACTGGCTAAATAAGTTTAAGAAAATATGGCGCAATTTCTTTTAGAATTTTTCTTATCCATGAATGCTATCCCTCAACGGTATAACCACTTCTTATTATTATGCAACTATTTTTTTTGGCATGTATTTTAAATCTTTCATTTCTACATCAAATATTCAGTAGCTCCTTGTCAGAATTTCTAATTAATGCTTCTTACATTTTCATATTTTTTGCAATTTATATTTTAATTACATTTTTTAATTTTATACGTCTGTATTTCTATCTAGATAAAATTCTCATTATTTTTGCTCTATTAGCAATTATATTGATAGTTGTTCACAGACCCTTTTTTGTGCTCATTTGTACCGCACAAAGAGGCACAAAATATTATATTAAAAAATCCTAAATTAAAAATTCCCAATATTTCAATTATTTTAAATTTCGTTACGAATAAGCCTTGCTTGTAGATTCTTTTTCCATTTTGCATCGAGAACTACATTTAGAAATATTTCCATTACTGGTTGCTATATAAATTTATGTAACATTCATACAGGTATCATGAAATAATTATTGAGTAGTTACTTGAATCCTTATTTCAAACATAAAATGAAATCAAATAAATTGCGAAATAATATATTTTTAATCGTATACATTTATTTATACTTCATTTTTTTTCAAAGATGAGTAAATGTCTTTAAAATTAAAGCTGTTAAAAGTTGTTTCATAAATCACTTTATGCTCCCCCCATAGAGAATAATGTTATCAAAATATTGAATTTCGATAACGTTTGTTCTATTTATGCAAATTAAAAATGTCCTTTTATTTGCAGTTTTTAGTCTAGTCTATTTAAATATAAACATTTCTGTATAATACAGATACATACACACATAGACAGACGTCATTTCAGGACATGTTAAATAAAATTAATATTAAAAAATAGGTACAGAGAAAAGATTGATGCGCAGCAAGAGGGAATGATTGGTGCACTGTTTTAAAAAGGGTGCGCAAATGTTTGAAAAGTCCTGCTCTATACTGTAATATATTATGAGAATATAATACACTTAAACCTATTTTTGCGTGGTAGATAGGGACCGCATAAAAGAAAACACATAAAAAAAAATCGCACAAAACTTCACGAGTAGCTATAAAAAATAATTTTCGCAACACAATTAAAAAGTATTTTTTTTATGAGGTGAATAGGGATCGCATAAAAACAGTCTCACGTAGAAAATATCTCAAAACCTTACGAAATAACTAGGAATTGCTTTTTTAAACGAAATCAAGACACGAGGCTTGGCAGCTACTTGGAATCTCGCCAAACCTTTTGGAATCTGATTTGGAAAATACACATGCGAACATTTTTAAATATTTTATTTGCATATCTACTTATTTTACACATACAAAACTTTTCAAAACGTATAACCATTATCCTTCGTAGTCTGACAATACGCGAACTTTCTTGTGGTAAACTGGCTCAAAATCGCTTTCGTCACTTGAAGATACTACCTCGCACTCGTTTAGAGTTGACTTTTTTTCAGTTACCATATAGTCGGTGATCAGTTTTTGCGACGACTGTTGTTTCACTAGACGCTTGCATATGTTTCGGTAGCCAGATATACAAGATTGAAGCTCCTTTTGGAATTTTGAAGTTCTTTCAGAATTGGGGCATGGATTGCAAGAAAATGGTATTCTAATTTATGGCAAAGTTGGAGTCCTGCATAGATTTTATCGGCTGTCATGTTCCAATTTGATTGAAATTTTCATATACTGCACAAAAAAAAATCGCACAAAAAAATCGCACAAATAAAAAATCGCACAAAAAAGACCGCACAAAAACAGGTTTGAGTGTATATAATATAGTATGAGAAAACATAAACAAATACGATTCTTTTCTTGTTTCCATCTCCAGATCTCGTTGTTTCTCTTCCTCTTTTGAGCCCCAAACCAGCCAAACACCGGCCATGCAGTATAACAGACGGGTCATCTTCTCCCTCGTCGTGGTTTTCGCCCTTCTCGGCAACTTTTGCTTCGCCATGCCTGGCGGACACGGAGGAGGTGGAATGTTCGGAGGTGGAGGAGGAGGAGGAGGACATGGCAAACACGGAGGTGGATCCAACATCGTGGAGCTTCTCGCCGCAGGAATCGTGGCTAAAATGTTGTCCGAGCACAAGCATCACGGATGTCATCACGGATGATGATGAGGTATAAGCTCTAATCACCATCCGCCGCATGTAAATAAGGATCACCCATTGTACTATAGCCATTCATCGTTTCAGGTTCATAGAGATACATATATATTGATATATACACATTATATACAGTTGATGAAAATAAAGCTTTATTTTTATGTACCGTAATATTTGTTTGGTTCTCCCTTATTTATTTCATCTTCCATTCTTAATTTAAGCCATTTATCATTTCAATTTTAAGTATGTCAAATGCTTTTCATGATGAACGAACGATTAAAGGCAGGAAGTTCCCACTATCTAGGATCATTTATTTGGTACAGGTTTGTTTTATAGACTCGGGTGTGGATAGATTTGTCATTCCAAAAGACCAGAAGAAGCAAGATAAAAAATGATTATAAGACTAATACCCAAAAGTTCAATCAGCATAATTTATGAAACCTGGCACAGAGAATCGAACCATCGAGCTTTTGATATCGAAACAAGTATTTTACCGTAGAAGCTTTTAGGAATATAAAATACGACCGAAGTCTCCTCTGTTAGGTTAACAGTGAACTATTTCGTGTTCTTGCTTTCTCCTCTTTCAGATTCGAAGCTTATTGGCTTTTGGTGATTTACCAAATTATTTTTCCTTTTATATTTCGCCCCTTTCTCGTTTGATTATACAATCTGTATAGTTAAAGAGGAAAATGATGAATTATAAGTCCCTTGATAATTATTTTTTGTATTTCGCGTAGGGGCCCGTGCAAGTATACCCACCGCAAAAATTTCAAGCTATTTAGATTACAAGATATCAATAAAAATTTCATTTGTAATAGCCCCTTTATTGCTTTTCGCTGAACTTGTTCCCTTTAAATTTCTTTACGACGACGATAATATTGAAGAAGTATTGTTGAATTTTCCGATATAGAGTAGTTGTACATGGATTATTTTATGTATATATAGTACAACATATAGTACAATATATATATACATTATTATATATATATATATATTATATATATATATTATATATATTATATATATATATATATATATATTATATATATATATATATATATATATATATATAATATATATATATATATATATATATATATTATATATATTATATATATATATATATATATATATATATAACACTAATAGTTTTTTGACATTGCAAAAATATGGTAAGAACCTTTATGTATCTTTTATTTTTTGTTTGTACTAAAAAGAAAATTTGAATAATTTACTCAAAAACAATCGATATTTTATACAAAATTTTAAGTTCTCACTTATGGAAAAAAAAATCTCTTAATGTAACTTTCAAATCTCAGTTTTTAAAAATCCATTTTTTTTTTCGAGTTATCTTCGAAAAAATTAAAAATTATTATTGGATTTCTACTGTAAGCAAATTTATGACTGTTTCAAACGTTGTCAATACAAGCTTCATTTTATACAGATAAAGAAGCATCGCTCGCTTAATAGTGTGAAGTCTTGCCCAGAGAACGGATTCAACCTCCACTATCCTATTATCGTGATAGGTGCTCTACTGACTGAGCATATTTGGGTTATGAAACACCTTCACGAGATTTTTAGACCACATACGACAAAGCATGCCATTTAATTCTGGTTAAAAATCCGGCTGTGGTAATCACCGGCTGTGGATTGAGCATCTTTACCATATTTCATTTCGTAGTGAAATTGCAAATGAAACATTTTATCAACATTTCCATGAACAGTTTCCCCATCTAGAGTTCATTAGATGAAAAAATTATTTTAAAAGCTTTAGGGATTTTCCCCAAGATTAATTGTAATCGATTATGCATAAATGCTATTGTTACTATTTGCAAACAGGGTGATTTTGATTCACACACACACACGCACATACATAAAAAGCATAAACTATTTTAACTACAGATAATAAAGTATTTTCATTAAGATTACTTATTTATTTTTATTTATGAATATTTTCCTAATAATAGAAAATCAAATGTTACGCGATGTTTGTAAATTCGTTAAGTGAATTTTTGCATCAAAATCTGATAACGTGCTCTTAAATATTTTACCAAATTCATTGTTTCCAACTAATTTCTTTAAAATTCTTGGTTTTGAAACAATAAATGAAGTTAAATAATTTCAAATTATTGTTTGCAAAATCATAAAAATGTAAACCACATTTAAGCATGCTTTAAATACTTAAATATTTGTAAAATTGTGAAAAATTTAAATACATGATTATTTTGTTCTGAAAATTCAAATATGAAAATTATTAAAAGCATTTAAATCTTTAAAATAAATCTGCAATAATTTAATACTTGCTGTTAGTGTTTTCCCAATCGGCGAATTTTATTTTCCATAGTTTGTTCATTGGTGGAATTTACTATAAATCATTGAAAATGAGTTTTATTAGCTTTTAGGTATTGGAGTAATACATTCTTTATATATGTCTGATAAGACTAGAAAAATCTGAATTAAAGCGTATCACGATTTGTATATTTAATCTATATTTAATCTGAGTTTTCTGGTACTTCAGGATTTATTAAAACATTTATTTATAAATTAGCAATCTATGAAGGTTTCAAATAATACATAAGTTCCCCAAAGTTGAACATTGGAATTTATGAATCACAATTGGCTGGAACCGATAATTGAACCAGCCAATTGATTATCGATTACGTACTCTGGTTTCTTCTCCCTCTACATTACATTAGGCAATAAACTTTAGAGCATTAGACTTAATTTGAGTTGACTATAACAATCACATCGTACTGTGGATCGAACCTGTGGTTTATAAATTTCATTAAAATATGCCAACAGCTACAATAATCCATCCATGTAAAAAATTTCCAGGAATTACCTAACAAAGTATTCGCACACTTGCTACAGAAAGTGTTTCTTTCAGGCATACCTTCGGCCATTTTATGTTAACCTAATTTCTATTTGTGTGACAGCATTTCGATATATTTGTATAGGGAAAATAAAACATTCAGAGTGAAAGGAAAATTTAGACAAATACCTAATGGAACATAATTTTTAAAAACTGTGAACTTGCCTCTAACGACTCTTTATATTTGCGTCAAAACTAACTTAACTGTAAAGAGGCATAGGAAATCAGCACAGCATCAATAAACCTCCGCCACGCTATAAACTCTATGTGCTAAACGCCGTTGATAAACGATGTATAAACGCATATGCTGCAACATACCAGATCATGCACCGGGCAAAACACACGAAAATGAATGTGAGAATAGAATGAAATCAAAGTTTAGGAATGAATTGCATTTTATTTACGTATCCATCCTGAGATTGACATTAATGTTCTTGGATCAATAAGATGTTTATTTATGGGTTCGAATGAACATAGAAATGAGCACGTTCAGTGAATTTAAAATGAATATTTTTTGCGGTAAAATATTCAATGAGTGATTATATAAAGCTTAATTTATAGATTTTGTATAAGATGTGACTCTGCACACAAGTAATAATGATTTAATTGCGAAGCAAAATGCTGCGCAAATAAATTTAAGTATGCAGACGTACGTTTTGGAAAACTTTAAGTTTTCTTTCTCAGTGCGAACAAGCCTCTCCTCCTTCCTAAATAAAAAGCAAGACGTTTAGATCTTGATTGTTCGCCCTAAAGAAGGAAATAATAAAATTTCTTACATTTATTTGCGTTGAATTTTACGTTGTAATTACTTCATTATTTATAGTTGCAGATTTGCCTTATTATTTTAATTTTTCACATCGGAGGGCGAAATTAGTATTCCTTTACGCTCCATTACGTACAGTCTCGTTTCATGGCAAAAAATTATATTTCTAATTATGTTTGCGACACATACAACTATTCTATTCTGCATAAAATTGAACTTCTTTTAAGGGAAAGGAAATATTCTTAATTTTTAAGCACTTGATGCACCAAAATATATGCGTAATAAGCACTCACTCGTCAAATTTTGTTATCTTTTATAAAAGAAAAAAATGGTGAATGTCCCAACCCCAAGTAAACAACTCAATTTCGTCTTAACAGTGTACACTTCAATTCCTCTCTTAAATCAGGACATTCCGGACTGATCTTCAAAGTTTCCTCTTCGGTCTTTTTTTAGCACCCGATATGAATAATTTACTGTTAGCAGACGAGTGTCGTCCGAATGTTTTCCCACAATCCGGAAAAAAAAATCAACCCTAAAGAAAAGGATATGTTTCCTTCACCCCCTTTCTGAATCGAGAGAAACATCCTCAACCGCACTTTCACTTTCAGTTAATTCCGTAATTTAGTTAGGAGGAAGGCGAGATGACACGCGTCAACCCCCCCTTTTTCAGAATATGACGGGTAGAAAAGAGAACGTTTAAAAAGCGCGTTAAAAAAATATATTGCTTCCCGTAATCCTTTCTCCCTCATCTCAACCGTGAAATTGAGAGCGTATCCTTCTAGCAGCAACTTTTGAATGAAAAAAGTGGGAGGGGGGAGGGAGTCATTAAAGGATTTGTTCTTCAGCAAGAGAGATTTGTACACGAATCAAACCTTTTACTAATAAATCTTTATAATACGACCCCCCCGGTCTGAGAATATAAAGTCGGTGTATTTCATCTTTTGACGACAGATCTTTGAGCAGATTATTGTTTAAAATGATCTGGTATGCCGATTTCAAATCGTCTGTAAAAATAAAATGGCGATTTCTCTTTTTATACTTTCCCTGCAATAAATAATATAGGTGAAAAGAAAGTGTTGAGATGGGGTCAAAATCCGGCTGTCGGATTTGATGAATTGACACGCTTTGAGCATCCCCGAATACGAATCAAGCATTTTTATTTACCTTACATATAATGTATAGGAAAAGTATTGTGAATGAGTCGGAAATTCGAATTTAACTGTTTGATGGAAGAGCCCGTTTCAAGAATCCCTGATCAAATCTTTTTGAAGGGATATATGCATATGTTAGTGTGTGCATGCATGCATATGTTAGTGTGTGCATGCATGCATATGTTAGTGTGTGCCAGTATGGATGCATGTACTCATATGTTAGTGTGTGCCAATATGGATGCATGTATGTCAGTGTGCACGCATGCTAGTGTATGCGCTAGGGTATGCGTGAGTATGCGTCCATGAGTCTCTGGGAGCAATATCTCCCAAATAAAGCATTTCGAAACTAATTGGGTGCGAGTACTATAATAAGTGAATACTGGAGCTCAACTGATTTTGAATCGAATGTTTGAAAAACCCGTAAAATATCTCGATTGAATTTTTTAATAAATCATAAAAAATATGAACTTTTAATAATGTTAAATAAATAATATTTTCATAAGTAAAAAGAATGTAATCAGCGTATGTAACGTATGAAACGCAAACGTCCCCGGCCACTCAAACAGCTGCTATAAGCCCTCGGGCCAGTCGAGTGGTTTGGGTCTTCAACATGTTTGAAGTCATTACGAAGGATCAATTAGTTGGTTGTCGCTGGAACAAGATTCACCTTTCCAAATTTAATAACGAAAAATTAAAATATTATTCACATATGAATACATTACTAGAATATGGATTTCCAATTTTTACGAATCTATTGATAGAAAAACCATTGGTTTCATATTAAACAATATTAGTTTCTAATGATTAAAATCGTTTAATGTATGAATTCTTATTGTTTAGCAAATACTAGCCATTTTTCGAATTGTAGGTTTGATTTGCGCGAAATGTAAATAAATTGGGTACATTTAAAGTACCCAATTGACTTACATGTCGCTCATATGAATTGTACATTGACATTGAAGGATTTTCTGAATGCTGTCGTTGAGGAAATCGTTCAATGTTGATGTACGAGGGTGGTTCAAAAGTAAGGTAATAAGTCCTGTGAGAGAAAAGGTTTATTAACGAAATCAAAGAGATACATAAAGTTAGCAAGGCACAGGTACATATTATTTTTCCACATAGTCACAATGGTTGTCGAAGCATTTGTTCCATCGGTAAACCAACTTATCGAAACTGGCATAGAAGAAATCAGGATCCAGGTCGCGGAGTCACTCAACGACGGCTTCCTGAACTTCGGCATCGGTTGTGAAATGGCGACCTGCCAGGTGCATCTTCAACTGTCCGAAGATATGAAAATCGCTTGGTGCGAGATCCGGGCTGTAGAGTGGGTGTTCCAGTACATTCCATCGGTGCACGCCGAATTTGTGCACCCATCAGAGCTCTTGTTACCTTACTTTTTGAACCACCTTCGTATTATAATTCAGTGATAAAAACATTTAGCTGTGGATCTTAAACAATTATTTAAGAAGCGAAACAAGTAAAGCCTTTGTATCATGTGTCACTGATATATCCTAACTACGACAAAAGAATGATATCTTAATTAGATAGACGACACTTTTATTAGCATTGAAAAGATCGTTGTTCGATCATTTTGGAAAGTCGTTTTGAGAGTTTTGAATAACTCTTCGCACCGTCACTAATTCGAATTTACAAAATTTTAGATTTTTTCCTTTGGTCTTGAACCTGAGAAAGATTGAATGATATTAAACAGAGACTCTAGTTAATGTGCAGGATAATTTTGGTACGTCATCCCCTAGTGAATCAAATAGTTCAATCTGGATTTTTGATCTCTTTCAATAACCTATAAGCCAAATGGAATTTTCATTCACCAAAATTTAATTTTACTTTCCATTTGAGAAATTTGATTTAATTTATAAATTCTCAAATTCGCAAAATCATTGTTTTGGAAAAAAAACCAGCTGTATACATTACGATTAACATACCACATGTAGTATACCACGAGTACAATACCACGATTTTTAATTGACATTGGAAAAATTCATAATCACCAAATCCTTTTTCAATCACAAAATTTAATTTTCTTTTGCAAAATGTGACAATGGCGATCGGCAGCGCGGTCCTGTATTATATAGATGCCAGCCCTAATCGTTGTTTTGGATTTAATTTTCTCCTTTGAAGCAAATCTCAATCTTGGAATTTAAGAGGGAACGTCCTCTGTTAAATCTTCAGTGTATACTTCTTTGCAAATTAATTCATCATCCGAGTCAATAGGTAAAATTTGAGAAGTAAGTGCAACCAATAATTTGCTTAAATTTTGCATTCCTACAAACCTTATTCAAAGTTGATTCACGAATTTGTCTAACATGTTGTGAAACACGGTCATTTGAAAACGTTTCCTTTCTACATTTGTTAGTCCCGCATCTTGAGCCTACTTATCAAAAGTTTTCTTTACTTTAAATTACTTTAAAAAGTTTTCGATTCTGAAAATTTAGTGTTGAACCACCAAACTTGTCTTATTAAAATTAACTGGGGGGGGGGGGGGGGGTCATCTCGACTCTCTCATACCGAAATTCGTTTTTTTTTTTCAAATTTTACAAGAAACATTTTGAAAAATCTTTATCGTGGGTCCTAATGATTACAAATATAGAAATATAGCTTGTTATCCTTCACTTCAAAGGGCTTAAAAAAATCTTTCGATTGATACCATACTTAACAATGTAATGGGGGTAACTTTCCTCCAAAGGGGGCTAATAACGTCACAAAAAAAATTTGTATCGTGGCTATTTTGCACAACAATGATTGAAACTATTAAAACCCGTGATCATTGGGCCATAAATAAACCCTTTTATTCAGGACCATGTCAAATTGTGTCCTATGCTGCCATGTTAAAAAAATATAAAATTTCGAATAAATTTCGAAGTTTTCGCTCGAATTAAAAAAAAATTCTGTCTAGTTCTGGATGTTTTGATAACAAAGCAGGATATAAAGTTTCGTGAAAATCCATTTGTATCTGCTAACGTGTACACAAGATATCGACCAAAGCCATCGGGCAGACGAACATCACTCCAAAAATAGTCGAAGCATGTTCAGGAGGTCTTAAAGCATATCAAAATATAGAAATCGAAAATTTTCATGATAACAATACTTTCTCAGTAGTATGTCTGATAAAGTAAAGACAGTACAGCACTTCGCTGCTTTAAATTTAGTGTATCAATAGCATATTGAATGAGACATGATACAAAAGCAAGATCGATATCGTTTGATTGAAGCAATTTTGAAATCAATTTAGTACCTCAAGTATTTAAGCTTACTAACAATCTTCTTTTCGACCCAGACCGTCCGACTTACCCGAAGCTGTAAGGTATCGTTTTGGACAGCCGGGAAGTGCCACTCAATTTAGACCGGAATCCAGTGGGGGAGGTATCCACAGGGACCATACCCTCCTTCCCCTACCACCAACCTCTTGGAGGGACTTACAGACTCACATGTTTAACGTGATCGTACTCCCCGTGAACACAACGGCAGTTTGGGCAGGAGCGGGAATCGAACTTGGCTCGTCCGAGTACAATCCCCGCGTGCTAACCACTGGGCTGTCGCGCCAATCTGTAAACTGGAATCAAATTTTTCGATTTATTTACTCAAATCATTAGCTCCAGCTTTCTCAATACCTCATTTTTACTTTAGACAAGGTCTTCAAAATGTGCGACGAAATCTTAATGACCAACGTGACAGACAGTGAATTTTTCAATCAGTGTGAAGATGGTGGAAGGTAATCCCATTTTTTTATACGCTGACTAAAAAATACATCAACACTCTAAACAACGCAGCAAAAGAATTTGTTTTCTCTATAGATTGTACCTCATTCAGGACCAATTTTAAAGACCTTTTATTTATCAATTTTTATGTTCACATCATTATAAATACTACACATGTTTGCCGCACTGTACGCATATCCTTATCCACGCCATTTTGACAAAGATAACGACTTTTTTGCAACCTTTTCATAATCTGTGTCTCTAATCCACCAGGTCGTTTATCTCTCTAAAGCCAATAATGAGTTTCTTTTTCAGCGTTTTTTCCGCAGTCTTTAGAAAGAGTAATGTATCTATAAACAGAACTTATTTGATCTTTTTACTCACATCTTAAGTATTATTTATTATGTTGGACAAAAAATAAGCAGCCTTTTTTTTGTCTCAGTTAATATATTAGGTTCATCTTTTTGAGATAATATGTGTATCAAATTTTCTTGAGTTTTGAGACTGGAAATACTTAGACCGAATTTCTGGATATGTGGCTCTTAATTTCTCTATAGCTTTATGCTAACTAAATGTGTGTTATAATTTAATTAAATTTTACAGTACAAACATTTGTCAAGCAATTTTTATAGTTTATAATCACTACGTGTTATTATTTAACGTGTCTACCGGGATTTTGTCTTTCCATACCCTCAATGCACCCTCCCCGGTGATTTAGAAACTGGATCTTTGTCCACTTATAGTATTGACTACTGGATAGAACCCAACGGAGACGAACTTTCGATATTTCTCCCAGAGTTACCAACATGGTGGCCGTGTGTGGGGGGAGGGAGAAGGGTAAAGTTTCTCAGAATCCTCTCGATGATCCCACCGTAGACATACAAGGCTGAGACTCGATCTCGGGGCAGAACTTAACTGGGCCAATTTTCATTTGAAACAACCATTTACGACGCTAAGTACCATATATTATTAAACAAAATAAAACTTATTAAAGAACGTGGCAGATGAATTTATTAAAAGTGTTACTTTCCTTGTCTTTGACAGGATTAATTACTAGTTTACATGTAAATTAGTTGATTATATATCTCTAATTTTTTTTTTATATATAATTTTAACTTCTTTTTCGTTGTTCCCCTCTCCCTTGTATTGAAGATCCTACTCACGGTGTTTCTTTCAAGACTTTTGGTCCAGAGAGTAGAGACGGGTATCAAATAGAAGCATAGAGAGGATAATATATATATATATATATATATATATATATATATATATATATATATATGCATCAACTGAATGACAATTATATCGATATGTAGACGATCTGATCTGTGCTGTTAATACCGATGTAAATAATATCAATATCGATTTCTATCCGGATAATCTGGAATTGTTGAATAAAGAAACTTGCTAAGGTTAACTTTCGGGATTTAAATCTATGTATTCAATCTTCTAATAATACTATTTATAATTTATATGATAAAAAGTTATTTTAATTTTAATATCAATAAATTATTACCTATAACTTCTTGTAATTCGGTTCATATTTTTCGGTTCCTATATAGATTATCAGATAAAAAGTTTCATCAAATACACATAAAAAAAAATTATTCAAACTAGTAAATCATACTTTTATCCACTATAATTGGTAAACAGTACAGTAAAAAATTTGAAGTAACACAGTGTTGTTAATACACTTTATTATGTATAAATCACTATAGAATTTTAATCATTCCTCATTTATTCCCTATTATTTATTAACTGATACTTATGGTTATATTTTCTATTATTACGCATTTCGTTATACTTGCATCATCTAACCGTACATTTTGCCAGGAGATAGTTGCAAGGAATCAGTGGAAGGCCTTGTCTAATTTCTATAATCGATTAATATTCGATTGTCAATTCGATACATATTTCATTAAATCTTTAATTTATTTTATAGGGTTAAAAACGATTATCATTCGTATCTATACGTATTAATAGCCAAGCGTTGTATTTTGAATGCAGTTTATCTAGTTTTTATACCTTTTAATATTTCAGAATGGATTTACTATTTCCAATTTTCAAGAATAGCAACATGAACGTTACTCTTTAGGGTTGCAATATCTTATTCTCACACTATGTTGAAATCGTTTAGCTGCTATAATTTCTACAAACGTGTGAGTCAGATCAATGTTTTCAATTTATTCAATTATTTTTAGTTTTTCAAATTTCTCAGTCATTTTCCATTTTTAACGCATAGGAGGCACTATTGACTTTTTATTCAAAGTAACAGGTCAATAAATGAAATGTGCTAATTGAAGCTGATGTATAGTAGTCGTTTCCTGAAGATTTTGCTATTACACCACCTTCATTCTATTATTTGATATTCCATTTGCCTTTAATATTTTTGTTTTAAATATAATGGGTGGATTTTGATATTTCTTAAGTTTTTTCTGGTTGGTATTTGAATGCTTTTGTTTGTTATCGATTTATGGATGTTTTACTATTATCTTCAATAATTCTATTTTAATTCATATCTTTTATTAAAAAAATAACGATAGTTTGCAAAAATGCAAATGTAAAAAATGGGTAAATAGGAATGATAATGCAAAATACATTTAATTTATTGCACAAATGCAGCTAACAAATAAAATTATTTCAATAATAATAATAATAGTTTGAAAGTCCAATGAAAGAAAAGTGAGAAGCTGTAGCTCGAAAAACCTAACAATTTTTTTAAATTTTTTTTCCATTTGATTGTAGATTTGCAAATTTATACTTTTATTTTGTAAGCTTATTAGAAAGTTAGGTTTTTCGAGTTAATCGAAAACTATGCATAAACTACGGTAAGTACAAAAAATTCATCTCTAGCATATCTGTTACAAATAAGTAACTATAGACCAAGACTAAGGATAAACATAGAAGGTAACTTATCACTATAATGGAAAGGGGGTGAGGGAAAGATGAATATACAAAAATCATAATTAAAACGGTATATATATATATATATAAATATATATACAATAAAAAAGCAAACACGGCAAAAATGAGATAAGGCAATAATAAATAGCTCAAGATTATAGATCAAGACATGGCGAACAATAAACTGAAACTACACAAAAAACGGCGGTTAGTTCGAAATAGCATTCTCATCAGGACAGCCATACAATTCGAATTAAAATCGATAGAATAACCAGTTTCAGACAATGGCGATAGTATTTACCTATGGACACTATTGTAATTGTCTACTGGCGAGTGGAAAGACAAATAATAAAAACCAAGTTAATTTTAAACCAGAAATATAAAAACAGAAATATTAACTCACAGGCTCAGCCACAACGTGGGAGTCTACATGTTCGCAGGGAAACATTTGACAGAGCATTTTACATTTCTTCGTCAAAGCGAGTGGACACCGGAATGAATACACTTGAACAAAAAATAATGTGTATGCAGACTTTCAAAAATAGTAAGCAGTATAGGACTCAGGACAAGTGGAAAGTAGTCTTTCAAAAATAGTAAGCAGTATCAGACTCAGGCCTAGTGGTAAGTAGGTGATAAGAATGGGTGAAATTCACAGAAAAGAGTTATTCAATCAAGGATAAATAATGCATTTGTAAAATTATTACGTGGTGTATTTGAAATTATTAATAATATTAATGACAAATACTTTCGGATAGTGGCAATTTTGACAAATGCGTCTAAGATTATTGATGTGGAGTAAGTGAAACTGAGGATCAGACAGTCGATGTATTCGAAATAGCTGGTTTAAAATGATGTTTCTAAACAATTGAATAGAATTACCAGATTGATATGTTAGTAGCTTTATGATAGTGAAGTTGTAAGAATCTTTTTTGCCATACAGATTGGTGATAACATGATTATTGAGAGTATCTAAATTTATATATAGGTCTAAATAATTAACAGCTGACTAACACTAGGCTCATGAGGGATTAATTCTAGGTTAGAGGGATAAAAATTAATATTAATGGGATAGGAAGCATCAATGATAATACAAATTAAGTCGTCAACATATCGATATATAATATATGAATTAGAGTTAAAATGACGTTCATAGTAATAAAGATATAAGTTAGGTAGAATACTACTACTACAGCCCCTTTGAGGTACACCAGATGTTTGTAAATATATGTTATCACCTTGGATAATGTAATTGTTGTATAACACAAAGTGCAATAGCATAGGAATGTTTTTGACATTAAATGGAACATTATTGGAAGATTGATAATCATGATAAAGAGAGATAATAACTTTAAATAAATCTTTAATATCAATATTATTAAATAGGTCTTTAAAATCAAAGGTATGGAAACCAAGAATATGTCGAAGCTTGCTAAGGTGATTAACTAAATCAAAACTATTGTTCACTATGATATAGCCTGAATTCTTAAATTCTTAAGAAATTCATTAATTCTATTTAAACAGTTTAGCAAGTACTTACTAGCTGTAGTGGTAAAGGTATTATGTCCACAAGTGACCGTTTTAACTGTGAGGTGATTTGTAGAATTTAGGAAGCAAAGTAACATATGGAAATTTATAAAACTTACAATTAATATTTAATTGTGTATATAATTTTAGCATTTTAGTTTTGATTTTGATAGACTTATTATTAATGGGTTTAAAAATATGATTATTTTTTAAGTAATTCTGTAACAGAGAAACATAATATTTTTTACAAATAATGGCATAATTATTAGAAGCTTTATCCACATAAGTCATGACAAAATGTTGTTGTAGTTCTTTAATAGCTGAAAAGAGTTGTTTACAAGGATTACTAAGGTTATATTAGGCGTAAATTTAATAATTATAATAACATTTTTAAGAAGATGTAAGGTAGTATACTTCCATAGATGGAATGCTTCAATAGGAATGGAATGTGAACAAGCCTGTTGGTATATGAATTTATCAAAATCAAAAGATAAAGACTGAAGAAGAAGTTTGGGCGATGGCAGAATGGAATGTGAAATTTAGACCCTTTATTCATAATATCCCTATGTATATTATCCTGAACTATACTGAGATCCCCAGTAATAATGTGTCCATGAGATGAGTTGACATAAGGTGTAAGATTCTTATCGCTGCATACACATGATGTAAGATTATCGGAGTTAAATGACCTGGAAACTTCATTGTAATTGTAAATAGTTCTACCAATTGGTATATTATATTTGAAAGATTTTTGTATTTTGATATCATTTACAGGTAACAAGTGCTGATGTTTTGCAAATAAATGAATAAAGTTAAGAGAATTAAGAATCGGGTGTTTAAAAGAAATTTCACAGTAAGCAATTTTAGTAGGTGAATCAGGTGAATGGTGTAGGTGGAAATTTAAGAAATTTGTACTAGAAAGAAGCAAATCATAAAATAAATGTTTAAAATGCTCATTTGTTAATTTTAATTTTAAAAAGTAAATATAAACAGTATTTAATTTGCATTTTCTGACTTTATATAACCAAGTTTTAATGGGTAGGAAATAGAAAGTTTGAGAATAATTATATTGTAATTTCAATATGTCTGCATTGTAATCAATAGTATTATTTAAATTAATTTTTCCTTTGCCACGCTTATATCGCTTTTTACTAGGAGTTGATGACTTTGAATACTGAAAAAGTTGTTTATATACTGAAGATTTATTGGAATTCTATTCAAAACTATTGCTAACCACATTATTATTATTATATATTTGATTTAAGCCATAGGGGAGTGTTTTGTATTTTTTAATATAATATTTTTCAAGTACTAATTTATCAGTTAGTGAAATTTTAATATATAAAATATGAAGGGATACATTTTTAAATCCGTGGGTAGCAAAGGGATGATATTCAAACTGATTTTTAGTTGGGAGATCGTTAAAAACTTTAGTATCAAATTTTTTAATATGATCCCTGTGGACATTCATTCTAAGATGTAAAGGGTTGCTGGTTTGGTCAATATAAGATAACTTACAAATTGTGCAATTGAGTTTGTAAATGCAATTAAAAACTTTGCAGAATTTTTGTGAGGTGGAATTATTATTCGTTTGTAATGGGTCATCATAAGGACAAGTTTTACGCCTATTATTATTGCAGCTATTGAAGGAATAAGATTTAGATTGAGAGTTCGTATAGTATTATTCCAAATCGTCTATAACGCCTAATTGGTCAATGTTTTTAGAACTATAATTATCCCAATTCATAATAATAATAGACCGGACACTAGGTAATGAATAAAATTTACATCCCGAAGTTTAAATTAAAATTCCCAATATAAACCTCTTCAAAAACTATTTTGTCTGATACGGATTTCTAATTATAACTAATACCATAATGCAGAAGTGAAACGAAATTTCGGAGAGTTACATAAAAAATATAGATAGGATCTACATGAGATTTTCATACGCAGTATTCTAAAATATTCGAAGTGTGAACAAATAGAGTCATAATCATCCGGGAAGAAAGATATGCAAAGCTATTAAAACGTATGTGCCTGACTGAATCCCTAGAACTGCAGGTAAAAGGGGGTAAATATGTAGTGGAAATACATGTATTGATAAAAATGTAAAAATAAGCAATGAACGTTATTTACGTCTGGGTTAACATAAGGTTCAGAAATATATAACACAGAAAACACAAAAAACTATTTGCCTAGTCGAGAGATGTCAGCACTACACGCACATCAAAAGAGTTTGATATCGAGTTTGAAAACCGACCAAGAATAGCAATAATCCGTAGAAAAATTCATAAAAGCGGTGAGTGAACTCAAACCAAAAAACTCCATAATGAGAAATGTGAACACATACCAAAAACAATCAAATTAATCAACTTATCAATTTAAGGAATGAGGGGGGGGGGAGCTAAATAAAAACATTATCCATAGAGGTCCATGTTAAGGCATAGATGGGCTGGTAGTTATAGTATAAAAATGCGTTAGCGATAATAAAAAAAATAATTAAAATTAAAAAGAGAATACACTCTGTAATAAGCGTAAATGCAGCTTTACAACAGGTTTTACCTTTTTTAAAAATGTTTTTTTGCAAATATTTGAAAATGAAAAGGTAGATAGTTGAATCCAAAAACAAATAATAAATGTAAATGTACTATTAAATGATGTAATAAAAGTCAGTATGTAGAAATCAGAAAATAAAAAACAGAATATAAAACTTTCATCATGATATTGCGCAAAGCAGCTAATAACATAATGGATTTATAAATAAAAATTGTAATTTTTAATCGAAAACTATGCATAAACTACGATAAGTACAAAAAAAACCCATCTCTAGCATATCTGTTACAAATAAGTAACTATAGACCAAGACTAAGGATAAATATAAAAGGTAACTTATCACTATAATTGAAAGGGGGTGAGGGGAAGATGAGTAAACAAAAATCATTATTAAAAAGGTATATATATATATAAAATAAAAAAAAAATATATATATATATATATATATATATATATTAGAAAGAAGTAATAATAAAAATAATTAATTCAAGTAATCGTGAAATATTAGCATCACCATAGAAGCAAAACCACAGCCATAATACCGATAATAGAAAAGATCAGCACCGGCCCAAATTTAAATATTAAAAGTAATTAAATTCATCTTCAGCTCTGAGTATTTAATGCTAATTAACCCAAACAAATGCCTGTTTCAGATTGGGCAATAGTACATTACTATAAATGCCCAAACTCAGACTACAGGCACCAAAAGATGAAAAAATGAAGATAGGAAACATTAAGAGAATTTGTATTACCATGTGGCAGAAACCCTTGCTCTTTCACCACGTGTATATGCGTTCAGCAGAACCGGAATGAATATAACGAAATACAATCTAGGAGGCAATACGAACGTTCATAGCAACTCTCTCAGACCCGTCTAGTAAGTCAGAGCAGGAGACAGGACAATTACCCGTATAAGCAAAACAGAATATGAACATGAAGCAAAGATGAAAATTCTTACTAAACAAGTGATTCATAGAAGAAATGGATAAATGTGAATGCCATTACACACCATTATAAGGGTGCTCAAATCGTAGTTTCAAACTGGCTAAAGTTACAATTATTAGCGAATATATATATATATATATAACATAAAGAAAAGAAAGAAAGAACGACAATGTATTAAAATTTCGTCGGGGGGGATTGTGACCCCCACTTCCCGGTTAAGCCAGCTTAATGTCATGATTACACTCCCAGAAACGGATACACTGTCGAAAACCAAGTACACCATACTTAAACCACAATATGTAAAGTCAAAAAGGTGAAAGATCCATACTGACTATACCACATAAACTGAATTTACAAGTTTATTGTTACTAACATCCACTCAAATTACAATATAAAATATCAAAGAGACAACCAGATAAACCAACCTCGTACATACCCCATTATCCAAGCTATTACAAAGCAAAATGACTCGACCTTTTCGGAATCAAAACTTCCTTTAACTCCTTTACGATTACGTCCTTGTTAGCTGTATGCCTTCTTCTGTTTAAACTGCAAGTGCTCCTTTATATAAAAATAAACTGTAACTTTCCGTTACGATTATGTTGTACAATTTTCTGATAATGTTGCTTAGAAAACGCAAAGGGTAACCCTTTGCAATAACCTCATTCAAGTAATATCGATCCGATTTGAAGTCTGAAATTACAATACTATCTATCTATCTATCTATTTATCTACTATCTATCTATCTATCTATTTATCTACTATCTATCTATCTATCTATTTATCTACTATCTATCTATCTATATATATATATATACAGGGTCTTTCAAAAGTCCGTATAAATTTTAAAAATTCATTAAAAATCGAAAAATCATCGCATTGAAGTACGGTTTGTACCATAAGTATTGCCAGGACGGGGTTCTTTTTGACGTGAAAAAAATTTTGCAGTTTAAAAAATCACCTATAGGTGGCGCTTACCCGAATACATCTTCCAGAAGTATGCAAATGAGGCTGTTATAAAAGAGCTGTATTGCTCTGTAGATTCTTCATTTGATTCATTAGTAAACAGTGCAACGAAGAAGTTTTTGTGAGAATGTTAACTATGATCGAGAAAGCCTTGTTGGTGAAGCTGTATTACGTGCGCGGAGAATTAGCATCAGATGCTTTGCGAAAATTTCGATTTAGAAAAAATCTAAAGAAAGGAAAATGTCCTATCACCTGTTCAGAGTTACTTAGGCTTGTCACACGATTTGACAAGTACAGTAAGTTAGTTTCTTTGTCTTTCCAATGCGTTCAGCGCCACCTATAGGTGATTTTTTAAACTATAAAATTTTTTCACCTCAAAAAAAAAAAAAAAAACCCCGTCCTAGCAATACTTATGGTACAAACCGTACCTCAATGCGATGGTTTTTCGATTTTAAAGGAATTTTTAAAGTTTATACGGACTTTTGAAAGACCCTGTATATATATATATATATATATATATATATAAAATGAAAGATTTTAATCGTAAATTATGCATAAACTACTGTATGTACAAAAAAACCCATCTCTAGCATTATATATATATACATATATATATATATATGTATATATATATATGCATTATATGCAATATATGCATATATGCAATTTATTCATTTTCAAAAAAAGTTTGGGAGCCAGAAAGGCCTAACTCTACGTGCAAAATTTTTTTTCTGTTTTGCAACTTTTCATCTTATACACTATTCTTGCTTTACACCATCTATGTTTATACAGAAAACAAGGGGATTGGTATCTTAAGTATCTGTATTACATATATGATTTTTAATACAGATAAAAAATGTAATCTAAGGATGTAGTAAGGGATTATATTCACCAATCTTTACCACATGTCATTCTTTTTCAATACCATAACTTATATATAGAACAGGGAAAAAGGGGTATTTTATACCAATTTAATACCTGTTTTACTTATAATGTTTATTTATGATGTTCTCTTTATCATCTTCACTTGTCGTATAGTCACTCTTGTCGTATAGTCACTCTTGATATCACTTATTCACTTCAGACCATCTTATTTTAATTTTTGCTATACAGAACATGTTAATAAATAATCAATTTCTGGTATATATAATACAAGAAAATTAATTCTTCAATTATGTATGTATATATGTATATATATATATATATATACATACACTCATGTCCAAAAGTTAAGCATAGTTGTTGTTTATGTTGTTGTTGTTGAAACCCAGACCGTCCGACCTACCAGAAAGGTGTAAGGTAACCGTAGTTGCTGTTTATGTGAACATTTCAAGAAATCTACATCGGAATGAAGGAAAAGGGGTACGCGTGTGTAGTAGGATTATAGAAGAAGAAAACAATAAGTAATAAGGATAATAACGATTTTTATTATCCAAAGAAAAGGATTGAAAGAAAAAGGGTCACAATACGAGTGTCAACCTCAGTGACACAGAATGATTAAAACAATGTGATGCTGTAGTTTAATATGGTGTGTGGGAACCTCGGGTAGCCACGCATGCTGCACAACGATTTCCTATACTTTCGATGAGGGTTTGGATGTTTGGAGAGTTGTGTGCTCAAAGAGTTCCAAGCCCCATGGAAAGCAGTTTTCAGTCCCGAAACGGAGCTTGGTGGGTAGCGGAGGGCTGAAAGATGTTTCCCGAGCATATCCTACATATGCTCTATTGGCTTTTCCGGCCGTCCAAATAGTTGCTCAAGTCCCCAGGATGAGTCGGACGGTCTGGGTCTTCAACATGCTCTATTGGATTCAGATCAGGAGAGTTGGCAGGCCACTGCATGTTCTGGATATCTTCAGTTTGAAGGAAGTCGTCGACCAAGGCCGCACGGTGAGGAGGCGCGTTATAATCCATGACTATGAAATCAGGACTAACAGCACTTCGAAGTAATGGAACTATAGGCTCAAAGACTTCATCTCTGTATCTTTGACCGGTAACCGACCCCGTGTCAAAGATATGAAGGTCTGTACGGCCATCCATCATGATACTTGCCCAGACCATGACTTCCCCAAACTCAAAAAGACTTCTTTCCGTGATATTTCGCGGGTGAAAACGCGTTCCAAGCTCTCGCCAGATCGTAGTACAACGAGAATCAGTGTGCAGGCTAAACTTGGACTCGTCACTGAACATGACATAGCCCCACTGTTGTCCACTCCACTGCCGATGTTCCAAACTCTACTGTAAACGCGCGCGTTTCTGTGCAAACGTCAGGGGGATACAAACTGCTGGTCGTCTGGCATAGAGACCAACATGTCTGAGTCTCCTGTAAACAGTTTGTCTCGAAATAGTGACTCCTGTGGCGGCTGTCAGGGCTGAATCCAGTTGTCTGGCAGAACGGTTCCTCTGACGTCGCGCAGTTATCACTAAATATCGGTCTTGCCGAGCGGTTGTTACCCTTGGCCGACTTGGTACTGGTCGTCGGGTAACAGCTCCAGTAGTTTGGAACCTCTGCTACAGTCTGCAGATCACACACTGAGGCACACTCAGAATTCGAGACGCTTCGGTTTGGGATCGACCGGATTCCAGCATTCCAATAATTCGTCCCTTCTAAAACATGTCCAGTTGGCATCTTTGTGACATCTTTCGCCCTTTTTGATTGTTAGTAACACTCCATACCACAGCAATTGCGAAATTCTGCTTCAACTGGCCATGCCGCTCGAGGCCGTTTTATACTCGTTCCGACGTACGCCGGTGCTTTGAGCATGGCGACATCGATTGAACTGTTTATATAAGCACAATGTTTTACCTTCGTCCCACGATTTTTTTCACAACTGATTGTGAACCATTGTATCCATATTAACTCCGAATTTTTCACATTTTACGAATTATGCTTAACTTTTGGACATGAATATGTATATATATATATATATATATATATATATATATAAATTGAGGGATTTTAATCGAAAATTATGCATAAACTACTGTATGTACAAAAAAACCATCTCTAGCATATATATATATATCCGTCTATGTGAGAGTGTTTGCGTTTGTCTGCGTGAATCGTGAACACGATAACTTACAAATAAGTATTTAACAGTGCCAAATTGGAATTTTACACGTGGATACATTACGCAGAAACTAAAACTAGATATAAGTTTTTGTAATTTGAATAACGAGAACACAAATTATTCGAAATTTGAAATTTCATAGCATTTGTTCTTATAGGATATATTTATCATTACCTGATCATTATTTGTAGTATAACAGGAAAGAACAGGATGCCAGTGCCGTATTTTGAAATACACCTTTGGAGCTGGAGGGGGGGGGGAGGTGTTCAGTTATACATTAAGTTCATATCAGTATCAAGAGGTCTAAGATCTAAGATAGAGGTTTATATGGACTACGGCCTGGCCCGTGGGCTTAGGTCCAATCTGGCCAGAACAGAAAAAATGAAAATTACATTTGAAACAAATTCCAAATCAAAAATTTTATGAACAAACTTTCACGAGCAACATAGGGAGGTAAGGGTAGAGATTAAAATGGTGCGAATGGGACTAGCCACAAAATTTGATTCTGAAAATTGTTAATCGCGAAATAAAAATAGATAATTATCTAAATGTTATCACATAAATGTAAACTATATTAAAACAGGAAATTTAACTTGCAAATTTCTTATAAAAATTATTTTGTGTTCACAAACAAAACTTTCAGAATAGATTTGTAGTACTGTAAAATAATGAATAGTACTGTAAAATAGATTTTTCATGTGATCTAATAATTACAATTTTCTATGAACATGTGAAATATAGAATGAAAACTTTAGTTGGGGTCAGTTGAGTTATTTTTAAATGATTTCGTACTTACATAAAAAAATTGCACTCATGCATATAGGAAATAATTCATGAAGCTCATAACTGCGCATTGTGCCGTGTAGTCTTCTTGAAGACATGGAACATTATTTTTCATTATAGTCTGAATTTATTAACATTTGCCTGGATAACATAAAATATCTCCGGAAAAGGGAGAGGGGGGGGGGAGACAAATGGTCGTTTCCGGATGTATGTCTGAAAGTTTCCGCCTGGTGTTTACGCCACTGGTAAGTCTAGACTATGTCCCGCCCATTTCTATTCAGCTACACAATATGTTAAATCTCTCAAAGAGCATGATGATTCAAAGTAAATAAAAGTAGCAAAATAAAATATGGGGAAATCACAGAACTTACTTTTAGTAGAGGTTAAGACGGTCTTGCTGACATATGTTTGACTGAAAGTATTATTTATATGGGATACTTACATTACTGAGTATTTAAGTTTATCAAGACAATAATGCAAAAAAGATACAGACCGCTTGACATATTAAACTATGATAAAACATTTGAATACATATAACACGTAACTTTTGTGTCAATATAAATGTAATTCGAAAATAGTTTCAGACCTTAGTCACCACCTGTGGTGTCGCCCTCTATGGGTAAATAGTAAAGTTAAATGATCCAGTAAATAGTAGTCCATTTATTTCTATTCGTTTTCAGTGGAGAGAGGATGGGGTAGGGGTGAAATTGTCATTTTTTTTATCGCATGCAGGGAAGACAGGAGTACAAAAAGGACCACTTTCATACATTTTGACGTTTCTTTTAAGACGATGATTAAAATTCTGTCTTTAGATGAGTATACATACTGTTTATACATTCTTGTTTTTTCCATATTTCATTAAAAGCAATAATTCCAATTACTTTTTTTTTGTATAATTTTTTAAGTGACAAAGTGGACAGTGGCGTCATCAAGGGGGGATCTCGGAGGTATAACCCACCAGGAACCCATCATGTGGAAAAGAGAAAAGTCTAGGGGATGGTCCACTGTGTCTTTAGGTCCATATTACTCCGGTCTCCTCGACTATACTACCAGTGATAATCAGTGAATGATGAATGTTTCCTATAAGAATTATTGCTATGAAAATTCAAATTTCAAATAATTTGTGTTCTCATTATGCAAATTACAAAATTTTCTATCTAGTTTCAATTTCTGCATAATGTATTCACGTATAAAATATCCATAATTTGGTACTGGTATGAGCTTGTTTTCGAGTTACCGTATTCGCGATTCAGGCAGACAAAAGCAAACACACGCACATAGACGGATATATTTCCAAAGTGTATAAATTATGTTCATGAGCTTAAAATACACTGTACTGCCAATATGTCAAATTCCAATATTTGAAATAATTTTTATACAATAGCTAGACGAGGTGAAAATAAAATGGAAATTATATATATATATATATATATATATATATATATATATATATATATATATATATATATATATATATATATATATATATATATATATATATATATATATATATATATATATATATATATATATATATATATATATATATATATATATACAAAATGAAATTTTTAATCGAAAACTATGCATAAACTACGGTAAGTACAGAAAACCCCATCTCTAGCATATCTGTTATAAATAAGTAACTACAGGCCAAGACTAAGGATAAAAATAGAAAGTAACTTATCACTATAATGGAAAAGGGGTGAGGGGAAGATGAGTATACAAAAATCATAAGTAAAAAGGTATATATATATATATATATATATATATATATATAAATATATATAAAATAAAAAAGCAAACACGGCAAAAATGAGAAAAGACAATAATAAATAGCTCAAGACAGAAGATCAAGACATGGAGAACAATCAACTGAAACTACACAAAAAACGGTGGTTAGTTCGAAATTGTATTTTCGTCAAGACAGCCATACAATTCGAATTAAAACCGATAGTATAGCCAGTTTTTGACAATGGCGATAGTATTTACCTATGGACACCATTGGAACTGTCTACTGACTAGGGGAAGGACAAACAATAATAATCAAGTGAATTATAAACCAGAAATATAAAAACAGAAATATTAAATCACAGGCACAGACACCAATTGGGAGTCTACTAGTTCGCAGAAGAACATTCGACAGAGCATTTTACATCTCTTCGTCAAAGCGAGTGGACACCGGAATGAATACACTTGAACGAAAAATAATGTGTATAAAGACTTTCAAAAATATTAAGCAGTATAGGACTCAGGACAAGAGGAAAGTAGTCTTTCAAAAATAGTAAGCAGTATCAGTCTCAGGCCAAGTGGTAAGTAGGTGATAAGATCGGTTGAAATTCACAAAAAAGGGTTATCAAATCAAGGCTAAATAAGGCATTTGTAAAATTATTACGTGGTGTATTTGAAATTATTAATAATATTATTTATAAATACTTCCGGATAGTGGTAATTTTGACAAATGCGTTTAAGATTATTGATGTGGAGTAAGAGAAACTGAGGATCAGAAAGTCGATGTATTCGAAATAGCTGGTTTAAAATGATGTTTCTAAACAATTGAATAGAATTACAAGATCGATATGATAGCTGATTAATAATGAAGTTATAAGAATCTTTTTTATCATATAGATTAGTGATAACATGATTATTGAGGGTATGTAAATTTAGGTCTAAATATTAATTTTATATATATATATATATATATATATATATATGTATATATATAAATTGTAAGATTTTAATCAAAAACTATGCATAAACTACTGTATGTAAAAAAAAAACCATCTCTGGCATATCTGTTACAAATAAGTAACTATAGACCAAGACTAAGGATAAAAATAGAAGGTAACATATCACTACAATGGAAAGGGGGATTGAAGAATATTAGGATACAAAAATCACAATGAAAAATATATATAAATATAAAAAAAAAATGAAAAAGAAAACACGGCAAAAGGCAAAAATGAGAAAAGGCAATAATAATTAGCTCAAGATAAAAGATTAAGACATTGAGAACAATCAATTGAAACTACACAAAAAATGGCGGTTAGTTCGAAATTGCATTCTCATCAGGACAGCCATACAATTGGAATTAAAACCCATAGAATAGCCAGTTTCTGACAATGGCGATAGTATTTAACTATAGACACCATTGGAACTGTCTACTGGCTAGTGGAAGGAGAAAAAATAAACCAATTGAATTACAAATCAGAAAAATAAAAAAACCTCCTCGAACAGAAATATTAACTCACAAGCACTGCTACCGCGTGTAGGTTGAACATGCGACTGTGTATTTCACCTCACTTCGTCAATGCGAGTGGGCACCGGAATAAATACATTTGAACGAAACATAATATGTATGGAGACTTTCAAAAATAGTAATCAGTATAGGACTCAGGACAAGTGGAAATTAGTCTTCCGAAAATAGTAAACAGTATCAGACTCAGGCCAAGTGGTAAGTTAGGTGATAAGAATGGGTGATGTTCACAAAAATGAGTAATCCAATCAAAGATAAATAATGCATGTGTAAAATTATTACGTGGTATATTTGAAATTATTAATAATATTATTTACAAATACTTCCGGATATTGGTAATTTTGACAAATGCGTTTAAGATTATTGATGTGGAGAAAGTGAAAATGAGGATCAGAAAGTCGATGTATTCGAAATAACTGGTTTAAAATGATGTTTCTAAACAATTGAATAGAATTACAAGATTGATATGATAGCAGCTTTATGATAGTGAAGTTGTAAAAATCTTTTTTATCATATAGATTGGTGATTACATGATTATTGAGGGTATCTAAATTGAGGTCTACAAAATTTACAGTTTGACTAACGCTAGGCTCATTAGGAATTAATTCTAGGTTAGATGGGTAAAAATCAATATTAATTGGATAGGAATCATCAATGATTATACAAATTAAGTCGTCAACATATCTATATATAATATATGAATTAGAGATAAAATGATATTTATAATAATAAAGATATAAGTTAGCGAGAATACTACTACTACAGCCACCTTGTGGTACACCAGATGTTTGTAAATATATGTTATCACCTTGGATAATATAATTGTTGTGTAACACAAAGTGCAAGAGCATAGGAAAGTTTTTGACAGTAAATGCAACATTATTGGAAGATAGATAGTCATGATATAAAGAGAGATAATAATTTATATAAATCTTTAATGACAATATTATTAAATAGGTTTTTAAAATCAAATGTATGGAAACCAAGAATTTGTGGAAGTTTGCTAAGGGGATTAACTAAATCAAAAGTACTGTTCAAAATGAGATATTCTGAATTCCTAAATTTAAGAGATTCATTAATTCTATTTAAACAGTTAAGCAAGTACTAGCTGTAGTGGTAAAGGTATTATGTCCACAAGTGACCGTTCTAAAACTGAGAGTGATTTGTGGAATTTAGGAACCAAAGTAACATAAGGAAATTTAAAAAACTTACAATTAATATTTAATTGTGTATAATATATATATAGTTCATGGACTGAATAGGGGCTTTGTCAAAAATTAACGAAACGGACTGGGCCATCGAACATTAAAAGTTTTCACGTTTGGCACGTTGTTAAACAGTGAAGGCGTGGGCTGGTTATGTAACACTAAAGGTTTACAATAGATGGGTATATAAATTTTTGGGCTGGTCTGACCCTCAGGCCAAACAATGGCTGCACGACACATTTTTGCATTGTAACCGGCTGGATTGTGCCGCTTTCATTGGAAGCGTTCATTTGCGTTTTATAGAAACACGAGTTTTTAACATTTTTCAACATAGCTGAAAAGTGTTTATGTCTTAGTTCATTATGTCTGTCTGTACGTTCGCATGATAACTGCCGTAAGTCTTAAGTTGGCTTCAGTTGTCTTTAAGAATGGCTTTATCAAAATAAAATTTTAGAATGTTGTTAAGATGGTCTGTGAGACATAAGGTAATGTAAATGAATAATATCACCCAATAGGTTTTGAATTGAACTCGGATTAAAAAAGTGAAATACATTGAACCGTATGGGACCTAATTTATCAAATATTTTTTAAGCCAAGTTAAAATTCACAAATTGATTCGAAAATTTTTGGAAATATTCAAATAATCCCATAAATTATATAAAAAAAATTTCAGTAAAATATGTTTGGTAGTTTTTAATAAAAATTAAAGTAATAATTACAACCATATTATATGAAGAGAATACGTGACCCACTTCAAAATAAAATATGGCATCCATCTTTTCTCCCCAGTGTAACTTAATCGTGACTTTTAAAGTTATTTTGCATCTACATTTAGTGTTGCATTCGTCCTAAAGCTGCTTTATTTTAGCGTATTTTCTATGCATCTATATTCTGTGTCGACGCAATTACAATATTTTTTAGTTTAAATTATCATCAAGCATTGATTATTTCTACAACGAAGCCTAATTTTAATGGATGCAGAACAGACCCGCATTAAACATTTCTGTGGCGCCGGGCCAGAACTTAAAGTGGGGGCCCCCTTTCACTGTAAATTTTGCAGATTTCTTTCTTCGCAATAGTGTACGTACAATAATGGTACTAACTTGTAAGAAGTATACTTAAATATGTACAAATAGTTAATATTATTTTAATAATCACCAGTTGCATGAGTAGGCGTTTCCAAACATTTAAAAGTGTCAAAACACCTCATTTAGTTAAAGAATTTAAAGTCCTACAGTGAAAATATTTCCCCAGTTCGGCATTTCGCTGCTAGGTGTCCGTGATGGATTCACTCTATACTCCCTCTGCAGGTGATGCCATCTTACAAAAAGTTAATACATATTCCATTTAGCAAAAAATTTCATTGTCCCGTTCTTAAAAGGCTACCCCAGTTCCCCATTTTGCCGCTATGTACTGATTATGTGTATCACACATACCCCATTAGTATGTGTTTTCCACTGCATTAGTATGTGTTTTCCACTCCATTAGTATGTGTTTTCCACTCCATTATTTACCTATTTACAGAAAACAAAATCAGAGTCTCGTCTAAAAACTACGCTAGCATTCATTTCTACTGTTATGTGCTGGCCTTGTGTATCGCACATACCACCTCATTAGGTGTTTCCACCCCTTTAAAAGTTTTATGTATTAAGTTTTACTCGATGTAAAATTACTTGTATTAAATTTTACAGCATACAAAATCACATTTGTCAATTTCTGAAACACTATAAATTACATTTGTCAGTTTTTTGAAAATAGAAAACCTGTATTTATTAAATTTTGATCGAAAATAGAGCATACGTGCTAAAGCATATGTTATTTTCTATAGGAAATTTATCACACATGTTGTTTTTGAAACACTGAAAATCACATTTGTTAAATTTTACTACGTGCAAAGGTTTTTGAATCAATGAAAACTTATATTGCTAATTTTTGAAAGTAGGAAACTTGCATTTGTTAAATTTTGTCCGAAAATAGCACACTTGTTAAAACATATGTTATTTTCCATAGGCAAATTAGAACACATATTGTTTTTGAAACACTGAAATTCACATTTGTTAAATTTCACTGCGTGCAAAATCACATTTGTCGATTTTTGATGTACTGAAAACTTACATTTGTCGTTTTCACATGATAGGCATTCGTACATGTCTATTCCAGTGATTGTATTTTAAAAAATGTTGCTATCCAATTCACAGTTAACCTTGAAAAATATTTATAGCCTTGTTTGAAAGTTCACGCATTGGCCAAGTACACCCTTTCCGCTACCATGTGGCGCTGATGTTGAGGTATAGGGATACCTTCTTTAAAACAAATAATTTTAGAGAAATCTCTCTGTTCGGGTTGTGATAAGGTCCCCTTTCAAATCTTCAAAGTTTACGCGTTAAAAATGCGTGTAGTACCTCTTTCCACTGCTAGGTGGCACTGTCAGAGCATTCCGTTTCTGCCGTGTTGCCATCTCTTAAAAAGTTTCTTTAAATAAATTCCAAGTACCATCAATGGTAGTACACCCTTTCCGCCGCTGATTGTTCCATCCAGCATCACCAGCCGCCTCTTCCGCAGAACCCCAGGTGTTGCCATCACTAAAAATATCTATGAATCTTTGAAAAATCCAATGTTTCCTCTTTGGTAGTATTCATTTCCGCCGCTAGGTGATACTGATGGTTCCATCCAACCACACCAGCCGCCTCTCCCGCAGAACCCTAGGTGTTGCCACCACTAAAACGTTTTTATGAATCTTTGAAAAAATCCAATGTTCCTTCTTTGGTAGCACCCATTTCCGCCGCTAGGCGGTGCTGTTTGTTCCATCTAGCCGCCTCTTCCGCAGAAACCCATGTGTTGCTACCACTAAAAAATTTCTATAAATGCGAAAAAATCCAAAGTTCCCTCTTTGGTAGTACCTTTTTTCGCAGCTAAGTGGTGCTGATGGTCCTATCCAGTCGCCTCTTCCGCAGAAACCCAGGTGTAGCCACCACTAAAAAGTTTTTATGAATCTGAAAAATTCAATATTCCATTTTTGGTAGTACCCATATCCGTCGCTTGGTGGTGCTGATGGTTCCATCCAGCTGCCTCTTCCGCAGAACCCAAGGTGTTGCCAACGCCTCAAAAGTTTCGACATACCCCCTTTATCTCAGCCACTCATCCTGCTGGTCATACCCTTGTGTGAGTCGGGTGGCCTGGGTCTTCAATACCCCCTTTATCTAATTAAAGGATTAAATGAGTGAAAAAAAGTTAAAGTTCTCTCGCAATACCCTCGTAAAAGACTACGAAGACAAAACCGTTGCCACCCACGAAAAAAGTTTCTGAAAAATGAAAACTCCAAAATGTTTTCTGTTTTGCGAAAATACCATTTACATGTATATGCAGTGTTGCATCCGTCATAAAACAGTGTTGCATCCGTCATAAAACAGCGTTGCTGTTGCGTATATCTGTGTATCTAAATTCTGAGAACAACGCAATTACAATATTTTTTATTTTAAAGGATCACAAACCTTTGATTATTCCTTCAACGAACCCTAATTACTATAGCATACAGAATGTAAACAAATCAAGCGATTGTAAGATCAGTTGTATAATAATTGCTAAATTTCTATCACGTAAAATTACTAAGCTCTGGAGCCTGGAATATCAGTGATATGAATGAAATAAATATTCATTGATTTTACATAGAGAAGCAGACGATAGCACTACATAACATTGCCTTTTTTGATGACATTTTAAGTTTCCAGGTATAATAAATGACTACAGTACTGTGATAATTAGAAAAATATAACAGCTGAATGTATCGCATTTTAGGGATGTTTAAATAAAATTGCATTTCAGTTTGGAAGTGTTTCATAATCAATGCTTTATGTATGGTTAATCTTTCTTGTTTTTTCTTTAACTAGTTACTGTACAGCGCAAATTTTTCAAATTGAAAATTTTTTATTCAAAAGACTGTATAAAATTTGGACCCTTATTGCTTATAAAATTACCGCCCATAGGAAAATAAAATTATATGAAATAATTTCACATTTAATTTCAACAAATTTTCAAATAGGAAATACGTTTCTAAAACCAATTGCTGATGCTCAAATGGAGAAGTAAACTACGTTGAAACACCCCGTATACCGTCCTAAAAGAGGACTCTCCATAACCCACTTTCACTTTATTTAGCTCAAATTTCGGAAAACAATAAATTGGCATTTTAACATGAAACGAAACCGGTATTTTAGAAGAAATCAAACGTAGCATCGTAGAGAATTCCGTTCGAAATTAAATAATCCAAATATCTTGTTGCTCCCGAGAGTGCATATGAATCTTTGGAATTCAGGTCGATGCTGCTCATTCATCCTTCTTTTCACACGGAGGTTAATCGGTTTGAAACCAAATCGATTATTGCACGAGGGAGGACACGAAAGAGGATCATCTAATAGAAGACGAAGACGGCACATTGCATCTCTGGGCAGACGGAATCGAAGCGACAATTCGTTGCTCGGAGGAAAGTGAAAATACCAGGAATAAGAAAATTTTCTTGACTTTTCACGTATTATTATTATATCTACTCGTATAAAATTAAGTGAAGAGTGGTTCAACTCTACTTTCTCATACCGAAATTAATTTTTTTTCAAATTTTACAAGAGAAAATTTTAAAAATCGGTATCGTGGGCCCAATTGATTACAACTATAGTGTTGTTGTTGTTGAAACCCAGAAAACATAATTCCTTCCATTGCAGGATGCGGGTCTAATATTGGACCACATGTTGCAGTTTCGTATCGAGAGGTGGGTCATCAATTTTCTTTGTTGCGGTCTAATTTTGGATCACATGCAGCAGTTTCGTACCGAGAAGTGGGTCAACAATTTTCTTTGTTGCGGGTCTAATTTTGGACCACGTGTTGCAGTTTTGTATCGAGAAGTGGGTCAACAATTATCTTTGTTGCTGGTCTGATTTTGAGTCACATGCTGCAGTTTCGTATTGAGAAGTGGATTGTAATAATCGGGCCAACAACAATTTTCTTTGTTGCGATTCCGATTTTGGACCACATGTTGCAGTCTCGTATCAAGTTGTGGGTCAACAATTTTTTTTGTTGCGGGTCTGATTTTGGATCACATGCTGCAGGTTTGTATCGAGAAGTGAGTCAATAATTGTCTTTGTTGCGGGTCTGATTTTGGATCACATGCAGCAGTTTCGTATCGAGAAGTGAGTCAACAATTTTCTTTGTTGCGGGTCCGATTTTGGACCACATGTTATAGTTTTGTATCAAGTTGTGGATCAACAATTTTCTTTGTTGCGGGTCTGATTTTGGATCACATACTGCAGGTTCGTATTAGGAAGTGGGTGAACAATTTTCTTTGTTGCGGGTCTAATTTTGGACCAAATGTTGCAGTTTCGTATTGTGAAGTGGGTTAACAATTTTCTTTGTTGCGGATCTAAATTTGGTTAACATGCTGCAGTTTCATATTAAGAAGTGGGTCAACAATTTTCTTTGTTGCCGTCTGATTTTGGATCACATGTAGCCGTTTCGTACCAAGAAGTGGGTCAACAATTTTCTTTGTTGGTGGTCTGAATTTGGATCACATGCTGCAGTTTCGTATCGAGAAGTGAATCAACAATTTCTTTGTCGCAGGTCCGATTCTGGACCACATGTTGCAGTTCCATATCAAGTTGTGGGTCAACAATTTTCTGTGTTGCGGGTCTGATTTTGGATCACATGCTGCAGGTTCGTATCGAGAAGTGAGTCAATAATTTTCTTTGTTGGGGAACTAATTTTGGACCACATTTAGCAGTTTCGTATGAAGAAGTGGATCAACAATATTCTTTGTTGCGGGTCCGATTTTGGACTACATGTTGCAGTTTCTTAATCGAGAAGTGGGTCAACATTTTTCTTGCGGGTCTAAGTTTGGACCACATGTTGTAGTTCTGTATCGAGAAGTGTGTCAATAATTTTATTTGTTGCTGTTCTGATTTTGGATAACATGCTGCAGTTTTATATCGAGTTGTGGATCAAAAATTTTCTTTGTTGCGGGTCAGATTTTGGATCACATACTGCAGGTTCGTATCAGGAAGTGCGTCAACAATTTTCTTTGTTGCGGGTGTAATTTTGGACCACATGTTGCAGTTTCGTATTGAGAAGTGGGTCAACAATTTTCTTTGTTGGGATCTAATTTTGGATACCATGCTGCAGTTTCTTATTGAGAAGTGGGTCAACAATTTTCCTTGTTGCGGTCTGATTTTGGATCACATGCTACAGAAGTTCCTTATTGAGAAGTGGGTTAACAATTTTCTTTGTTGCGGGTCTGATTTTGGATCACATGCTACAGTTTCGTATCGAGAAGTGGGTCAACAATTTTCTTTGTTGCGGGTCTGATTTTGGACCACATGTTGCAGTTTCGTGGGATTTTCCTTCTCGGGATTTCTTGGGATTCCTTCTCGTAGTTAACACTGGTGCTACTTATTGAATTATGCCGAATGAGACCAATTTAATTTAAAATATTATTTTAATTTTTTATTCTTTAATATGCTAGTTTTTATTATTATTATTATTATTATTATTATTATTATTATTATTTAACACCGCAAAAATATTTGCATTTACCAAAATTTATACGTTAAAACATGTATTAAGTCAAATGATTTAAAACACATCTATATAAATAAAATTGAAAATATGACTGTGTGTTTATTAGTTTCACCTTCACGGGAGAACGGCTGCACCGAATTGGATAAAATTTACGGGGTAGACTTGGAATAGCCCCACTTAAAATTTAGTCCATGTTTGAGTTTTCTAGGACCAGGGATTTCTAGACATTAATTAAAAACGCACAATTAAGCCTTCCATAGAGATAGCAATATGCAGACGATATTTTTTCCACCAATTCATTTGAAGAACATTATATCATGTTGTTTAGCAACGAATTTAAATCTAATGTGTTTATGCGGCAGACGATTTTTAATAAATCTTTTCCGATTTAAATAATAAAGATATGTATATCAAATAAATTTCATGGATATTGCATTTTTGACTGGATTATATCAATTACGGTTTTCAGGTTTAAACATTATTATTATTATTGATATTTTCGGGGATTATTGATATTTTCAATTTATTACGTTACTGTTTTATTTTAGCAAAAATTGTTGAAACTCATATATTGTACGTAGTACGGGTAATCTTCTACAAATGCGCTGGTACATCTCCTAAGATACGAAACTGTAAGTATTACAGGTATATAAACATATATTTTGGCATGTATTTATGTCATCTGTTTTATTTTGACAAAGATTCACATGATTATGAATTTTATGTTTCTTTATATTATATATACTCTGTACGATGAACGGGTATACTGCTAATAAATAATGTATCTATTTGAAAGCATTATTTTTTTTGTCAAATAATATCAATAAATTACCAATAAATTACGTCATTCGCAAACGACTGGAGAATGAAAATGGTTCCTTCCAGCGGTTTCGAACTCATACTTTCGATTTCACCAGATCCCCCTCTCAACGGTTCCCTGCGTCCCTGATGAGGAAAGGATTTTGGGGAATTCCCTCCTAACCCAGTCAACTCAATCTCTCCGATCTTTATTGTTATTCATTTATTTATTTTTGCCATATCCTACTTCGAAAGAGAAAGGAAAAGAAAGAAAATTGCTCCGAACTGCAAAGTTATGACGTCGAGCCCTAAGGGGAACATCTCGAAGCGAAATCCCTAAAAACAAGCGAACCGCTGAGAAAGGAAATACCACGAACTTGCTTTCGTCTTTATGTATGTCTGTATTTAAAAATCTTTTAAAAATGTTAGTTTCATTGGATGAATAGGGTTGGAATGCTTTAATTAGTATATCGTAAATTGAATTATGTTTTCAGTTGAGCGACCAACATCCTTGGAAAGGTTTCGCACTTTCTAAAGTTTTCATACACAGAATAGTCGATAACCATACGGGTAGTGAACAAACAAACGGTTTTGCAAACCTCCGCCACAGTTTTGCAAACCCCTATGATCACCGGTCTGTAGAATATTAATTTACACCACATATCCAAATAAAATAAAATCTGTTGGTTTTTGAGAAGTTATCGTTGAATAAAATATATTTCACAAAAGCATCACTTCACGGTAGCTTATTAGTCCCCCGTTCCGTCCTGCTGGACATATGAGGTTCGACCGGACGTACAACTCGTTATCCCGAGAGAGGACAGACACAAGAGCCATTTTAGATCATTCATGACCACAAGTCACCCTACAAATTCAAACATATTAGCCACAAATCACCATTTATCACTCGACCATCAAGGCATCCTTACAATAGAATAACAGATGAGCCGAGACCAGTCAAGCCAAAAAATCTATTTAAATTTTGAGAGAGATTCATTCTCTGACTGATCCCTGCTCAGGGTCAACGTGACCTTTATTACTTTCCTTATATACATAGTATAATGTATAAGGAAAGTATTATGACGGGGTCGAAAATTCGAATTCTAGTTTTCGACAGGAGAGAACGTTTCAGGCATCCCCGAACACTTATCGAACATTTTTGAAGTGATATCTGTGTGTGTGTGCGTCGTATCAGTGAGTCTGTGGAGACGATATTTCACGAATGAATGGAGCGATTCGAATGAAATTCGGTACAAATTATAATCCGTGAATACTGGAAGCCTATTGTTTTTAAACGCAATCGAATGTTCAGTACCAACCTAAATTTTCGAGTAAAATTTTGAAAAAATCATCAAAAACTCAAAACCTTTAATAAAATTACGCAAATAGACATTTTTGATGTAATTTTTCCTTAGAAAACAATTGATACAAATTTCAAAACGGTAGCATAAACCGTTCTTGAGATATTGCACATTATCAGTGAGTCTGTGGAGACGATATCTCACGAATGAATGGAGCTATTCGAATGAAATTTGGTACTAAAATCACAATCCGTGAATACTGGAAGCCTATTGTTTTTAAACGTAATCAAATGTTCAAAATTCTCCTAAATTTTTGAGTGAAATTTTGAAAAAATCATCAACAAATCACAATCATTAATAAAGTTACATAAATAGACATTTCATATGTAATTTTTCATTAAAAAACGATTGACATAAACTTTAGAACGCTAGCATGAACCGTTCTCTAGATATTGCACATTTTTCAAATAAATTTATCAAAAAATCCAATAAATTAAAAAAAATATTAACTGTTGAGAAACATATTCACTTTTCACATGTAATATCATGCGATAAATTGGGTGACATCATTCTCGTGGATCTAGCTCGCTCCATTCATGAGAAAATATACTTTGGGTAATACCTTTGTATTTGAACGTCAATAGTAATTTATCTGGTATAAGAATAACTTATTTCTCCATAAATAACGCTTGGCGAGATTTTGGCGACGAATTTGGCGGAAGTTCGCCAACTTGGCGACATTTTTAAATGTTGCCATATTAACGAAAATGTCTCCAAATTGATAAATATGACGCTGAATTAATGAAAATGAAGACTAATTGACAAAATTTCAATATCTTGGAAAGAATATATATATATATATATATATATATATATAGGGTGTCCCAAAAAGATTGAAACGCGCTTTAATTTTTTACCTGTTGGAGATAAGTGGGCAATGCAAATTGTAAAATAGTTGAAAGTAAGGTATGAAATAAGATTAAGTTAATGTAATAGTCCTCCCATTAATTTTGAAAAGTTACACGTTTTAAATTTTTATACGACCACCTTAGACAAATTTGGTCAATCAGAAAATTTTTATTTTTAATGCAACAAGATCATTAAAAAACCTGCATATCTGTATCTTTGAAATCAACTGAATTATGATAAAGGAAAAAATCTGACTTATGCCACTTCTGCGTACCATGTGAAAGGCTGTTTCATCAGTGAAAATAGGGATCATAAACAAATTGACGATGGAAATTGTTTAGATCAAAAATACGTTAGTATGTGCCAAAATGTTTTATCACAAATGCATCTAAATAAAGCATTACACAGACAGAGATCATATAAAGCAGTGGTACTCACTACGCGGTTGGGTATCCTATGTATTATCATCCAGTTTTATCTGTTTTGTGATATGTCACAAATTTACATTTCTAATTTGATATATGGTCCTCATTCACAATATTCAATTTTCAATTAGATATAACTCACTCAATTTTAAAGATACGATTTTTTTTAATGATCTTGTTGCATTAAAAATAAAAATTTTCTGATTGACCAAATTTATCTAAGGGGGTCGTATAAAAATTTAAAACGTGTAACTTTTTGAAAATTAATGGGAGGATTATTTCATTAACGTAGTCTTATTTCCTACCTTACTTTTAGCATTTTTGCAATTTACATTGCCCACTTATCTCCAACAGGTAAAGAATTAAAGCGTGCTTCAATCTTTTTGGGACACCCTGTATAAGTATCTACTATAAGCACAAGAAGCATCCGTCCCACCCTAAGGTATTTCGGAAAAGACGATCCGTCCTCGCGACAGCAATCCTGTCACCACCGGAACACATCCTCGGCCCAGCCACCACAGACAAAGCCACCACCGCGTCCAAAAACAAACGCCAAAAGAACCCCCCCCCCCCGGACTACCCCGACACCGGGGGCGCCAAGCAGGTCGCCGGGAGACCGACACTCAAAGAACCGAGACAGCAGCCCACACTGCGACCAAGGTCCCCGTCCTCTGACTGGAGAACAACAAAACTATACAACAACAACCTCAGCCCACTTGGCTGGAAAATAAAAAGAGACACTAACAATTCATTTATTAGTAAGAATAACACAGAATATAGAGTCTCAATACAATTCGAGCCACAATCTATTATACATTCTTCAGAACCATTCCAATGAATAAAATCATATATCATACATTTGACAATTATCACATGAAACAAAGTTCAAAAGATAAATCCAAAAGTTTAATACACTTCAAGCCAACACACTACTTTCAAATAAGCAATGTCATATTATACAATCACCAACACAAGTGTTTACAATATACTACAATATATGCAATATATACATGCACTTTTAACCATTTATTCACCAACACAAGAATAACCCATATTCTCAAAATATGTCACCACCGCCAATACAATTTAAAACAATTGATATACAATATACAAGGTATACCTATTCACACACCACAATATCACCTAGGTTATACACAGGGATCAAATTGACCACATAACTTCCACCAGTGTTTTACAATCACTTAAACAATACTAAAAGCATGCACTATAAATTTCATAAAACCGAGAACAACGCAGACTTGGAGGACTAACTGAAGACTAAGTTCCAAAGCAAGGACATTGCTCATGATAGCCTGGATCCTCTTCTTCGCCTCCTTGTTTTTGGCGAGGTTATAAACGTTCAGTGCCAAAAAGTTCTTTGGGAAATACTTTTTCCTTAACCCACTCCAGAGATGGCAGTGAAACAGTACATGTTCCAACGAGCTCACCTCAATGTTGCAGTGACAAACATCACTTTTGCTGAAAAAGCGCCTTTGGTAGGGGCTAAAGGCACCGTGCACTGTCAGGGTTTGATTGATGTAAAAGTCACCCATCGCCTTATTTGTTCTGGTTCTTGGCATAAGCAGGTGAAGACCTCTAGCCTTGATTGACGTATCCCAGCATATTTGTCACTCTTTGCTCATTTCTTTTTTAACTATGGAATTAAGTTGTGCCCTGGACCAAGGAAAGGTGTAATCCACCAAAAATCCATCGGTGGCTTGTTTCACTAAACGATCAACTTCCTCATTTCTCTCAAGACCTATATGTTCCTTGATCCAATGCAATGATATCTGACCATTGTGTTCGTACATTTTAAGTTGCATCTTCCTCACAAATTCACATTTGCTATTATGATAGTTTAGGGACTGTAGTGCAGACATACAATCACTAAAGATATGTGCATATCCTATCCTATTTTCCATGATGTACACAACCGCTTTATAAATAGCGTAAGTTCTGCTTTATACACGCTGCACTCATCATTAAGCCGTTATTTTTTGTAATAGATCTTGGTGTTCAACAGGTATACCACATTTGTACAGCCTACTTTTTCGTTAATTTTAGATCCATCCGTGTAAATAGATAATTCCTTCCTGTTTATACTGTTCTTGTCCCAATTATGGTAATGTTAACCCAAGGTTCCATATACGGGACATTGATGTTTTCGACGGTCAAAGCATCTATATGCCTGTCGCCAAACCTTTCAATCCTATTCCAATGTAGTATTTTATGGACCTTAACTTCCTCTTTGATCTTTATTTCCATAGGGATACATTCTGATAATATATACAGGGTTTCGTTAGAAACTGTTCTATAACATTTGGTAATATTAAGTAGTGCAATTCTCTCAATTTGCCTTAATATCACATTTTGCCTTGGTTTTGTCATGGTTCTTATACCATATAGGAGCCCCAAAACTTATTAATTTGGCAGCCGACCTAAGATATATTTCCTTAATTATATTTGGTCTAAGGCCCCATGTGGTCTTAGCCACTCTCATCAATTTATGGTGAAAGTTTCCCACCTGACTTTTCAATTGTGTCAAATGAGGAATAAACGTCTCCTAGTGTCTATTAAGACACCCAAATATGTAAGCTCTTTTACACACTTGATCCTTCTATCATAAAGCTTGATTCCCGGACAATGGAAGATCTTCTTTTTTGCCGGAAACAATATATAAAACGATTTATGGGCCCTAAACGTTAACTCAAATGCGCCAGCCCATTTTACCAATTCCTCTAAAATCCGAGTACCCTTTCTCTCAAAATGGGTAACAGCAGACGACTCCATCAGCACAATAAAGTCATCCGCAAAAGCCTGTATATGGACATTATCCTCCACGATATTAATCTTTAAGACCTCATTGGCTACCAGCGACCATAGAATAGGGTCACAACAGGAACCTTGCGGGATACCCTTATTGTATCCCCTGTTCGTCCCACTACTTTCATCAAGTACTTTCCTATTCCTGAGAAAACTACGATAAATTTTTATCAATTGATTAGGAACACTTTACTCAATCATAAGCTTTATGACATTGTTCCAAGGTACACTGTTAAAAGCGTTGTCTATATCCAAGGATATTGCATAACTAACTCTATTCTCCATTTTCTGCTTGTCGATGAAATCCATCACAGACTTAATAGCATCAACCGTACTAATTCCCCTCCTAAAGCCATACTGGCTGTCTAACAGTAAGTGTCTACTTTCTAAAAAGTAGGTTAACCTTTTAGATATAAGTCTGTCCAAAACTTTGCCCCACGTTGACAGGAGGCAAATAGGCCGATAACTTCCCCTTTGCTCAAATCCTTCCCTTCCTTGGGAATAAAGATGGTCCTATTTTCCAGGAATCTGGGAATATGACATGAGAAAAACAAAAGTTTAGAATCCTGACAAACCATTCCTGGTTTGTATTATACAGCTCTTTGATTAAACTAATAGTTAATCCATTTAGGCCCGGGTCCTTATTTGCCTTAATTTCTTTTAATACTGCAGCCACTTCCTGGACTGTAAAAGGGTGATCTTGGCTTTCCGTGCTAGGACACGGATACTCCAGGTTCGCGGTCCTGTTAAAATGATATTTTAAAATTTCGCTTATTGACTAAGCGTAACTAGTAGTCAATTCTCCATTCTCTTTTTCCACTAAACTATGGATTTTCTCCATCTTGTTACGATTCCTAGCGATTTGATAGTGACTACCAAAGGAATTATTGATCACTATTCCATCTAAGTGTTTCTTAAAGCACTCTGCCTTGGTAACTGCTATGGTCTTCATATAAATAGCCCTTTGCTTCCTAAACTCCATCTTCCTCTTTCCTATTAACTCCTCCTCTCTCGTAGATTGGTATAGCCTCCTCAGGGCTCTCACGTTACTTCAAAAAATCTGAAGTCTCCAATTCCACCAGATCGCATTATTATACATTTTTGCCATTACACCGCCTCTACATTTTCTGTTATACTTCTGACAGATCTTAACAGGTTGTTCCTCTATCTCCATAATATAACTATTTATAAATAATTTCTCATTCTATTTATTATCATATTTAGAAACCATTTCTGCGATTTCAACTCTAGCCTCCATCCAGTAGAGGTCTGTTAATTTCCATCTGCTATATGGATTCCGTCTTTTATGAGCTTCACTCATGGTGAACTTCATATACCTGTGATCACTGAGGGATTCATTGTCGGTGATTTCCCAATCCGTTATCCTGGATTCGAGAATAGAGATCAATCCAGCTAGTTTCCAATGCACTATTATAGTTGGGTCTACTCGAAGGATCATTAACCACGCCAATTTCATGCTTATTTAAAAACTCCAGCAAGGTGTGCCCTCTCTCATCGGTTGGTCTCGGACTCCATACATCCAATTTAGAATTGAAGTCACCAGCGAAAATCCATTGACTTTCCCCATACTTAGTAAAGAGAGTTTCCAACATAGCCAACTTGATTTCTATGTCCTTAGAAGGGGGACAATAGATAGCACATAAGATAACGCTTTCTATTTCAAGTTCTATCCTGACACAAATGATGTATCTTGAGTTGTAAGGAAGCACCATATTGTACCGGGGTCAGTTACTATGATGACAGCCCTAGGCTTAGCATCATCATATTGTATGATCCTGCAATTTCCTGGAAATCCAATGATTCTATCGTTATAATAGTATGGTTCATTAATGAAAACCATATCGATTTCCATTTTAATGATCTCTTGAGCCAATTGATAATTTGCTGATCGAGAGTGATTCAGATTAATCTCCATAATTTTAATCCCAGTCTTAACAGCTATAGTTGACCTTTGTGGCCGCAAAGCTTAATTCTTTTAAAAAGATAGAACAAATGTTCCCGTTACACCTGTGTCGATTCTATACTTGGCACCAAACTTTGTATTATGCCCTTCACAATTATTGCACTTTGTGTCACAAGTACAATTCAATGTCTTATGCCCTTCTGAATCACAATTTATATCAATTTCTTTACCAGGGCAAAATTTTCCTATATGCCCGTATTTCCAATACTTATGACAAGCGTGTGGCCTCAAATGTTTCTTAAAGTCAACTCTAATCCAACCTAGGTTGACTTTATTATTCTTGTCCAGGTTCATAAAAGTTCCAGTATCAACCTCCAACAACCAACTTATGCCTCTACGGCCTTTATAGCTGTAACTTAAATTTCTGAGGAATCAGATAGTTCCTCGTTTTGTTCTCTAATATTTATAATATAATTCCCAATATTTATAATATAATTCCCAAGTACATCACGATTTGTAAACTCTTTAATAAGAGCATCTAAATCGTCCGCTTGGGACGTTTCAACAAGGATCCCTCCCGTGCTAATGTTTTCGACCTTCTTGACGGTGATCTTTAACTTATTAGGATCAACCAGTCTCTGCATCTCTTTCCTAGTTTTATCAGATGATTGTTCTCTTTTAGGGAGAATCGTCACCACATGGGTGATTCTCTTTTTGCTAAGTGATCTATCTCTCACTTTTGGTGTCTTCACTGCCTCAGCAAAAGTCCTCCCTCTTTCCTGTCTTTCGGCTTTCAAAGCCTTCCTCCGACAGTTTTCCAAACTTTCTGTGGTATGTGCAATAACTTTTTGCTGTTACACAATAATTGCCAATAATTTCCTGAATTCGGCTCGAATTCGTTGCTGCGTGCCTACTGTTACTTTGGAAGAGACAATACAAACATGAGATTAAATTCTCTTGGTACATCAACGCTTTGTGCACGTACCCGTTGTAATCTGTAACATTAATATGTACTGGGGCTTCCTCTTCAGGTACATACATGTTCCTGCTCTGATTCACTCATATTAAGCTCAGAACGAAAACACTACGTTCAATTACAGTCTTTGCATAGAGAGGCAACAAACGTTGATTTCGGGCTTTACTGACGTGAGATGGGTCTCCACTGAGAACCTATTCTTCTGGAGTCGACTTTAGACCCCGAGATGGGAAGCCCCCGACCACGACAAGGCGTCGACTCCGAACCAGTCTTACGTAATATCCTGCAATGCAATGCAATTTGCTTGATGACACAAATAAACAAAAAAAAAATTTTTTTTTTCGCAAATCACCAGAGAAGTATTCACGATTTCCAACACTTTATAATAATATTTTCATTGGTCCCCGGGGGGAAGTAAGTATCTATTACAAGAATAACCTATTTTTCCGTCCGTAACGTTAGGCAAAATTTTGGTGACGAATTTCTCGGAATATCTCCAACTTGCTGACTTTTTAAAAGTTGCCAAATTAACAAAAATGTCACCCAATTGATAGAAATTCGCCGAATTGATGAAACCGACAGACGACTAATTGATGAAAGTTCAATATTGTGGAAAGAACATATGAGTAGACTATAAGAATAACCCATTTCTCCGTCCGTCCGTAACGTTTGACGAGAAATTTAGCGGGGCGTCGCCAACTTTGCGACTATTTTTGATGTTGCCAAAGGGACAAAAATGTCGACCAAGTTGATAAAAATGACGTCAAATGGGAAGTTATGTTTCGCAAATTCTGATTTCCGTCATATAACGGGCATATCTTCTAGTATATAAGAAATGCTTTTTCTCTCCGTTTGTCTGTAACTCTTGGTGATGCATTTCGACGAACTTGATGAATAATCTAGCAAAATATCACAAAGTTGGCGACATTTCGTCCCAGATTGCCAAAAATTTCGTCAAAATGGCAAAAATGACGCTAAATTAATGAAAATGACGCCTATTTGATGAATTAATTAAATTATTTTAATATACAGACTATATCGCTTATTTATGATGCTATCAATATTGATAATTGATTATTTAGAGTTGCGCGAAATATAAATTAATTGGGTACTTTGAAATAGTTTTACATGTTGTCATCCGGAAAATTGCCAAATGTACAAATCAACGATAAAAACATAGTACCGTGGATCTTATACATTATTTTTTTTAATGTAAAAGGAGTAAATTCATTGCATTATATAAGGAAAGTCATGTGCTGAGCACATCAGATTTTTAAAAAATACAGAAGATTAAATAGAAGTCAAAAACAAAAATACAACAAGAAAGATCAATCATGCATAAGCATTGATTATGAAACACTTTCCAACTGAAATGTAATTTCATTTAAAAATTTCTAAAATGTGATTCATTCAGTAGTAATATCTTTTACATTATCACAGTACTACAGTAATTTATTATACTTAAATATTTAAAACTGTATCGAAATATAAATCATCTGATTCTTTATGCAAAATCAATGAATATTTCATTCATATAACTTGTATTCCAGACTCCAGAGCTAAATAATTTTGTGTGAAAAAAATTCAGCAATTCTTATGTAATTCATCTTACAATCGCTTGAGATATTTGCATTCTGCATATGTTAAAATTAGGCTTCCTTGAAGAAATAATAAAAGTTTAGGGATCATTTAAAATCACAACTATTGTAATTGCATAGGCACGGAATTTAGATACTCAGATAATACACAGATAATATATATGTGTATGTGTATGTACTCAAAGTATTGGAATCGTGCCGAAGATCGGAACTCGAATTTTCAAAGGATCTACACGTTTTGGGACTTCTAGAACACGAAAAAACTACTTTTAGGAAGACGTCTGTGTGTGTAAGGGTGTATCTGTGTATGTTTCTGTGTGTCTGTGTGGATATTACATCCACTCTAATTGAAAAACTAATGGACCGAATTTCATACAATTTGGTAGGTATGTTTTTTGTGGGAAATCCTGATGTTCATTAGATTATAGTACGATTCGTAATAAAAGAATCTGCCTTCTTTGCGAAATGGCCGCAGAAATTGCCTTTATCCACTCTAGCTAAAAACTAATGAACCAAATTTAACAAAATTTGGAGTATAATATTTCAATAACCTACAAGTGATTTATATACCAAATTTAACAAAATTTTGTATATAAATCATTTGTAGGTTATTCTACTACGATTCGGGAAAAAGGAACGGGCTATTTTTGCGAAATGGCCAGCAAAAATCGTTATATATAAAAATAAAAGACTACGTGTGCTCAATTATATCAATTAAATTCCTATTTTATATGTGATTTTTGACAACAAAAAGAATAAGACTAACCCCATTACTCTAGGACTAGCCGTTCTTGAGATATTCTAGTTTTTTCGCGTTTTCGCTACGCCACCTTTGACAATAAGTCCAGCTATCAAATGAGAACCAAATTTAAGTTTAAGTAAATTTAAGTAAATTCAATGTCATTTAAAATACTTATGTTGTGCAGATAAACTCAAATTATCATTGAATAAATAAAGAGGACGAATATGAGTCTGCAGGGAAAGACATGTGCTGTCCACATCAGAATTTTTAACAATATTACACCAATGATTTATAGAAGTGAACGGGGATTATTTTCAGGCCATTTCGAAAAAAATGTATGATCTATATTTAAAGATCCATCAAATTTTTGTCGAATAAAATGTTCAACAAATTTAAGCTGTGTACCAAATTTTAACTCTCTAGGACGTAGGAAAGTGCATTTAAAATGCCATCAATTAAATTTATCAAGAAGAGTTATATAAAATTTTAAAAAAATGAAAAATTGTTATCTACCAAATTTATTTTAAAATATGAAGCCACTCCCATATGCAAAACGTTTAAACAAATGGGGAGATATTTATTATATAATATCTCTCTCTTTTCTTTCTGGAAGATATCCCAAAGTCAGAATTTAATTGAATTTGTTTTTTTCCCTATATTAAATAATTTTTTTAATTAAAAAACTACTTAACATATTTTACTGAATTTTTTTTTATATATTCTATGGGATAATGTGAATATTTCCTAAAAATTTCGAAGCAATTCGTGAATTTTAAATTTACTTAAAAAATGTTTGAAAAATTAGGTCCCATAGGGTTCAATGTATTTCATTTTTTCAACCCGGGTTCAATAAAAAACTAATTGGGTGATATTATTTATTTATATTCCCATAGGTCCTACAGACCGTCTGAACAACATACTAAAATTTCATTTTGATAAACTCATTTTTACGGCAGTTATCGTGCTAACGGACAGACAGACAGACAGACAGACAGAATGAACAAAGTCATAAACACTTTTCAACTTTGTTGTAAAGTGTTAAAAAGACTTCGGTCAACAAATCAGATCGGTCAACAATAACAGGATCAATCAGAATACAACAGTTCCCTGTATAAGCAAAACTATTTACAAAATTATTCACAGCATTTATATTTTCACTTTTTAAACCTTATAACAATCCATAAAATTTTTAGCCATTTCACATAAGAATATTCCAACATTTGGAAATGTAATTAAGTTTTGCAATCTGAACGCGATGTGTCGTAGTTCAAAGGAAAGAGCATTTTTCGTAAATTTACATATCTACTACAATCATAAGCATAATGATTAACTGATCCTTCGCAGTTGTCAAACATACAAACATTACTTTTACCAAATCGTTTGGCTTGATGTGTAGGAAACACACCATGTCCAGATATAAGTTGGTTGTAATAAAAATTACATATGTACTTCTTGTTATCCGCAATTGGAAATAAGTTAAACGCATGTCTTTCTTTAACACTGTCTCTCCACCTCTGCCAAACAGCTCTCATTTACTTCGTCATGGTCTAGACTTAGACTCACGTTATCTTGGTGTAACAATCAGTATGCATCTCCCTTGTTTCTGTTTTAACTAACGCGTCTGCTCTTTCATTGCAAATTATATATATATATATATATATATATAATATATATATATAAATATATATATATATAAATATATATATAATATATATATATATATACATACACACACACACACACACACACACACACACATATATATATATATATATATATATATATAATATGAAAATACCGTGAAATATAATATTATAAAATCATCAGAAATCACACTTAAAAGGCGCAAAGCTGCACTAAAAAGAGGATTAAAAATATTTTCTAAATGAAAAGAGGTAAGGATGGAAGCAATATACCAAAAGATGGTCGGGGGAGTTGTGACCCCCTCACTCCGGTTAAGCATGCTTTGCGTCGCGACAACACTCCCGGAGAGCCAGTACATTGCAAAATAGAATACGAATGTATCAAATTTTAAGATGTAAAACAGACATCATGCACAAACAAATATAAGATATAATTGTCGAGATCCAGCCTTATCAAAAATCACCAACAGTAAATGTTTGAAATATGTTTGAAATATGTTCACTAGTATAAATGAGCAAAATTACCCAGCTTCTACTTAAAGAAGACTTTAAATATTGACACTTAATAGAACAATTATAACAAAGTCTATCTCTAAAACCATTTATCTTAATGACAGTTAATAGCATCATACATGTAGATGTACATCCCTCATACCGTATCACACAAGATGAAGCAAATCTTCCATAACGTATTATACAATAGACCCTATTCAAGAGGTCCCATATCAGTTATCACTCGCTTTACCTGTGACTATCCAGTATGTATATTGTCATCAGTTTTATTTAAATATAAACGGTAATAATCGGTTACAGTTATTTTATAAAATTTGTAGATAATGTCACATAAAAAATACTTGGGAAAATCTTGTGAGATAGTGTTTTGTAGGAAACGAAAATCGCATAAATATCGATCTTCCATTTTACTGTTTATTATATATATATATATATATATATATATATATATTGCATTTAACTAAACTTTCCATCTAATCATTGCTTTTATCTAATCATTATTATTATCTAATTATTATCTTGTTGTTGTTTCTTATCCCACTTGACCGACAGCAACATCAGATCAAGTCCATGAACCCGTGAGTCTTTAAAAGATGAAGAACTATTCCAGGACTGGAGTACAGCTGACACCTCTGGCATCCAATACATGTCAAGGCATGGGCAGGAGAGGCCTGAGACAAATTGCACTTCGGGCAAAGGGGATAAACCTTAGATCCCAGCACATGTCGAAGAGCATGAAGTTGGCCGCTGCGGTGTCTGGTCAGAGCCGTCTTGATCTCCCCTACTGTCTGCCCTAATCAAAGCAGCACCAGGGCGGCTACAATCATACCACTCATGCACGGGGGCCTTTCTCCAAGTGGAGTTGATTTCAAGTTTGACTCGTGAGGCAAGTTCCGAGAAAGAAAGACAGCCACCGTCAATAGAACGCCTAAGGCTTCCCTCCTTGGTCAGAGCATCCGCAACCTCATTACCGTAAATGTCTACGTAAGATGGCACCCATTGAAAAAATATCTTATTATGGGTGCACACGTAACCCAAATGCTGAACAATATTCACTGTCGTTCCGTCACTATGTCTCCACCATTCAACCAGGTGCTGAAGAGAACTACGGCCATCACTCAGGATCCAGATGTCTGTATTGACTCCCTCTTTGACACAATACTCAAGGCCTCCTCAATGGCTATGAGTTCCGCCCGAAAAACTGAGCAGCAGTTGGGGTTTCTCCTACATGTCCTAATGCCATTCCCCTGCTTGATGTAGACAGTTATTATCTTTATCCATCTAATGGCTTGTCTTCAGTTAAATACAGTCGTATTATCTGATAATTGATATATTTCAGAATAAGCTTCATCCCCATTCTTATACACCACTAACGCTGCTACAGTCTATGCTTCTTCATTTCTTATCTTGGATACACGAGTAAATATTCCATACCCTTCATTCTTGTCGATGCCATCCTCAAAATTTACTGTTTAAAATATACGAATTGATAGCAAAAGTATAATTATAAATATTGTTTTTATCAATATTAACATTATAAGAGTCAATATTGCAATTCTCTCTCTTACCACTATTAAGAACTTGATTGATTTTCACCCCTTAAATCAGTGTGAGTGTGACACCCGCTATAACTCCCAATGCATCGGTTAAGGTAGCTGTATAGCAGCACTTCGTAATCATTAGTAAACATTCTCTATAAATATTTACCAATTTATATCTATGTTTCTTTTTATACCAGATCTGATATCCATATAGTAACATCTTTTCAACATATTTCTTCTGTAACTCTTCCATTTATCCCTTATGTCGCTTTTCAGATTCGTAAAATATTATTCGTAAACTCAACTGCTTTATTTTTCATACTTCAAACTGTAAAGTATAATTCATAAAATATAAAGTATAATTCATAAAATGTAAAGTATAATTCATCAGGCTTAAGTAATATACCTAAGTATTTCAACTCTTTAGAGTTCCTAAAAGTTTTCTCTGCACTATTTATTCTAAAAATGGCTTTTAGATCAGTTTTTAATGGAATAATCATGAGTTGAGTTTTGTTAATACTCAAGTCCAAATCATAATCATGAGTTCATTCTTAAATGTACACTACGTGATAGTGAAAATGAGACACCAAGAAGGAGTGGGACAAAAATGAGGAAAATCGGCAAACAGAGAGAGAAAGCAAAGAATAATAAGTGATGTTTATTGCAACATGATACACCTATGCACTGAGAGATAACACCTTCTGATCAGTAGGTTGTAGGACCATTGCGGGCGACGATACAGACAGCAACACGTCTAGGAACAGAGTTAATGAGCATGCGGATGGTGTGCTGAGGAGTGGCTGCCCATTCCTGGTCAACCATTTGCCAGAGTTCGTCTTCTAATCGCGTCGATAGCAGCACATGCAAGTGATGTCCAATCACTTCCAAGATGTGTTCGATTGGTGAGAGATCAAGGAAGACTGGTGGCCAGGGAAACACCTGGGTACCTTACAGGGCATGTTGGCTAATGCGTGCCGGTTGTGGTAGGGCGTTATCCTGCTGGTAAATGGCATTGGGAATCCCCCCTGAAAGAAGGATAGTGTCCCCCTTTGCAGCACGATATTTACGTATCTTTGGGCCGTCATAGTGCTTGCTCTCAATACGGAATCGAAGTGACCTGCTATCGTAGGCGATGACGCCCCAAACCATGATGCCGCGTTGTCGCGCGGTGTGGCGTTCCTAGATGTGGCCGGATTGGACCTGTCACCACTTCGGCGCTAGACTCGTAAACGGCGACTGTCGTTGCTGAAACAGAAGCACTCATCTAAGAACACGGCCTTGTGCCATTCCGCTGTCCACGTGGCTCTATCTCGACACTATTGCAAACGGAGGAGTCTGTGCTGTTGGGTCAATGGCAGTTTTCTTAACGGACGCCATGAGTGCAGGCCGCCAATCGGTGGATAATGGTCCTGGTCGATATGGGAGCATCAACGGTGTTCTGCACATGTTGCAAAGGGCTACGGAAGTGGCCGACGGATGCGTCGGTCCACGCGTGCTGACGTCGCTTTGGTCATACCAACCACCCCTCAAATGTGCCACATTCCCTTTTCCAACCATCATCGCCACAGCCGGTGCACCGTGGACGCGTGTAGGTGGCTGTCCGCGGAAGTATGACTTATGGACCAAACTGCCCTTCTGAGTCCGATCACCATACCCCCCCCCCCCTCCTAAAATCATCTGTCTGCTGGAACTGCCTTGGTTGGCGGCGGCCTGGCATTCTCTGCTACTAAACGTTTCCTCTGAGACAAAGGAAATTGCAAGATGATTTTCCTGGCAGACAGAGTTGTGAGATTATTACCTATTATGCAGGTTCTTTTTCTTATATCTCACTCAACGTGCGCGGTACAGCTGCGGATTTGGCATCATTTATATTACTCGGTGAGTTTCGTCTTCCCTGCAATTTGCCTATTTTCTGCCCATTCCTTCGTGGTGTCTCATTTTCACTGTCACGTAGTGTAATTTAAAACTTTCACTATTTCATTATATAAGTTTGTTTTATTTTCACTACTAACAATGAATAGAAAATCATCAGCAAAAGCTGTAAGTTGTTGGTTTTTCTGACTCCTTTAAAATCCACTTGTAACAGTTGTAGAATATTTGCCTTCATCGGCTCTTTCTCCTTACTTTATTATATGGATGAGGTTACTTATATTGCGGGATTACGTATCCTTACTTATCTCTGTTATCAAAGTGACATAACTCCAATTTAAAGTACTTGATATTCAGAACTTTAGGTCCAGTACAAAAACACAGGACTGCACTGATTTAAATCAATCCATTTTTATTGTGGACTTCACAGAAAGTACAGCAGCCGGCTGTTTAAAACAACTAACGACATAGACAATAAATGTTACTGCACACGCGCAGAATGAATTACAATTATGCAAGATAATGCAATTTATTGACCTGGTGATAATTGTTACTTCATAGACGATTAACAAAGCTTTTATGCTTACCAATGGCATTATTTTTACCTTGCCCCATATTGCGGCCAAGCCCAGGATACTAGACTCTTTTAGTTATAAATGCATCTAAGTGGGTTTCCTTCCACTAGGTTTCCGGTTAAACTCTGCACTCATCCCAATTTATTCTCGTGCCTTCTTCTTCACCGCAACTCACTCACATCGAAATCTTACTGGAATCATCCCAGAAGCTATCATTCGAAACTTATCCAGTTTCACTTGAGGAACGCAAAATCGTATGTTGATTAATTCGGCGATTGGTCGAACAACCGAACAAGTTAGAATGGTTAATTAAAATAAACATACATTATAATGCAAATTGAGGGAAAAAATAATCGAAAGGTTATTTAGACCTCACACAGTTATCAACCACAAAATAGGATCAGAATTTCATCCTTGTGCTAACTTTTGGTTGTAGACTCTTTTTATGTTATATTTACGATAGATTTAATATATTAAACCTGTTTCGTAAAAAAACATCGAAAACTTTATGCAAATTTTCTTTGTTCATATTTGCCAATAAACATTTCATTTCATTACATCGACACATAATTAAACACACTCTTAATATATAAATATATTAAGGCTGAGTGCAACTTTTAACTTTTATTGCTGTCTATAATCTCAGAAAAATTTCTTAGCGCATCTCTTGTTCCTACATCCTTTCGAAAACTAAATTGATTTTCTTGTAGAAATTTGGTTGATTCCATTTCAAAGATACCAAACCGGAAACAAAAACATTGGATCATCCGGATATTTCTTCAATTTTCCAGATATTTTTAATAAAATCACTATTGCTGTCTTCCATATTTTAGGAATTCATCCCACTTTAAGACTACATAAGTCATGGACCATTTAGTAACATCAGTTTTTAGAAGACTTCTAATGGCAATCTGTCTGGACCAGGAGTTTTAGCTACTTTCATATTTTCAATGGAGAATTCCACCTCCTCCAGAGTGATACTTTTATCCCCTCTTTTCCTTTACTCACATTCAACTTTCAGTTCATTCTCATTTGGAAAATATGTAAAAAACACTAATAGCACAACTGGGACTCGAACGGATCTTCGTACTGGCCAGCCGAATGTCTATCGTTGAGCTATTGGGACGTAATTGCAAGCTATTATTGTCAAAGTGGACTCTGCATTTTCCACCCTCTGAAAATGTCAGATTGAAGTGCAACTAACAAACTGACTGACCACTTCCTGTTATTTTTACCACAGGTTAGCCTCCTGCTGTTTTCTTTATCATCTAGGTCAACTTCCTGCGTGGTCGTTGTCCTTCCCATTTGAAATCGGTGCTCAATATAGCAGAGTCCATTGAATCCGTACTACTCGTACTAAGGCCACTTTCAGATCTCAGAAAAATTTCTTTGTTCATATTTGTCAATAAACATTTCATTTCATTACAAGATTCTATTTTTCATTATGTTATTATACCTCATTCTAAATTTTATTTTTCAGTGATCTTTTTATCTATATTCGCAATAACCCTTTTCCCATTTTTGAAAAATGGACGTACTTGTCAAGTTCAAATGTAAAACTGTCTGTTTAACCACATTATTTTTCATCAATTGCTAACTTTTTAGACCTAAATAAATGTTCGTTTGGCGGGATGGTAGACCTTGGGTGCCTCTGAGTGCAGGAGGTATTCTTTCCTGGTCATGCAGCTAGCTACACTAAACCCACTATGTGAGTCGCACGGTCGCTTAGGATACAATTTACTTTTCTTACAAGATTTAATCACACTTTTTGTAACACTTTCAATACGTAAATTTAATTCATCTCTATGAATGATAGAATTACAGTCATATTTATCAATAATATGATTTACTTCAACCTTCAAGATTATCCAATTAAGTTTTTTAATTTATATTTGAACCTTGGATGATTTTCACCAACAATATTATCAGTATTTACAATACTTGCACTTATATAACGATGGTCACTCGAAGTAATCTCCTCTAACAATGGTCAGTTTATAAAATTGTCAAGTTCATCCACATGGATGAGGAATATATATTACCACTTCATGGTAAAAAACAACCTCCCTGCCAAGTACAAAAAAATTAAAAATATATCTTTCAAAAGAAGTTTTGAAATCTCAAAATGGCTTGCGCTAGTTTTTGTAGGACCGGAGCTGTACTTTCAGGTTTAGAGTACCCAACGCAAAATCACACATAGCGCCTTTTAGTCGTAGTCTATTAAATGTGTGTCAGGAAAAGCAACTAACATATTTGTCAAAGTACCATATTACACATCTTATGGCCGAATGGGTGCCATATTTGTCAGATGGGTACGCCATATTTGTCAGATGGGTGCCATATTACACATCTTATGGTACCCGGCCACTCAAATTACTGCTTGCGTCCTAGAGCGAGTCGGGTGGTCTGGGTTTTCGACATCTTATGGTAGAATAAGACTGTGGGAATTGGCAGAAAACTGGTGAAGAGAATGATAAACTAGACACTAACATAAAGGCAAAAATTTTTCGGTTCAGAATATTTTATTTGGAAATAAATATAATTTTTAAGCATGAACATACCTTGATATTAATGAAATCACAATAAAGAAATTCAATAATTGGGAATAGTAATTCAATCAATTTCTTTCTAGGATAAACTTTTTCTTCGGTATGTCGAGAAATGTGCTTTTGTCGAGCAATCGAGAAGCAATTATTGCGAAAATTCTTTATTATTACTGAAATACAAAAATCATTCGAATTTTTGCAAACTTTTCTTTCTTTTCAAACAGTTTTTCGAATCCCCCTTTCTTTCAAAGTCACCCTTCACTTCCCGAATGTCCGTCGAGAACATTCAAGGAAGTCTCATGATCCTTCCAAGAGGCCAGAAAATGGATGATCAGGTAAAAAAAAAAAGACGCAAATAGCAGTTCCTCATCACATTTTTGACGGTGTAGAACTGCTATGAGAGCTATTTTACAGTTATATTTTTATCCTACCTCACAGAAATGAAGTTGTCGGTGGTTGCGTGTAACTCTTCAAAGTGCTGTTCTCGCGTGGTTTGAGGCCTTAAGTCAAAACTCCGAAAGGAACTGATATGTTTCTGAACACACGTGGAAATGCTCTAGCGAGCACGAAAGTTGCTTCCCGTGCAGAATAATGACAGTAAACTGGATGCCGGTTTTATCACTGCCAAATATGTCGGTTAGTGTAGTCTTACTCTAGTGAAAACGATCATGACGTAATAATAGAATAAGTCGGACTTACATTCCTATTAGAAATAAGTTTCTGGGATTTTTATCCAAATTATTTATTTATTTAATTTTTATTTATTCAAAGCGAATGCAAGCTGCAGGACAAAGTCTCAGTTACGGCGTGCAAGATAAAATACAATACAAAAAAATCTGATGTGAGCAGCACATGACTTTCCTTATATAATGCAATGAATTTACTACTTTTACAGTAAAAAAAAATAGATAATTTTTATAGTTGTTATTTATATTCTTTCCAAGATATTGAATTTTCGTCAATGAGTCGTCATTTTCCATGTCGTCATCATCAATGAGTCATCATTGATTTAGCGTCATTTTTATCAATTTGGCGAGTTTTTCGTTAATTTAGCAACATTTAAAAAGTCGCCAAATTGACGACATTCCACCAAATTCGTCGCCAAAATCTCGCCAAGCGTTATGGACGAAAAAATAAGTTATTCTTACAGCAGATAAATGACTATTGGCGTTCAAATACAAAAGTATTACTCAAAGTATCTTTTTTCATGAATGGAACGAGCTAGATCCACGAGAATGATGCCACCCAATTTATCGCATGGTATTGCATATGAAAAGTGAACATGTTTCTCAATAGGAAATATTTTTTTTTATATTTTATATGGCTTTTTGATAATGTTTTTGAAAAATGTGCAATATATCGAGAACGGTTCATGTTAGTGTTCTAAAATTTATGTCAATCGTTTTCTAATGAAAAATTACGTAAGAAATGTCTATTTGCGTAACTTTATTAGCGGTTTTGATTTTTTGACGATTTCTTTCAAAATTTCACTCGAAAATTTAGGGGCGTTCTGAACATTCGACTGCGTATAAAAACAATAAGCTTCCAGTGTTTACGGATTGTGATTTTTGTACCAAATTTCGTACAAATCGGTTTATTCGTTCGTCAGTTATCGTCTTCACAGACTCACTGACACATACACACATATATTCACACACACACACACAGACATCACTTCAAAAATGTTTGATTCGTGATCCGGGATGCTTGAAACGTGCTCCCCGTCGAAAACTCAAATTTGAATATTCGACCCCGTCACAATACCTTCCTTATACATTATTACTTTCCTTATATACATAATGTATAATAAAAGTATTGTGACGGGGTCGAAAATTTGAATTCGACTTTTCGACGGGAGAGCACGTTTCAAGAACCCTTTATCACATTTTTGAAGTGATGTGTGTGTGTGTGTGTGTGTGTGTGTGTGTCAGTGAGTCTGTGGAGACAATAACTCACGAACGAATGGAACGATTCGAATGAAATTTGGTACAAAAATCACAATCCATGAATGCTAGAAGCCTATTTTTTTAAAACACAATCGAATGTTCAGAACCCTCCTAAATTTTCGAGTAAAATTTTGAAAAAATTATTAAAAGATCAAAACCTTTAATATAGTTACGCAAATAGATATTTCTTATGTAATTTTTCCTTAGAAAACGATTGACATAAATTTTAGACGCTAGCACGAACTGTTCTCGAGATTTTGCACATTTTTCAAATAATTTTTTTTCAAAAAGTCCCATAAATTAATTAGTCCCATAAAATATTAACTGTTGAGAAACTTGTTCACTTTTCATATGTAATAACATGCGATGAATTGGATGACATCATTTTCGTGGATCTTGCTCATTCCATTCATGAGAAAAGGTACTTTGAGTAATACGTTTGTATTTGAACGCCAATAGTCATTTATCCGCTGTAAGAATAACTCATATCGCCATCCATAACGCTTAGCGAGATTTTGGAGACAAATTTAGCAGAATGTCGCCAACTTGACGATATTTTTAAATGTTGCCAAATTAACGAAAATCTCGTCAAATGGATAAAAATGACGCGAAATCAATGAAAATGACGGCAAATTCAAGGAAATTCAATATCTGGGAAAGGATATAAGTATCTACTATAGGAATAACATTTTTTTATCTGTAAAAGTAGTAAATTCACTGCATTATATAAGGAAAGTCATGTGTTGCCCACATCAGAAATTGCATATAAGGAAAGTAATATACAGATTAAAATATAATAAAATACATTAAAATGCAAACTATTGGCAACGAATGATTTTAAAAAGCACCTACAAATGAATAAATACATTAAAATATAAAATATTTGCAACAAAAGATTTTCAAAAGCACTTGCAAATGAATAAATACATTAAAATATAAAATATTTACGTCAAGTGATTTTCAAAATAACCTGCAAATGAATAAATACCTTAAAATATAAAATATTTACAACAAATGATTTTAAAACGCACGTACAAAGGAATAAATACAGTAAAATATAAAATATTTACAACAAATGATTTTTAAAAGCCATTTCCGATGAATGAAAAAATTCAAGATTATCGAGAAAGCTGTTGTCTAGTTTACAAAAATTATTAATCGCACAATAAGAACCAACATTCGTACTGAAATTCCTTTCAGTTAATAAACTCATGCTCCTGGTTGAATACTGGGGAACGAATTGGATTGAGACTCATATTTTCATAAATTAATATTTATATAAATATATATTATTCAGTTACAGTTGCATCATAATAATCCATCTACTTTGTAGGAACCATAAAAATTGTGCTCGGCTTGTATACGTGAATGTTCACCAAGGTTTCACTGTGCAGTACATTTATACAGGGTGTTACAAAATTCACATTCTGGGATTTAACTCGTCGGTGATTGTTTTCTGACCATAAATTTCCAATTATAAGTATCATTAGAAAGCACCGGGTTATTATGTCGTGGCATTTTGCTGTAAGAGGGTAATATTAGCAAAAAAATCTGATGTGGGCAATACATGACTTTCCTTATATAATGCAATGAATTTACAACTTTTACAGTAAAAAAAAATAGGTTTTTCTTATAGTAGATACTTATAATCTTTCCAAGATATTGAATTTTCAACAATTAGTCGTCATTTTCATTGATTTAGCGTCATTTTGATCCATTTCGCGAGATTTTAGTTAATTTGGCAACATTTCAAAAAGTCGCCAAGTTGACGATATTCCGTCAAATTCGTCGCCAAAATCTCGTCAAGCGTTATGGACGGAGAAATAAATTATTCTTATAGCAGATAAATGACGATTGGCGTTTAAATATAAAAGTATTATTCAAAGTATCTTTTTTCATAAATGAAACGAGCTAGATCCAAAAGAATGATGTCACCCAATTTATCGCATGATATTACATATGAAAAGTGAACATGTTTCTCAACAGTTAATATTTTTTATAATTTATGGGATTTTTTGATAAATTTATTTGAAAAATGTGCAATATCTCGAGAACGATTCATGCTAGCGTTCTAAAGTTTATGTCAATCGTTTTCTAAGGAAAAATTACATAAGAAATGTCTATTTGCGTAACTTTATTGAAGATTTTGATTTTTTGATGATTTTTTCAAAATTTCATTCGAAAATTTAAGGTGGTTCTGAACATTCGATTACGTTTAAAAACAACAGGCTTCCAGCATTCACGGATTGTGATTTTTGTATCAAATTTCATTCAAATCGCTCCATTCGTTCGTGAGATATCGTCTCCACAGACTCACTGACACACACACACACATACTTTCACACACACACACACACACACACACACACACACACACACACATACTTTCACACACATACACACACATACACACACACACACACACAGACATCACCTCAAAAATGTTTGATTCGTGATCAGGGATGCTTGAAACGTGCTCTCCCGTTGAAAACTCGAATTTGAATTTTCGACCCCGTCACAATACTTCCCTTATACATTATGTGTATAAGGAAAGTAATATAGGGGATCTAAATTCCATGACTGTATAAATAAATTACCACGCTAATATAGGGAAGCTAAATTTATACTATCTACAAAAAAAAAGATTCAGTCGGAAAAAGTTACGCTTCGTACTTATTAAGACAATAAAACCGACTCGACTCTTCTAACTTAAACACTCTCTGAGATATTAGGCAGAGAATTTCCGAAATTTTGAGCATGACAGACTTAGGAAACAGTCTTCTGATTGCTGCTGCTCAGTTACTACCAATTAGAAGTTGACTGCAGATTACGATATTTGCATCGACAGTATTTGATTTTCTATGATTATGAATTTCGTTGAAAGTCTGGCATTTCTGAGCATGAATTACTTCTTATGCAATTATTTGTGTAACAGGTTGTAAAATTTGCAGCTAATGAACCAAAAAAGGTAAAGAATATATAAAAGGTTTTGCATTGTATAATTTGTTCGCTAACCAAGTATACATTTCAGCACCGGATTAACTGAATCAACTATCGGCTAAGAAGATAATTGTATAAGAAATAATCCATACGCCAAAAGGTCGGTTTTTCATTTCAAAGGAATTCATAATAGAAGAAAATCAAAATTTGTCGATGGCAATATTAAAATTTGAGGTCGACCTCTAACTGATGGTAGTCAAACTACAATTCCGCAATCTTATCTTGAAATGTTCAAAATTTTGGAAATTGTTATCCTAATATATCAGTCAGTTTTGCATTTAAACCAGGTGGAGATGTTTTTATTATACTAATGAGGTCGAGGCACAACTTTTTATACCTGAACTTGATTTTGCTAGAGGGAACTGTATGAAAATTTATTTCTCCTATATTTTGCTAATACCACCCTTGCAGCAAAATGGCACCACATAATGCTACTGATAAATTCTTGAACGTGAATTCTGAAACACTCTGTAAACTCAGGCTAATTATGCGTTTTTGTGATTGGTCTGAGGAAACGAGAAAAATTCATAGCCGCATAATTATTTTTGTGAAAAGCATACCTAAGACAATGTAATTTTCTTTTGTATCCACAGATAGTGAAATAAAATAAAATAAATATACACTTCTTATCAAATTATTTTTAGCCAAATATATTAAAACATTCTTAAACAGCAGTATGTATGTATTGTTTCAGCATGCATTCGTTTCAACATTGAGAAGATTGGAGAATGACAGAAAAATCACCATGATTGATTTCAGAGTAAATTACTATGAATTAGCTAAGTATGATTTACTTTAAATGAGTTAAGAATGGTTTACTTTAATGAGTTAACATTAAAGGACTATGAATTAAGAATGAATTATTATCAGTGACTTAAGAATGAATTACTATTAATAAGGTAAAATTAAATTACTACGAATGAATTACTTGGTAAGAAAGAGTTAGGAATGAATTCCTATAGGAATGAATATGGACGAATTGCTTAAAATGAATAAGTTTGGTATTATGGTATGCAGAGAGGCAATTATATTTGTTCTTATGATCATACGGAACGCACATCAAGCAGAGAAATGTGTGTTAGCGGTATTTCCATTTTGAAATTATAAATGGTTTTTTTTTGTATTTTATGAAATTAAATTATAATTAACTTTGAAACTTTGTTCAGAAACATTTTTATTGAAATTAAATTACAAACTTTTTTTTTTCTACAGCGAGCGCGATATCTCTAGAAATAAATGATCATGCAAATTAAATAAAAGTGGGTATCCCTATTTTAATAGGTTACAGAGATAAACCAATTGATTTTTAATAATATCTAGTAATAAGATAGTTCAAACACGTGTTATTATTTTCCAATAAAGTTTAAATTTATTAATCTGTAGGAACAATCTCGTGTTTAACACATCAGATATTTTTTATATCTTCTAAAATGTTTGAATAGAAAGATGATAAATAAAACAAAGATTTATCAAATTCTATCAAAAATGGAACACATGGTGTCTTCAATGACTTTTTTCATGAGCTCTTATTGTCACTGTGATGGCTCACAAACGCCCTGACCCTCATTTCCAAGCGAATCCGCTTTGTCACTTTTATTGCGATCCACATGAAATAAATCACTGTTTAAAAAGATTCGTTTAAAATTTTCCCTCGTTTAGTTCCGGCTGATATGAGATGATTTTTTTCTTTCCATCTCTCTCTTCTCTTTTACTTTTCAAGCTCTTGACCTTGATTATTATTTTTTTTTTGGACTGCGTTAACATGTGTGCACAAAAAGAAATACAATGACTTTATCCATATCTTTTTTGCGCCTCTGAATTATGAATATAAAACCTATAACGGGTTCTTTAAGCCCCTAATAATTTTGTAAGGAAAGATCTATGAGTGTACACGTCTATCGTAAACTGGCCGTGTCCAATCGAATAAAAGCGATTTCAGCTCCCCTAACGGCGAATTCAAAAGTTAGAGTCATGAACTCGGCAGAAAAGCGAAATAGGCAAGAAAAACCAATTTCAGAGTTGTGAAGTACTGTCTAATGAGCAGGAATTAACACCAGAAATCCATTAAATACATAAATGGAAGGTAATAAATACCAGCCAAAAAGTTGCACCATCAAGGTCTCTAGCACTGTGACACTTTCAATGCTTGTCAAAATACGAGATCATATTCTATCTAGAATTAAAATGGCCATTATTTCTGAGAGATGGCATTTTAAACAGACCCTACATTAAATTTCTGTTTATGAATAAGTTTTTTTTACTGTTTCATACCAGAACAGACCGGACATTCGCCAATAAGAATCCTATTCGCCTATTGTGTCAACTCAATGTCTTCTGTAACAATTTTATTGCCAATTCCAGTCAATTCACTAAAGCTCTACAAATTTGTAATTGGTCAATTTCGTTTATCTCGTTTTGTTGTCAAGTCCATTATCCTATTTTTTTTCTATTCTCCATTAGGGGTGCTGAAAGCCCTTTTATTAGATCGAGCAAGGTCGGTCATTTTATTTTAGGTAGATCTAAAGTATGCGCTCATAGACCTTTCCCTTCAAAATTATTGGGGTGCGTGAGGACTCCTATGAACACTCTCTTTTTTCGATCCAGACTGTCTGACCTGCCCAAATGTGTAAGGGATCTGTTTGGATCTCCTGAAGACGTTTTGGCTATTTTTAGATTGATGTCTGTTTGTCTGTGTGTCTGTGGTTGATTTGCTGTATATACGAAAGCTACCATAAATATTAATGGATTTTCATAAAATTTCATATTCGGTTTTGCTAACATGAAATCTAGAACTAGATATACATTTTTTTTTAAATTTGAGCGAAAACATCAAAATGTATTCGAAATGTTATATTTTATAATATGGTAGCAGCGGACAAAATCTGACATAATTATGTATTAAAGGGGTTATTTATTTATAGTTCAATGATCATGAAACTTAACAGTTTCAATCATTGTAGTGTATTGTATAGCTGCGATAAAATTTTTGTATTCGTGACGTCATTAAGCCCAATCAGAAGTACATTATCAAACTTGGTATCAATCGAAATATTTTTTCAAGCCCTTTAAAATTAAAAGTAACTTGCTATAATTGCGATCATTTGGGTCAGCTATACAGATTTTTCCAAAATTTTTCTGCATGCAAAGTTTGCAAGAAAAAAAATGTATTCTGATATGAGAATGTCGAGGTGAGCCACACTACAGTTAATTTTGACTTCCGGTTTGTTGACTGTCTAGCACTTTACTGTTTGCACTATTTTTTGACTATATAGATTTTATACATAGATATATTTTGATATATTTTGACTATTTTTTGACTATAGCACTATTTTTTTACTATAGCACTATTTGATGACTGTCTAGCACTATTTTTTAAAAGAACACCTTGTAGACGTAAGCTCATAAAACTTATAAACAATATATGTTGTTTCACTTAATGCTGATACTACATCTGGATATGTACAGGATCTATGGCGCAATTTCTTTTAGGATTGAATTAACCTTATGCAAAATGAAATTGGGCGCTTTTGACAGCTTAGGATTTCAAACAGAATTACTTATTCATACTCAAGTGCAAAATCTTCAGCAAAATGCAATTGGCATTTAATTAATATCTCGTGGAATGAATAATTATAGAAAAAAAATTAACTTCAAAGTACAAAACTATTATGAAAAGTATTTTCTCCCGTGACTAGAACGAACTAGATTTACGAGAAAGATGTTAACATATTTATCGCATAATATTGCACATAGAAAAATAATATATTTAACGCGGCTTACAAATTTTAAATTTTATGTAATTTCTTTGATACATTCATTTAAAAACTGCGCAATATCCTGAGAACAGTTCATGCTAAGATTTCCAAAGTTTGTGTCACTAGTTTTCTAATTATGTATAAAAAGTATAGAATGATAATTCATTTATCATTAAAGTTCTGAATTTTATGATTTTTTTTTTAAAAATTCAATCAAAAATTGAGGGAGTTTTTGAACATTAGATTCCGTTTGAACATTAGATTGGGTTCCAGTAATAATCGTTAATGAACTGTAATAATCGTTTGAAATTTTCTTCAAAACGCTCCATTCATTCGGGAGAAATAGCGTCCACAGACTCACAGAGAAACAATTTGACGCACACACAGAAATACATACACACTAACATACATACACGTACACACTAACATACATAAATATACACACTTACAATTTTCTTTAATTTTATGTAATTTGTTTGATACATTCTTTTAAAAACTGCGCAATATCATGAGAACAATTCATACTAAGATTTCCAAAGTTTGTGTCACTAGTTTTCTAATTATGTATAAAAAGTATAAAATGATAATTCATTTATCATTAAAGTTCTGAATTTTATGATTTTTTTTTAAAAATTAAATCAAAAATTGAGAGAGTTTTTGAACATTAGATTCCGTTTGAACATTAGATTGGGTTCCAGTAATAATCGTTAATGAACTGTAATAATCGTTTGAAATTTTCTTCAAAACGCTCCATTCATTCGGGAGAAATAGCGTCCACAGACTCACAGAGATACAATTTGACGCACACACAGAAACACATACACAGTAACATACATACACAGAAACACTAAAACACATACGTCCATACACACATCCATCCCCTTAAAATGTTTGATTTGTGTTCAAAAATGCTTACAATGTGCTCTTCTAAGAACTCGATTGGATTTCGACTTCGTCACAATACTTCCCCTATGTATGTAGGGAAGGAAAATATATGGAATTTGAATATAAAAGAAAGTGGAATAGAGTATCACATATTTTTTAATGGAATTCTCTATAGCAGAGATGGGAATAAAAATATATCATTCTTGGACTCCGTGGAACACTGATTCAATTTTCAAGTTTGAATGTGTTACTCCCACGATTCGTCAGTTTCGAGTTAATTCATATCAGGAGACACATCTTTCACATACGAAATTTCCATAATTCCGAATTTCTTCCCGGATTAGTGTGGTTGTGGGCCTTCAGATATCCAGAGGGAAAGATAAGACAACTAAACCCTCATAATCCACGGTCGAATAAGCCCACTCTGTGGTTCGAATATGGTCACCAATCAGTGGATCAGTTAAAGCGACGGAAAATGCCAATTATGCGTTCCCAAAACTCACCCACGGCGAGGGAAAATATGAAAAGAAAAAGAAAAAGGTAGGTTCAACACACTTCACTGAGCCGAAAATCGTTCGGTACAATTTTCGAAAACCAGGAAAAAATAATTCTACATTCTAAATGCGGTTGCACATATTAATCTGCATTTTTTAATAAGTTTTTCCTGAAAGGGCGCTGAAGCAGGATTACAACCCACATGTAATACAGAAAGGGGATAAAGTTCATAAAAAAAATCTGATTCGTCCAGGGGTGGAGTTATCGTATATATAGTGGGGCGGGGGACACAGACAAGCATCACAGATTCGAGCACTGTTCCAACTATCATCTTCTCTCGAGTTCAAGTAAGTTGGTTCATTCCTGACGCTCCCTCACTCATTTGGAATCTTTCTATTCTTCTGTTTAAGAGAATGAATTTGGATACACGATTTGATTGCCGACATGTGAATAGCGACTTTGGATTAAAACTAGGATATTACAGGACACTAAACGGAATATTCGTGAAGATTCGAAGAGATGAATTTAAATTTAGTTCTTACACTCTTTTCAAAAGAGTAAATTTCTTTTATTTTGAGCCAAATTTCACTTCTTTGGTCTGTAAAAACTCACCTTCTCCTTTTGAGTGAAATTCACTCGGGAGTGAATATGGCTGGTAGTCACAAAAAGAATATAAAGAATGTTAGTAGCAGTTTAAATTGCAATGGATAAAATTATAAAATCATTATTCGTTTTTATCTAAAATAATCCCACTCTTATTTTGAGCAAAAAATGCCACCCTTTCGGATTGAGAGTATAGTGATAATATTTTGTTCCCCGTAGAATATAGTTTTAACATTCTGTCTCAAAATTAAAATAGACGGAATAACTAGACGAAGATATGAAATAGACGAATAGAATTACATTTACATTTAATATATGAAATCGATAACAATCTCTTAAATGCGATAATTAAATATTAATTTAGTATATCTTTAAACTATTATTAGTTTACTAAAATTTGAATCCCTGCATAACTAGAGCTGTAGCTTAAAGTATATTATCTACAAAAACATCTTAGAAGTGAATATAGAGAATTAAGCAGTATTGTTTGATATAAAAAATATATCTCTATCTATAACTAACCATACTCAACTAAATAAAAGTGTTCATAGAGTTCCTAGTGTTGAATATAAAATGTTAGGCTAAATCAAGAAAGAAACAAAATTATAATACGTTATAAAGCGACTTAGTTGGTCATGACAGACGACATAGTAAATCTTAGTTTGCACAAAAGATAAATAAATAAGAGGTTAAAAATGCTTATAAATAAAAATATATTTTAATTCTAATTATCAGAGTCGATCTACAATCCAATGGTAAAAAAACAGATAATAAATTACAAAATATAAAAAAATATTAATTCATGTACTTAAAATTTGTAAATTGCCATGTAAACTAACGTAGAGCCTGTCAAATATGACCACTATCACTTAAAATGCCCACTCGGATGAGCATTAACTGTGCCCAATAAAGATGCACTATGCTGAAAAAAATTGAAGACAGAAAAATAATTCGTTTCAATATTTTTTAAATTTTACGACAGCGTATAAATCAATTTCTAGTGAAGCGTATAATGAAATGACATTTGACACATGATCTATTCTAACGCAAACCATAACCAATTATGCAATGTAACATTGTATAGTTTATGGAGGGTAAGGCAACAATTATCGTTATTGTTCTTTTTTTTTAAATGGGTCTCTTATTGGTTTTTCCTCTGCTTTCCCCCCTCATTTTAGGGTTTAATCTTAGCTTTAGTCCCAAGGATGCACGGTATCAGACTTTTCTCTTTGGTGGTGGTGCTCGTCTTGTTGGCTAGCACCCTGGCCATGCCGGGGGGCCATGGTGGTGGTGGAATGTTGGGCGGCATGGGCGGCGGCGGAGGAGGCAAAGGCAAGCATGGTGGCGGTTCCGGGATTGTGGAAATGTTGGCTGCAGGACTCGTCGCCAAGATGCTCTCAGAGATGAATGGATAGGAAATCCAGGAAAGGTGAAGGGTATATCTAACACTTTTATTTAATTTTTCCTCTTTCAGCAAGCATCAAAACTCGCCAATGCTTAATCTCTGTTATCAAGCAACTAAACCAGACATGGTTTGTATATACATCACTTCTTCCCTATATACCGTGGAGCACTTTTGTGGTTTTCTAATATTTGCATTTAAAGATGTACTGTAGATCAAAAACGTAAAAATTGTGAAATAAATCTAAAACGTAATTTCAGGTGAAACATATTTTAAATTTGGTATACATATGATGATCTTTCACTTTATCTAGTTGAAAAAGTAGTAGTTTTAAGGTATTTGCAATTAAGCAGGTACAGGAGTCCAAAAAGATTTCATGAATAAACAATAAAAGCTCCGTTTGAGATAGGTACATTAAATTCGATGCAAATTTAGATGTTTAGCAATTAATATTTAAATTTTAATGGGTGCTGCAATGTGAAATTTTCGAGATTTGAGTTGATACAAAAAGCATTTGATAAAGTATTTGTGACAGGAAATCGGCATAAAGTTTTATCATTTTACAAAATACACATAAATAATTTTATATACTTTTATAGGAAGATTTTAGCGTAAACAAATTTAGAATTTCTACTTCAAGAAATGCAATGATTATTAGAAATGCAAGTATTGTGCAAAAATATCGTAATAAAAATGCAAAAATTAAGATTTTAGAAGATGCTACGATCTATAGCGTTCTGAAGTTTATGCATAAACTAGTGATACCATAACTACAGATACCATAAATATGAAAATTGTCACAAGAGTAGGTTACTCAAGTAAAACATTGCACACAAAATAGGTTTATAAATACTTTTAACAATATAAACTTTATAAACAATTTGGCACAAGAGTTTTGAGCATAAAACGAAGTAAAAGATAATTCTTAAATAGTACTTTTAATTCGGTACGTTATAAACATATGATGAAATTATATTAGAAGATTATCATTATAATCTTAATATGCTATTTAAAACAATATTCTATTATTAACAGTTGCACATTTAAATTAATTAAAAAGGCAGATTTTTTACCAAGCAGTTGGATTAAAGATAATTTGTTGAAACTTCTCAAACTGTTCATGTTCAAAATAGTATTTTGCATTTTTTTCTTAATTTCAGTACCTAAAATTTGGAGCTTATTCTTCATTACAGTTGTTCTATTTTTAATATTTAGCTATCATAATTCGCGAGTTATAGTACTGCGGTTTTAAATTTGCTACAAAAAGAATTTGAACGCAGCAGTAAAATGTGCTCTAAAATGTTTATAATAATAGGCGGAAAAGCCAACAAACTTTAAAGGGCATGGTCAAAATTAAAAGAGGGCAGCACATGACTCTTTCCGTATAATGCATGAATAATACAATGAATTTACTTCTTTCAAGGTGAAAAAAAGTTATGTTAAATACACGTCACACTGTTTTTAATGTCAAGTTGTATATTTAGCGATGTTCCGGATAACAGCATGTAAAATTATTTTACAGTACTCAATTAAGTTATATTTCAAGCAACTCTAAACTGACAATTATCAATAAATTTATCGCCAAGCGTTACAGACAAACCAAAAGTAAGAGCATTTCTTATATATAAATGACTGTTGGCAAATTGTTAGATATAAAATACGAAACCATTCCACAAAGTATCTTCTTCAAGAAACTGTCACTTAAAAGAAGTTTCTGGAGCATTTTTCACGATATAACATCTCTCACAAGGGTAGAAAGGTCGGCAGGAATTTCTGAGCTCCATTGTCTTTGGTATATTTTATGTAGATAATGTTCTGATGAAACCGATCACCGTACTCGTCACTGACAATACCGGAGAAATCCAGGGACAAATACAGTTAAGAGTGTAAAAAGTGTAATTTCAATAGTATGTTGCACCCTAGTTTCTTGAAATACTGCAAGAAGGTTTCTACAAGCAATATACAGACTATCCATTACCACTGAACCCCACCCCCGTATGTGGAAAACTAAAGCTAATTCGCGATCTTCAAGTTCATATTCGTGATAAGAATTTCCAAAATCGTGAAAATTAGCTAGTTTTGTTTCAGAAGCATTTTAAAGGTAGTTCAGCGTTGCCTTGGCTGTGGTAGAATGTGACAGAAATGACTGTAGAAGATATAGATTGGACTGGTGTCCACTAAAGCTTTCGAACTAACAGCTGCGGAAATACATGTTGTATTTGACAGCTTTCCTAGCAAGTACATATATATAAGCAGCATATGCAACTTGTATGCCAGGGAATCAGTACACTGTATAAGTATGTATGCTGTTTCAGTGGCTTGAACGGTACTACATGAAGAATGACATTCAAACATCTTCTAAAAGTAAACGTTTTCCCTCTGACATGCAAATGATTACTTTTTTATCCATTAGCTCATAGACTCCAAATCTAAAAATAATGAAAATCTTTTTGCTCAAAACATCCTTACTTTGTAACAGCGGAGATATTCCTCCGCTTTTTATAAAGGTCAATATTGTCCCATCAACGAGTCGAGCTACTGATGGGCTTCAATCTAAAACGGGTTGAAATTTTTGACGCTCCACGGTCGTTTCGGACATACGACTAAAGTGATCAAAAGTTACGGGTTATTCCAAGCTACTTCAAAACATCCATGTGTACTTAGGGCTCAATCTCGTGTCCCGAATATCAAACAAACATGACTTATCATTATATACTAGTTTGCATACGCACCCATGTGTTTGCATTTTGGTCTCATACAAGAGAAAAAAAAGTCCAATATTATGCTTTTTCCATCTATTATAAATTAGAGAATCATTAGTATATCGATGTTTAAGGCAAAGAAAATGCGTTCTAAAACTAGCGATGAGCCATGACACTTAAATATAACCTTTAAAAAGATATATCTTAACACATTTTATTTACATATGGCATTTTTTTCAAAATTTTGTGTTATTTGACAAAAGTATAATCAAAACTAATCCAAGTTTCTTAAAAGACAATCGGTCTCACTCAAAGAGCTCGCTTGTAGGATAAAATATGTTGTAACGATGGTTGGGGCGGGTCTATGAACGCTGCAATTAACGCTATTATAGCGTTAATTGATTTTAGCAGTAGAGATGAAAGCAAATTAATTTCTTGGTCGTATTGTGTTCATTACAAACTGGGTCCATAGTATTTTTATTTAGATTTTCAAGTACTTTAGTAAGTGATAGAAATTATAAATAGATAGATACAAAATTAATGAAATATATTCAACTCCTTGCCTCTACTTTCTCAGGAAGAAGTCAGCCAACCAAGATGAACAGCCGAGTATTTTTCTGCCTTTTCCTCGTGGTCGTCATCTTCAGTACCGTCTGTTTTGCCGGCGGACACGGAGGCGGTGGCATGTTGGGAGGCATGGGCGGAGGTGGAGGCAAAGGCAAGCATGGCGGTGGCTCCAGGATTGTGGAGATGCTGGCTGCCGGGATGGTCGCCAAGATGTTGTCAGAGATGAATGGGGGTTGCCATCACGGTTGAAAAATTGACTTCTTCGTAGCTCCTTGTTCCAAGCACCTTTTGTAAATAGCCATGTAAATAGCCCAGAGATGTTATATCAGATTGTTATATATAGAAATAAATGTTTTATATGCGTTATACAATTTGTTTTCTCTGTCTCGTATTTATAAATATTTTATGGATTCAGGTTCATCGTATGAAACATTTGTGTATTAAATGAGGGCTCAGAAAAGAGCGTCGTTGTCCCGTATCCAAATTAACCTCAAATTTATCTTTGCTATTTAATTGTTCTATAACGATAAAATCCTACGAAAATGAAAAAACTGTGGCAGTAATAGAATACAACAGCAACAAAGCATTTATTGAACAGTAACAAATTAACAACATAATTACAAATTCTTAGAAATGTTCGATATCGGTGATTTTTACTACTATCAACTCTACATTTTGTCCCCGTTCAGTTCTAATTCAAGGTCCTGAAAAATTAATGCTAGCTCTGTTGGTAATACTGGCTTTCTAGTTAGTGACCAAAGTTGTTTTCAAAATTATGGCACATAATCGGTGTTGATGAGCTCTGAAAGGAATAAAACCAATCCATCTGATGTTACCCCGCGGTTACGATAGCACTACTGGAAACACCTACTACTTTTGTTTTGTGATTACAACAATAATTCACGAAATATTCTGATTAAATATCTATATTTGTATATTTAAACCCTTTTTACTTTCCTTATATACATAATGTATAAGGAAAGTATTGTAACGGGGTCGAAAATTCGAATTCGAGTTTTCGACGGGAGAGCACGTTTCAAGCATCCCTGATCACGAATCAAGCATTTTTGAAGTGATGTCTGTGTGTGTGTGTGTGTGTGTCAGTGAGTCTGTGGAGACGATAACTAACGAACGAATGGACTGATTCGAACGAAATTTGGTACAAAAATCACAATCCATAAACACTGGAATCTTATTGTTTTTATGCGCAATCGAATGTTCAGAATCCCCTTAAATTTTCGAGTGAAATTTTGAAAAAATCGTCAAAAAATCAAAACCACTAATAAAGTTACGCAAATAAACATTTCTTATGAAATTTTTTATTAGAAAACGATTGACATAAATTTTAGAACGCTAACATGAACCATTCTCGAGATATTGCACATTTTTCAAAAAAATTATCAAAAAGTCATATAAAATAAAAAAAAAATATTTCCTATTGCGAAACATGTTCACTTTTTATATGTAATACCATGCGATAAATTGGGTGACTTCATTCTCGTGGATCTAGCTTGTTCCATGCATTAAAAAAATATACTTTGAGAAATACTTTTGTATTTGAACGCCAATAGTCATTTATCTGCTCTAAGAATAACTTAATTTTTCGTCCATAACGCCTGGCAAGATTTTGGCGACGAATTTGGCGGAATGTCGCCAACTTGGCGACTTTTTGAAATGTTGTCAAATTAACGGAAATCTCGCCAAATGGATAAAAATGACGCTAAATCAATGAAAATGACGACTAATTGTCGAAAATTTGATATCTTGGAAAGAATATAAGTATCTACTATAAGAAAAACCTTTTTTTTTTCTGTAAAAGTAGTAAATTCATTACATTATATAAGGAAAGTCATGTGTTACTCACATCAGATTTTTAATAATGCTTTAAAATTATTAAATCATTTAATTTCGGGTCTTCCAAAAATAAAAATAATTATAACTGCTCCTGTTCAATGATATTCTCCATCTACATTAATAAATGCGTCCAGTGTGTATGTGTCAAGTTACATGTCTGTGTGCCAATCCAGGGATTTACAACGCGAATTCTGAGTATAGATAAAATACGTTTGTCTCAGATGGTAGGTACTGATCTGCCATTTCTGAAATTCTATGAAATTGAAAAAAACATTCTATAAATTACTGGATGAAAATTATATGCGTGAGAATTTAAATAAGTATTTTTAATATTTTTGTAAGTAGTAACTGGCTGGACTTCTCCAGACTTGCATTTCGTTTCGAAAAGAAAACAATAGTTATGTACTTCAAATTGGATGTGTACAGAATTACATTATGAAAAGCAATGCATCCAAAAATTATGATATTATGTGTAAAAATACGTGAGTTAAGATTTTATTCAACAAGGTACACTTTTCTATTAAATTCTTGAAAAAGATAGATGTGGGGCCGGGCATCTATTGTCGCTGAACTTATTTTAAAATGGCACTGCTCACGTAGCATGGCCGAACTGGAATGCAGTCGGTTGAATTAAAAAAAGAAAGGATAGTTTATTTTAATTTTATTATGCGTCGCGGAAATAAAGAAAAGGAATGGGTATTTTCATTTCTATTTTCGATAGCCAAGACTGGCAGAAAAGTTATTACTAACAGAGTGACCGATGGCTGAGTGCACTGCAGTTAATAGTTAGTTGGTTAGTTGGCTGATATCGTGTCTATGACTCTTCATGGAAGGAATTTTGCCAGTGCCTCTTTATCAGAGAGTATCCCCTCCCCCCAAAGAGGAGAGGTTGGACTGATGAGAACATTTGCCATCCAATTTAAAGCAGAAAACAGTGAGGAGGTAACTAACAATAACTTCTGTATTTATAGCACTGATTTTATAGAACTATGTAGGCATTTTATGTATTACATATTTTTCTTGCACAGAGACCGTACTCTCCTTACTCTGCCGTCATTCTCTTGGAAGGATTTCCGGACTTACAGATCTAACTTGTCAATACTCTGAGTAATTTAGGGCAGCCCCATAAATCGAACTCGGATGTCCATCCCCGTGCCCACTGATATTATTGATTCCAAAGAAATTATAATCAAGCTATATTCATGTCTGTCTTATAAACAATAACTTCTGTATTTATAGCACTAATTTTATAGAACTATGTAGGCATTTTATGTGTTATATAGTTTTCTTGCATAGTTAAGGGTCCGCGCAGCGATCATATCTAGCAGTAGCTGTGACTGTTACGAAAAGTTACCGCAAAGGAGTGACAGATAAAAATGTAATCGCTAGCTGCGCGAACATCCGCTAGTAGTAGGGAAATTTATGGGTAAAATGTTCCTAAAAATATTTACAGCAGTGACAGCTGTCTTTTTTATTTTGACGAGGAACTTTCTCATTTGAAATAGAATTATACATTTAATGGAAATATTCACGCTATTACTAAAGGAATATTTGTAGTTTCAAATTATAAAATTCCTGTAATCATGTTAAGTATATTGCTGAGCATCATCATTATATTTCTCAGATGCTCAGAAAAAAAAAATACTTTAAGAACTACAGTTTATAAAATTTTCTTGGACATTCGCATTTTCATGAATCAAAGCTTTTTGAGCATCCCTGAACAGAAACTAACGTTTTTCAGGGACATCTGTGTGGAAGTCTGTGGAAACTATATCCCTGGAAAGAATTAAACAAACTGCTTAAAATTGGACGTAAATATTTCAATCGGTAAAGACAAGAAGTCTATTCATTTTCCTTGCATTTGACGTAGAAAAAGCGTATCATGTCTAAAAGCATAATTTGATTTTTCAAAGCAATCCAGAAATAAAATAATGTAGACACAAATAACATTTAATAAGAAACAATTTTTTCACCAGTGTTAAAGCAAATGAAATGATTTTGATTCTAAGATTGAAGTCTTGAGATTTATTCTTGCTAAACATTATCTATGGTGTTCTTATTATTTCAACAGTACCACCCACTTTTGTCTTAAGCATTTATTTTAAATCGCATAGGATTTGACTTTAGACATACTAGTTACTTTTGAGATAGTAGAATTTTTACATTAAGTTCGATCACGAAAAAAAAAAAACCTGATGTGGGTAGCACATGACTTTCCTTATATAATGCTATGAATTTACTACTTCTATAGTAAAAAAATACGTTACTTTTATAGTAGATACTCATATTCTTTCCAAGATATTGAATTTTTAGTCAATGAGTCGTCATTTTCATTGATTTAGCGTCATTTTTATCCATTTGGCGAGCTTTTCGTTAATTTAGCAACATTAAAAAGTCGCCAAGTTGGCGACATTCTACCAAATACGTCGCCAAAATCTCGCCAAGCGTTATGGACGGAGAAATAAGTTATTCTTACAGCAGATAAATGACTATAGACGTTCAAATACAAAAGTATTACTCAAAGTATGTTTTTCGATGAATGGAATGAGTTAGATCCACGATAATGATGTCACCCAATTTATCACATGGTAGTACATATGAAAATTGAACATGTTTCTCAATAGGAAATATTATTTTTTTTAATTTATGGGATTTTTTGATAAATTTATTTGAAAAATGTGCAGTATCTCGAGAATGGTTCATGTTAGCGTTCTAAAAGTAATGTCAATCATTTTCTAATAAAAAATTACATAAGAAATGTCTATTTCCGTAACTTTTTTACAGGTTCTGATTTTTTGACGATTCTTTAAAAATTTCACTCGAAAATTTTGGGGGTTCTGAACATTCGATTGCGTATAAAAAAAAACAATAGGCTTCCAGTGTTTACGGATTGTAATTTTTGTACCAAATTTCGTTCAAATCGGTCCATTCGTTTGCCAGTTATCGTCTCCACAGACTTACACACACACACACACACAGCGCTTCAAAAATGTTCAATTCGTGATCGGGGATGCTTGACACGTGCTCTCCCGTCGAAAACTCGAATTCGAATTTTCGACCCCGTCACAATACTTTCCTTATACATTATTGCATATAAGGAAAGTAAAAATGCAATTGGGACAAAAGTTAGTGGTACTGTTGAAAATTATAAGAACACTATCGATCATTTTTAGCGAGAATAAATCTCAAAATCTCAATCTTAGCTGTTCCCGCCCAAAAAATATTAGTTTGTAGTAAAAGTTATATATTTGGACACATCTCAGATTACGTATGGGTAATTTTCTCAGCAGCTAAAATGACCATACCTTTGTCTGGCCATTGGGAGATCGGAGGTCCGATTTCTCGCTGAGTCATGATGGCGAAAATGTTCCTACTTTTGCAGCAGTGTCTGTTATCTTGACAAAGAAGGCTATTTGGTTTATTTGAAATGATCCTTTTAGACTTTTATATTTACTGCATTAAATCAAAGACAACAAATAGTAGATAAAAATATCATTTAATGAAAGCCATCCTTTATGACGTACAAATATTAGAACAGGCCAGAGCGCTTTCGGGTATCACCATACCCTTTATCAGTGGCTGTATAAAAATTACCTTCCAAACAAGCTTATATACAGACCAAATCGGCAGACAAAATTTGCATAAATCAACTACGGAATAATGATAATTAAATTGTATTATGAACAGGATATTTAAGATTAAACTATTACAAAAATACATTAAATTGTATTATAAACAGGAAATTTAAGATTAAACAAGTATTAAATACTAAAACATAAAAGGAAATGAAATATGCCCAAAATAAAGCAAAGCATATAACACATCAAAATGAAAAGTCTCAGATAATTATGTAGAGGTTTCATCGTCCGGCAGCCCATCTAGCTGGTCCATGTCTTCGACCGAGTCGGACGGCCTGGACTTTCGACGCATAGAATCGAGAACGAGTCGCCAAGCGTCACTTAAAATCTGCACAGGATCAAAACTGCAAATGGAATCACGGTATTTATATTTACGCTTATGAATTATTTATGCTTTATGAAATTCACCAAACGAATTCAGAGTACCGGTTAAATCAAGTATCTTTCTTTAACATAGTGTATCTTCGAGTAAAAAGGCTATTTCAATAAGTGAATTTGACAATATTTCGTTTATTTAAATATAAATATATTTTGTTGGGAATGAAAACATTTGCAAAACAGGAGAACGCCTTCTATGTTCATAATGCAGTGGGATACTGGAAAAAACACTAAAATAATTTAAGTGCCGAACTCTCTCTCTCTCTCTCTCTCTCTCTCTCTTTAATTCACCATCAACTTTTGTACAGCGTTGCAGTTTAAGAATTATTCAGGAATTATTAAAGTCATTGACAACAAATCCACATGGTACTGAAAAAATGATTCTTTGTCTGAGTTCAAGAAATATAGGATTTTGAAAGAAGAAAAGAAAGCGGTATTTCAGGTACCAAAAGCAACAAAAATCTCGTAACATCATTAGGAAATAGAGAAGTATATTCAAAGCTGTTTAAATTTTTGGTAAATAGTAGAACTCAAACCTGCGACGTCTTGATCGGGAGACACGAGCTTTACCTTAACGTGATTCTGATGAAACATCACATTTTAAGCCAAATTTGAAGGGCCAGTCATTATAGCACAGGATACCAGGTAAAATTATAAGTAGACGAAATTAGTTTCGAATGTTGGTAGCTAAGGATACGAAAGTGAGGTATCGGTATAATAATGCGTCCATGCGTAACCAGATGAGATTGACGACAGCACACCGAGCGGAAAAATTTGAAAGTCAGCATTTGTATCTCGAAAACTATGAGAAATACAGACAAAAAATGTTAATTAGACAGCTGAAGAGCATCATGAAATTAGAAAAAAAATATTTTTTAATTTATTACAAAAGCGCTATTTACATAATGTGCAATTTATCCCTTGTTATTTATGTGAATCTATTGTTTAGAAGATATTTCGAGTGATGAAGGAAATGGAAGACAAAATCCTCTTGGACAAAAACATTTTCAAGGAAAAAAAAACATTGAAATTGTGTTTGCATTGTCATTACTGGTTCTATTTCTGACAAAACAAATCTACATTGTTTACATTTTCACCTATTAGGCTTAGAGATATAAACAACATCCAAAGTGTTTGCAGTTTTCATAATGCTCCGATTTCAGCAAGATACACCGACCATTTTCATGTCAAAAAACAATATCAAAAATAGCTCAAGAAACCTATCAACTCTGTCAGGTTAAAAGGTTGAACTCGTGATCTGTGATTTAACGTATCATCATACAATTGTCAGCATGTGAAGTATTTTTCTATACCTGAGTTACGATGTTGTTGTTGAAACCCAGACCGTCCGACCTACCAGAAAGGTGTAAGGTAACTGTTTGGACGGTCGGGAAGTGCCACCCAATTTAGACCGGAACCCAGTGGGGGAGGCATCCACAGGGACCGTACCTTCCTTCCCCTACCACCAACCTCTTGGAAGGACTTTCGGACCCACATGTTTAACGTGATCGTACTCCGCATGAACACGGCGGCAGTTTTGGCAGTGGCTGGAATCGAACCCGGGCCTACCGAGTGTAACTCCAGCGCGCTAACCAATGGGCTACCGCGCCCCCTGAGTTACGATGTATAGAAACTGTGTTTAGATTCTGTTGAAGATTTATGAAGAAATTGTAATAAGTTACGTGCTATACAGAATGATCATCATTCAGTATTCGTATTTAAAGGCTTCCGCAGAAATACTAAAACTCAATTATAAGGGAAAGAGAGAATGAAAAGGACACCAATAAATCGATAGAAAAGAAAATAGATAAATCGAAGAAAAAGGACATGGGATGAAAGGGATACTCTCAACTTAAACCATTAAATTATTCACAGAGGGATCAACAGATTGCTTTAGATGCTGACTGTAGCTGTAATTTAGATGCTTGACTGTAGCTGTAATACAAGAATAAATACTTTTAAAAAGTCAGTGAATATATTATTTCAGCTGAAATATAATATAGAGAATAATTTCAAAATTTTCCGCTGCGGGAAATTTTCTGAAAAATTTTTCCTTTTCAAAATTTTCCGGAAAATCCACATCTCTATTCAAAATGAATCACATATACTTGTATTAAGGTCAGCCTTACATAAATTAAGAGAATATTTCTGTATTAAAACAAATCTAGCAAATTTTTGTTTCTTCAGTTCGAACAGACGTGAAAACGTCCTGTTCTGAAATTTCACATGTAGATTAATATGAACCTGACTGAAATTTCACATGTAGATATGTAAGACGGGTTTAGAATTTGTATTTAATCCTTAGCTAATTCAATATTAATTGATATAAAATTTAGCATTGCCCGTATGGGAAAAAATTTAATCCATTGAACGGACTTTAAGTTTCTCTGTGATGGTTTGATGACAAAAGAGTCACAAAGATGGCCGAGTACCGAACTGTTATATTTTATTGATTACTTCGCCACTGTGTTTGTTGTGAACAATAACATCCAAAATGTAATTATTAATGCAGATAACAATTATAAGTCTTGTTGTTTATTTTCATAAACAATTAAATAAAGTAAATACAGAAACTTATTTTTCATAATCACTTATTAAATATTTACTTGGCTATTAAAACAGATTATATTCGAATCCCTATTATTATAAAGTATCACATATGTGAAATCAATCTTATCGTACTAGAAATTTAAATAAAAATCGTCCTAGAGTTTCTGGTAGGTTTATTTGATTTAGAGAATGGCTGTATTAGAGCTATTGATATTTATGATACGTTTGGAATTTTTCTATGTGAATCATACATTAAACATATAACAAATGAAAAAGTAAAGATTGGTAAGTGGTATATTTATTTTATTACTTTGTAAAAGTGTCGGAATGAACACGTAGGCATCTTTTGATAAAAACAACAAGTTTATTCTTAAACTGTAGAAATCATAAAATAAACTCCATCAACGTAATTTACAAGTAATACATCAGAATGTACATGGTCCACTCTTTCTACCATCGTCTGCATCCACACACGCTACGCTCTGCGTACCAATCGTACCATCTCCCATCAACTCCTAACCTCTCGTGCTTCGTACTTTGCCTTCTTATAACCTGGTTGCCAGCACCCTCTATCGTCCTGCTATTCAAATTTATAATCTTCTTTCACCGGATAAGACACTGCTTGAAAAATAAGAAGTCGAGAATAGAAATTGTTAATCTTTACAAGTTTCCTTTTTTGTTGTTAGTTGTTTTATTCCTGTTTGATTTATATATATATACTAGTTAAAGTGGAGTTTCTAATGCATTGTGTTTTTCGCATAAATCGTTTTGAATCCATTCCACAGAGGGACCTGAAATCGAGGTTTAACTGTAATAACAAAATTGCAAAATGTTATTAATTGTAATGTTGTTTTTTAAAACTTTCCAACATAGTTGAAAAGTGTTCATTCTGTCTGTCTGTTCGTTCGCTCGATAACTGCCGTAAAAATTACTTTATTAAAATGAAATTTTAGTATGTTGTTGAGACTGTCTGTCGGACATATGGGAATGCAAATGAATAATATCACCCAATAAGTTTTGGATTGAACCCAGGTTGAAAAAATGAAATACATTGAACCCTATAGGATCTAGTTTTTCAAACATTTTTTAAACGAAATTAAAATTCACAAATTGCTTCGAAAATTTTAGAAAATATTCAAATTATCCCATAAAATATATAAACAAATTTCATCAAAATATGTTCCGTAGTTTTTAAATAAAAATTAAAATAATAATTATACCCATATTATATGAATAGACCACGTGACCCACTTCAAAATAAAATATGGGATTTATCTTTTTTTCCCAAAGTAAAAATCGTGATTTTTAAAGTTCTTTCAAATTTATATTTAGTGTTACATCTGTCCTAAACCCGTATTGTTTTCCGTATTTTCTTTGCATCTATATTCTGTGCCAACATCATTACAAGATTTTTGAATTTAAATGATCAAAATTTGATTATTTCTACAACGAAGTCTAATTTTAAGGGATGCAGAATGTAAAGAAGTGATTGTAATATGAGTTGTATAAGAATTGTTGAATTTTTTTCACGCAAAATTATTTACTCTGGAGTCTGGAATAAAAGTGATATGAATGAAATAAATATTCATTGCTTTTACATTGAGACGATTTATATTTCGACGACGTTATTTGAACAAAGTTCATTTTTTCAGTGAAGTTTAAAGTTTTCAAATATAAATAATAAATTATTGTATTATACTGTGATAATTTAAAGTATATCAGCGTTGAATGTATCGTATTTTAGAGATGTTTAAATAAAATTGCATTTCAGTTGGAATGTGTTTCATAATCAATGCTTTATGCGTGATTGATCTTTCTTGTTTATTTTATTAACACTTTACAACAAAGTTGAAAAGTGTTTATGACTTTGTTCATTCTGTCTGTCTGTCTGTCTGTCCGTTAGCACGATAACTGCCGTAAAAATGACTTAATCAAAATGAAATTTTAGTATGTTGTTCAGACGGTCTGTAGGACCTATGGGAATGTAAATGAATAATATCACCCAATTAGTTTTGGATTGAACCCGGGTTGAAAAAATGGAATACATTGAGCCCTATGGGACCTAATTTTTCAAGCATTTTTTAAGCGGATTTAAAATTCACAAATTGCTTCGAAAATTTTAGGCAATATTCAAATTGTTCCATAAAATATATAAAAAAAATTCAGCGAAATATATTCAGTTGTTTTTTAAATAAAAATTTAAATAATAATAACACCTCTTATATAAAGCGATCACGTGACCCACTTCAAAATGATGTATGGCATCCATCTTGTCTCAAAATCGTGATTTTTAAAGTTTTTTTTAATTCATACTGAGTGTTGTATCCGTCCTAAAACCACTTTATTTTTGGTTAAATTCTGTGCATCTACCTACTGAAACAACGCAATTACAATAAATTTGAATTTAAATGCTCATCCAAATTTGATTGTTTCTACAACTAAGCCTATTTTTCACCTATGTGAATTGTAAACAGCAAAATATGTAGAATGAGTTGCATTAGAATTGCTGTATTTCTTTAACAGAAAGTAATTTAGTCCATGGAGACTGCAGAGATGATATGAATGAAATATTAATTGATTTTATAAAGAGAAGGACGGTTTTTTTCGATGAAGTTTTAAGCATAGAGTTTAATTACTTGTAGTTCCATGGTCTAAATTTTTAAATAAAATAAATTATTATAGTATTGTGATGAATGACATGAATGGGAAATTATTTATGAATGAAATGCTGCTTTTATAGAGAGAGCCAGCCGTGTTCTTTTTTCTATGACGTCATTTGAATGAATTTCAGTTATTTTCGATGAAGTTTTCAAATATAATAAATTATCGTAGTATTATGATAATTCTAAAATTATTATCGAGGAATGTATCACATTTTAGAGATGTTTAAACCAGGCAATTTATATTTCAATGCCGTCATTTGAATGAAGTTCATTTTTTTCGACGAATGTTTAAGTTTTCAAATATAATAAATTAATGTAGTATTGTGATAAGTTTTGAAATATTACCGAGGAATGTATTGCATTTTAGACATGTTTAAATAAAATTGCATTGAAGTTGGAAAGTGTTTCATAATCAATGCTTTAAGCGTGATTGATCTTTCTTGTTTTATATATAATCTACTTAAAATAAACTGCATGAAAAATATAAATAATAAATTATTGTATTATACTGTGATAATTTAAAGTATATCAGCGCTGAATGTATCGCATTTTAGAGATGTTTAAATAAAATTGCATTTCGGTTGAAATGTGTTTCATAATCAATGCTTTATGCATGATTGATCTTTCTTGTTTATTTTATTTTATATATAACATACTTATAATAAACTGCATGAAAAATTTTGTTTGCTAACTTTGGTCCCTAATTTTGACTCCCAAAATTATTTTATTACGGTTCACTACAAGATATTATACGCTAGGTTGTTGTTCTACCCAATTTCAAATTCATTCAATAATAGGAACAAATCATCAATATAACTGAGATGCAAAAACCATTTCGAGTGCGTTTAATTTGCTCATTCTTTTTTATTCATGGGAAAAATATGGTGATTTACTCAAAACAAGGGAAATAGTACGCTTGGCTGGCTTATGACCCTGCAGCAAATTATATTAACTTTAATAGTTTTCACTGAAAACAAAATATGAGTAAAAATGGAATATTTGATGTCTTCAACACGCGACTTTCCCTACAGATTTTGACGTTCTCGAAAAACAGAAACACGAATTATAGCTTTATTGTAAGTCGAATTCAACCAAACTGAATAGGCATCACTTAAAATAAGCATACAGAATTTCAGGGAAATTGTTTGATTATTTAAAATATGTGGAAATGTAAATAAAAAAAAATCCAATATCTGACTTATGATTCCTCTTAAACAAGGGTATTTATTTATTTTTAGTTAAAAGATTTGTAAAGCAATCACTCATTATTTCATAATAGTGAATCTATAGTGAAATGACTTCTGTGCTATAATAGGGCTTTGCATAAAAGTAAGAAAGTGCTCAATGGATCATAACCACAAATGGACCGTGGTTTTGCCTTCATTCTCGCTCATCAGCACTAAGGTTTTTTAATATAAGGTTGCGCTGTCAGCCTGACAACCAATCAAAATGTTATCAACTTGACGTCAGTGGAATAGGATTTCGTCGTTCATGGCGTCACGGTCTAATGAGGACTTCGGAACGAGTTGCCATAACACAGAAAGTTTTCGTATTTTTAACACTTTACAACATAGTTGAAAGGTGTTTATGACTTTGTTCATTCTGTCTGTCTGTTTTTCATTCATTCTGTGTGTCTGTCTGTCTGTGTGTCTGTCTGCCTGTCTGTCTGTCCGTTAGTATGATAACTGCTTTAAAAATTACTTTATCAAAATGAAATTTTAGTATGTTTTTTAGACGGTCTGTGGGATCTATGGGAATATAAATGAATAATATTACCCAATCACTTTTGGATTGAACCCAGTATGAAAAAATGAAATACATTAAACCCTATGGGACCTAATTTTTCAAACATTTTTTAAGCGAATTTAAAATTCACAAATTGCTTTGAAAATTTTAAGAAATATTCAAATTATCCCATAAAATATATAAAAAATATTTCAGTAAAATATGTTAAGTAGTTTTTTAAATAAAAATTACTTAATATAGGGAGAAAAACAAATTCAATTAAATTCTGACTATTACTATATCCTTCAGAAAGAAAAAATAGATATATTATATAATAAGTATCTTTCCAAGAGTTGAATTATTTATATGTAAGAGAGATTTTACATTTTAAAATAAATATGGTAGATAACAATTTTTCAAATTTTTAAATAAAATAAATTATTATAGTATTGTGACAAATGAAACGATTGGAAAAATGTTTATGAATGAAATGTTGCTTTTATAGAGACGCGATTTATATTTTGATGACGTCATTTGAATAAAGTTTATTTGCTTTCGATGAAGTTTTCAAATATAATAAATTATTGTAGTATTATGATAATTTTAAAAATATTACCGAGGATCGCATTTCAGAGATGTTTATATAAAATTGCATTGAAGTTGGAAAATGTTTCATAATCAATGCTTTATGCATGATTTTTCTTTCTTGTTACGGTTAATGATTTGTTAATTTGTAAAATAAAATTGTTTCAATTACCTACAATGATAAAAAGAGAAATTAGTATTTTACAATCCAAGTCTGCGTTGATATTGAATAATATAATTTTGAATTAGCTGATTTAAATTACTTCAAGCATAGACGATCGAAATCTATAAGATAAATATAATAGATATTACATGTTATTACATTTTTTTGCAACGAAACCAGCATTGAAGGGGTACTATTCAGCCGTAAACAACTTGAGATTTTGAATTGTGCTGTGCTCACAATCTATTGCGTATAGGGTAACAGAGTCATTCATTCTTAGTCAGTCTCAATCTATAGTATGATTTGGATTTTTCAGGACTTTTCATCACGGAACAAAAATATCTCCTCGATTATGGCTTTGGTGAGATTCAATTTACGGAAGTTGCGTCTTGATTCTCGAATCTGAAGAGAAATGGTACATACACTCTGTTGCAAAACAAAAAGTATATATATATATAAACGCGCTTTAATTCCTTACCTGTTGGAGATAAGTGGGCAATGTAAATTGCAAAAATGTTGAAAGTGAGGTAGGAAATAAGACTACGTTAATAAAATAGTCCTCTCATTCATTTTCAAAAAGTTACACTTTTTAAATTTTTATACGACCCCTTTAGACAAATTGGGTCAATCAGATAATTTTTATGCAACAAGATCATTAAAAAAAACCCCGCATATCTGTATCTTTAAAATCAACTCTATTATGATAAAGGAAAAAATCTGACTTATGCCACTTTTCCGTACCATGTGAAAGGCTGTTTCATCAGTGAAAATAGGGGTGATAAACAAATTGAAGATGGGAAATTGTTTAGATAAAAAATTCTTTATTATATGTCAATTTTTTTTATCCCAAATGCATCTGAATAAAGCATTACACAAGCAGAGATCATATAAAGCAGTGGTACTCATTACGAGTTTAGGTATCCTATGTATTATCATCCAGTTTTATACTTTTTGTGATATATCACAAATTTACATTTCTAATTTGATATATAGTCCCCATTCACAATGTTCAATTTTCAATTAAATAGAACTCGTTCAATTTTAAAGGTACAGATATGCGGGTTTTTTTAATGATCTTGTTGCATTAAAAATAAAAATTTTTTGTTTGACCAAATTTGTCTAAGGAGGTCGTATAAAAATTTAAAAAGTGTAACTTTTTGAAAATGAACGGGAGGACTATGTCATTAACGTAGTCTTATTTCCTACTTTACTTTCAACATTTTTGCAATTCATACTGCCCACTTATCTCCAACAGGTAAAGAATTAAAGTGCGTTTCAATCTTTCTGGGACACCCTGCATATGTACCTATAAAAAATAAGCGACAGCTTCGAAAAATTCGGAATACAAATGTCGCTTTAAGAGTTATGCAAATGATCAAACTGTCAGAGCTAGTGATCTTTTAGGGCTCATGCAACGAGCATGAGAACGACGCATCCTGCGACATCTAAAACGTCCGATGTTCTTACTCGCAATTTATAACTGTATTTTCTGCTGTGATAATGAAAGTTGTGTATAAAGAGGCCTTTGAGACATACTCGACAGCGCAATGAATAATTGTCGGATTTAGAGAAAAGTCGTATCAGAGTCCTAAGGGATACTATTTGTCTAATCACGGCCCTACTCGATTACGCAACGCGACGCGCTTGCCTTAGCGGTCTGCCAAATCGGGAAACCTGCCAAACTCGGAATCATATTTTAGTTCCAACTTTATCCAGAAAATGTAGGTGACGCTAATTGGTTTCTCCATTTTCTTCGCAATGGGATACGATTCTCTTTAATTTTAACAAGATGCCAACAGTAAATTGAGTTTGTAAATTACAATATAAACGTAAATTAATAGTTTTACGACATAGGCGTGCTGTTATAAAATAATACGACCCTGAAAATTAAGCAAGTCAACATGTTATTACAGCTTCCAACTCCGAGCTTACTGAATCAATGAATACAATAAATCTGAGCTAATATTAATGGTGTATTCATCCACTACCACATTTGAGAGGCACAGGTAAATATTTTTATATGTTTTCTCCCAGCCTTTTCGAATAATAAACTTTGAAAAAATGTATGTATATTAATTTCAGTCACCACTGTTTAAAACAGTTTCAAAAATAAAAACTTTATATTAATGCATACTTGTGTAGTCAGCTGGGAATTTTATCACAGCAGAATTAATTGAACTGTTCTGCTGTGTTAGTTTACTTGCTGGCTCATAAATTTATCTCAATTGTGGGCATTTATTCTGCATGCAATTAATTTGTTTTCAAAAATTACTAGTATGTATGATTATATATCTTGCTTTTTTGTTATTGTGATAAATGTCCATGTTAGTTTCTTATCTTTGGTGTCATGAAATTATCAAAATTACATGTTATCAGAGTGATTAAGTTTTGAAGAAAGTTTTATAAATTTCTATGGAAATATAAACCAATTATTTTATATTAAATGTGTATGTATTTGAGATAATTCTAGGAAAATGAGTAGGAGGACACTTGAATTGTATTTTAACATTCATTACAATTCAAAGAAGTTTTAAGAAAGGTTTATAGATAGAGCTTAGATGAATATAATTCGGCTTCGTTCTGGGTTCTGTCCAATTTTCTCCGCCCTCCGGGTTAGAAATTGAAAATTCGGTTCCATTAGGTTCTGTCTCGTGATCGATACTACAAGTATGCCTTCTATGTCAACGGAGTGGGGTGGTGGGGAGGAGCTCTCCGAAGAATCAGGAATTTTTTTTTCCAATACAATTTTCTCCGCCCCCGTGATCTGTGCTGCTGAGAGAATTTTCGGGCTCCTATTTAGCAAATGCACGAGCTCCCTACTTTCCCAATTTTATAAGTTAATGATATTTTCTATAAACTACAATTAATTCGGACCGGACCCGTAAGTAATACATTTCCTCCCTCCCCTCCATCACATTCGGCTGTTCTGTCCGTGAGAGAAATCGAAAATTATGGTCTTTTCGATTCTGTTCCGCGGTCGATACTTCAATTTTGCCAAAATTCAACCTTTCAGGTCATCGAGGAGGGGCTTCTAGAATATGAGGAAATACTTATTCAAACCCATTTTCTCCCCCCCCCCCCCATCTATGGTCAGTGCTGTTAACAGGATGTTTAGATCCCTATATAACAAATGGATGGGTGTCCTACTACCCCTTATTTTATAAGTTAAATACCGTTTCTTATGAAATGTTTATGTGGAGCTGGCCCCTAAACGATGCATACTTCCCCCCCCCCTCACACACACGTTCGGTGGCTTTGTCCGTGGAGGAAATTGAAAATCCAACTCCGTTAGGTTCTGTCCCATGGTTGATATTATATGTGTGCAAATATTATGCGTTCTATGTCACCGACTGGGAGTTTGTAAAAACTCTTCGGGGGAAAAAATTCCACTCATGGGGGGGAAGTCGAAAATTCAGCTCCGTTCTGGGTTTTATTTCAGCCATTTAGCACAGAGTTCTGGGTCTGAAGGAAATTGATGGAAGGAAAGATCAACTGTTTTTCCATTTTTTGATTTGCAAAATGGTACACAACAATACATATTTTTACAAAACAATATAAATTATTGGTTAAAGCACACACACAAAAATTATCAAACGGTCTCTGATATAAAATCTAACTGCCTGCAAGATGCCCGGTAATGATGTGCTGCCACCTACTGGCTAAAAGTATATACATACAAGGTAGAAATGATTCCAGAGATCCTACTGTTAATCGGATCACTCGGCAGGCCGTTACAGCAAGCGCATCACGTTATCAAGTGGGGCCGGGGTCCTACAGACGTACTTTTCAGTTGCCATCTTGGTCGGAGCGATATGGTAGTTGCTCACTGCTGGCTGGCAACAGTGGATAAAAGAAAGTACCAGTAGCGTTGCGTAAGATTTTTAACTAGGGAGGTTGAGCGCTTCGCGTTTTAAATGGAAAGGGTTTTGCTATTGTTACAAGTGAGATTTATGAATTCGCTCTTTCAATAAGTATTATTTCTTTGAGTAAAATAAGATAATGTAACATAAAAATACAAAAAGTTCACGAAATGCACGAGATTTTAAAATGTTACCTATGTAAAATAAATACATACAAGATGCAGCATTTCAAATATTTGCTTATTTTTAAATCAAATCAACTTTTACAACCATCTTATAAAATATGAAGTAGAAATAAATTAGAATATTATTAGCAAATGATAGAAAAAACATATCAGTTTTGGAAATATAAACAACAGCTAGAATTAACAATAGTAAACAATTCAAGAGTGCACTGAAAATGGATGCAAAATATATCTGGAACGTAACAAGTTCAGTTGAAAATCACTGTAATCAACAATGTGACAGTTTTGTATATTCATTATTGACAAATATATGGAAACTAAATATCTAATAGCTACAGTATACTAAAAATTCACTAGAAATTATATCAATCGCTTTTGTAAAAGAGATTGTAATGGAATAGGTAATTACTAAAGCGAAATTTGATTTATTCCTTCTAAAACTTCCAAATACGCAAACGAATGCTTGTCTATATTGATGCCGAGATAAAGTCTACTTCATTAACTATTAAGTTTAAATAGTAATCTTTATTGGTGTATTTCTTCATCCTAATCCTGTTTAAAGTCATATTAGTGTCAAGTTATTCGTAAAAAATGGCTCAAATTATTTATATTTATAAAAAGTTATTATTTTCTGCTAAAAGTAAACCTCGTTTGACCCAAAATGACAAAACATTTAGCCTTTCCGAAGAAATTTTCTTTTTCACTTCTCATCCGCATCCCCGCCACCTCTGCCCACATCTTTGGAAAAAGTCTCACATCCAATCATTGTCGGGAGAAGCAATAGTCACACTTTTTTTTTTTAAGCCTAGGTTCCAGATATCCGTTACATGCTTTTTTCAACCAGAGAAGTATTGAGCGGATTCAATGCCATGTTATTGGTGTTGAAAGTCGTAAGATACAAAATTTGAACTCACGGAACTTTAAAATATGCGTTTTAATGAAAAACATAACTTTAAAACGAGTCAGTTTAAGTAAAAACAGTGTAATCAATTCATGAAATATACACATATATATGTAAAGTTATTTAAAAGATTGATATAAATAAAAATGTTAAACAATTCCTCAAACTAGATTTTAAACAAGGGAGACTCAGTTTTTAAGCCTGTATGGACACTACGCTACTGGAAAGTACATGTAACCGTTGCAGTGGCTCAGATTCCCCAGATAGACAACTGTTTGAAAGGATCATGCCGACAAAAGGGGAGACACAACCACACCACTGGCGTCGCTATCAGATATTTGAAGGCATTCACCATCGTTCATGTATCCTGTATCATGGGATACTATTCGGAAACGACTGGCAGAAGGTGGTATTAGGTGCGGGCATTCTTTAAGGTGCCTACCACTGGCCCCTGAACATAGGCAGAGCCGTCTGGTTTGGTGTTGAGCTCGGTCAGATCGGGCAGTGTCCGATTAGATGCATGTTGACTTTAGTGACGAATCTCACTTCTCTCTCAGTGTTGATGATCGCACATACGTGCGTGGAGGAAGACTGGCCAGCGTTCGAATTCCGCATTTGTTGATGAGAAGCACACGGCCATCACACGTACAACCGATCTCCTCCGAGGGACAACAGATCTCCTCTAATTGCTCGGCAATCCAATCTGATGGCTCACTTTTACATCAACGAAATTCTGCATTTGATTGCTTTACTTATGCTATTAAGACAGCCAGGTTCCATTCACTAACAAGACAACACTCGACAACTGCTTAGGGAAATAGCAAATTAGGGAATACCAATCAAAATTTGCATTTTTTTTTTTACTTTTTATTTTGTGGAAATAAGATTTCCCTTCTTCCACTAAAAATTAAAAATACGAAAGAAATATTTTTCTTTAATTTACAGTATGGGTTTTGCTTTCAATAATATTATTCTTAAAGCCACTACAAAAAGTCATTGATAAAGGCACCCGTTCCTGAGCAAAGCATGGTACAAGCACAGAAGTTTATTTTAGATTTTTAAAATTCTTCAGGCTGGCTATCTCTTTTTATGAACCTCGACACTATTTTCCCTCTCTGTTGACTCATAAAGCAATAAAAGGAAGCAGAGAAATGCTGAATTCCGTATGAATACTATAGAGAGGATTTTGCTGTAACGGTGAGTTTTGCGGGTTGGGCTGGACTACTAGAGATGACACTATTTATATTTAGTAGAGTAAAAACCTTGCAAGTTCCCAGGGATGGAAGAGACGTTTACAGTAGTAACTAGGGTAGTGAGTTTTCCAACATCGGCTCCATTGAACTTCGGAGGGCCCCGGACAATCTAAAGTAATTCTGGTGCTTCTTGCACTACATCGGTTGCCACCTTTCAATATCGACTTATTATTAATAGATCAGTAACATAGTCAAGGCAATAGGGAAGGAAAGAGAAGGTTTGTTACTTTACGTTTAAGCGACATTTTGAAAAGTTTTCACTATGACACCCTCTTAAAATAATAAATATTCTAAAACGTCATTTATGTGTGTTGATATTATAATACAATGTACCCTTCTACCAAATTTGAAGTTCCTACTTCAATAAATCTGGAATTTAGTGCTTATTCGACAATTTGAACATTTTAGTCTATGAAACAACTTTTTGCCTATGCCACTCTCTTAAAATAATTAAATATTTGATAATAGAAATTATTCAGGTTGATCTTGTCATATGATCCACCTTTGAACTAACTTTAAGTCTCTAACCCAATAAATCTGAAGTTTAATGTTAGCTCGGCAATATGAACATTTTTGCCTATGGCAACCCTTAAAATTGTCATGTCGCATTTCTGCGCCATGAGCCTTTTCGTATTTTTCTGTGAGAGAAACATCCTTCTCTCCGTCCGTGCCTGTGCTGTGTTTTTCGTTAAGACTTGTTTCTATTGAAATTGCATTGAAAAGCGCATTTGGTCGTGAATTCGTTGGAATGTCTGGACTTGGTGTCTGGCCGGGATGCGTGACTTCGGCTCACTTGTTACTAGGAGAAGCGCGCCTGTCCAATCAGGAAGAGGCGAAAAGCGAAGGAGAACTTTTTTTTCGTGGGCTCGAGCGACCCACACTTTGCTCTCTTGGAGCTGAAAACTTCCGACTGAAGGGTCGCATCGAAAGTTTTGTCTGGTAAAGACAAAGGGTTTTAGCCGAAATGGCTAACTGGCGGAGATGGGCATTTTGGTTCTAAGGGAAACCGCCCCTGCATTTCTGGAGATGATTGAAGAAGATCCTGGAAACCTACATTAACTTTTCTGTACATTTTCTAAAATATATTTTTTATTCCAGGAAATCTATCCGACATCGACGCCGAGCTTGAAGTTGTTATTCCGAAATGATTCAGATCGGTGCCAAATAGACTGATGTCCGGTACTTAAAGTTTTTGGACTTTTCCTCATCTTTTTCCTTTGAGGACTTTTTGTTCTGCCAAAAACCGTGCACACCCGATGAGAGGTATTTTCTGCAAAGCTTGAAATGTATAATAGCCAGGTAACATTTTCTTTACGAGAAATTTAATGCCGTACAGCACTGGCATAACGAGGACTAAATTCTATAAATATGACGGGCTCATGTAAGATTATATTGTGTTTAATTTAAATTCCTGATTAAATCAGATGATTTTTGAATATCTTAATTATTGGTTGCTATATTATTTTGACCAGAGCATTAATGTTGAATGTGTTATAATAGATAAGCTCTGAAGTCTCTGAATTAAAATTTGAAAGCTAAAATGCATATATTCATTCTTGAAAATATTAAATAAATATTAATTTGTGTGATAAATGAGCCTGATTTTTGTGTTGCCTTTGTGTTTTACTCACTGCAAATCATTTAGGATTTAATTCTCCTAAACTGGGAAACCCTTTAAAATTCGAACCTGGTGTTTTTATTGGTAATGTTGACAAAATTATTTATGTTAAAATTAATTGTTCTCTTTGGCATTTTGAAATTACGATCACGTCCTTGTGGGTAGTGGAGTCAGTAGATGCTGTTTGGTACTGATTCCGTTCCCACAAACTGGTGCCTGTTCCCTTTCCCAGAGTATTACAGTGAGTGAAATATGATTTTTATGAAGGAGTGCAGAGAATTTTTGTTTAATTGTGTATAAAAATATTGCAGATTTGATATGTCAAAGTAAGTTGAAAAGTTCTTTTGTGGTGCAAAATATTTGAGTTTAATGGGCATGAAAATTTTTTATTTATGTGTCATATAGTAAATAAGTGCAAAAGCACATAAGCCCAGAAGCACCAAAAATATTATTTGCATGTTGAATTTGCATTTTGCATATTATTCTGTTGCATATATATTTCCTGGTTTATATTTGACATACATAAATACACAAAATTCTATATGATATATGATATATATGAGTAAATTGAAATTTTCAAATACACATACATTAAAGGGTAAATACATAAAGTGCATACATTTATTTACAAAAAGTGAACACAAAAGTTCTGTGCACATGCATAAGTGATTCGAAGTTCATGATAATGAACAAAAAGTGAAAAAAAAAGTTACACGTAGTGTTTTTTCGGTACTCAATTTACACATAAGTGATTTAAGTGAAAGTGAAATCAATTTTCCACAATAAACTGTGTCTCGTGATAAATTAGAAATTGTGTCTGGTGAAAAACCTTGTGCTAAAATGCCAAAATCTAGAAATACGAGAGCAAGCAGGAGTAGAGACTCCTCTGCTCAACCAAGTGTGTCAAACCGTATCCCTTCGGTGTCTCCACCACGACTTTCTCCAAATTCTGGCAGATCAGCTTCCGCTGTCAGAGACTCAAACAAAATGAAGGTCGGAATTGGATCACAGTTCCTTGGATCCATTCCGGGTTTTGCTGGCAATGCAAATGAATCTTTCCAGGACTTTTTGGAAAAGTTTTCCCTGGTCGCTGACCATGCCGAATGGTCTAATCGAGATAAGATTTTCGTCTTGAAGTTGAAGTTGTCTGGTCGTGCTGAAAGACTGATAAAATCAATTCCAAAACTGAACCAAAGCACGAATTTTTCAGAATTAGTGAACGCACTCAAGGACAATTTTACTAAGAAAAAAGATATTGCCAGGAATGTTGCTAACCTGGTCAATTGTAAACAAATGATTAACGAAGAAGTTCGAGTATACGCGAACCGCATAGAAGCTGAATCCTATGTGGCTTTCCCACAAGATACTGGGACTGACAATGAAGATTCCCTGAGAACTGCTATATTACTAAATGCATTTAAAAAAGGATTGAAAATCATTATTCGAAAAGCTGTTTTATCTGCAAATCCACAGTCATTTGAAGCTGCGAAAGAGATAGCAATATTGGAAGAAGAAGTGCAAAATGAAGTGCTGGAAGAAATGACAGAAGACATAAATGCTGTGAGAATTGAAAATGACCCTAAACATGAAATTGAAGAGCTGAAGAAAGAATTGAATTCAAAGAAGAAAGAATTTGAGAAGTTAAGAAAAAAATTTAGTGAGAACTCAGAGAAAAGAAAGAAAAGATTGAATGAAATAAGAGAAGATCTGGAAAAGAGCAATTCCAGTTTTGAAGATTCCTTCTTGGATACGCCCTCTACAAGCAGATACAATGAAGATGAGTTGATAGAGGAAGATTGGGAAGATATTCCAGTAAAGAAGAAACATAAACCCTCAACATCTTTCAAAACTTCTACACCATCTAGAAGAACTGACAATAGAAACCGTTTCAGTCAAAGAAGAACTCCGGTTGCCTCACAGGAAGAAGAGTGGTATGTTAAAAGTCCATATCAAAATTATTCTCCAAGAAAGAACTCTCTGTCTTTTAGAAGACCTTTTCGTAACAGTTCATATAGAAATTCAAATTTCCAGAGAAGAAATTTTTCAAATTTTAGAAATTCTTTTGATAATTATAAATTTCAAAACTTCAATAATTTTGGATACAGAAGAAAAAACAGATATTTTAATAATAGATTTGGTAATAGAAGACAATTTAGAAGACAGAATTTCAGAACACAAAATTTTCAATCTCCAAATTTTAATAAACAAAATTCTGAAGTTAGTTGCATGTCGGAAATTAAAGCTCCTTGCCAGAAAAATTTTCCGGTCATCTCAGTTTTTGTTGAAGATGTCAAATTGAATGCCTTAATTGACACTGGAAGTTCTATAAACATTATCTATAGAGATGCCTTACAGAAAATTGATCCTCGAAAAGTGCAAACAAAACATACATCCATTATTGTGAAGGGAGTTGGAGATCATGATGTTTGGGCTGATGAGAAAGCTTCTTTTCTTTTGTCCGTTGGAAAAGACAATATTGTGATTGAATGTTGCATTTTAAACACACCTGCACCAAACGAATACAACATGATTTTGGGAAGTACCTTTCTGCATAAAAATAAAGTGACCATTACCTTTGGACACAAAGATGTTCAACCTGAAATATCTGAGTGTAATGCTATAAATTATAAATGTGATAGAAGAAATTACAATTTTACAAATGATGTGGATTACAGATCCAAAGACACAAATTTTTCAAGAAATTTTAGAGGATATGAAAATAAGTGTAATAATGGATATTTATTTGAACAAAACAATTACCAAAATGAATTTAGAGATGTCGACTTTAGAGATTTTGATGCAAATGTGAATGAAAGGTCAGATTATGAATGTGAAAATGATTTACATGAAATGCAAATGAATGATGATGTATATACAGACAGATCCTTGACAGAAAACAATATCAGTGACAATGAAATTTTTCAGACAAGTTGTGATAAACATAATGAAGGAAGTTCACAACAGGACAATACCTTGGCTATTGCCAAGGCGTTTAAGAAATGTGTTTTGAAACCTTTTACAGAATCATTTGTCAAATTAAAAAGAAATTATAAAATCAAGAAAGACACGACAATTTTACTTGAACCTATCAATAGTAAAGAATTTTCTGCAAACAAAATTTTCATTGCCAGAAGTATTCATAAAATTCCTGAAAATGACTTTTTGTATGCAAAAGTTGCGAATCCATCAGAAAAGTGTGTTTACATAAACAAAGGTATGAAATTAGGAACTTTCGAAAATATCTATGAAGCTGATATTGACATAAATAATAGAGTTGACATTGAGAACTGTATTGAAGAGAATGAAACATTTGATGCATGGGGAGGAGAATTTGATTTGAAACATATGAATTATGCTCAGAAAACTTTGCTTTTGAAATTACTAAGTAAATATAAACATGTCTTTGCTAAGAATATGAAAGAATTGTCTGGATGTGACACTATTTTGCATGAAATTAATCTTGAATCTAACATACCTGTTAGGCAGAAGCCATACCGTATACCTCATAATTTACAGAAAGAACTTTCGCGCCAGGTGAATGAATTGCTTGATGCCAAAATCATCCAACCAAGCACATCACCTTACAATACTCCAGTGCTTTTTGTTAAGAAACCTGATGGAAGTTACCGTTTAGTAGCCGATTTTCGAAAGCTCAATAAGATTACGATAGTGGAAAACTATCCTATTCCAAATATATCGGAATTGATAGATAATTTGTCTGGAGCCTTGTATTTTTCGACTCTTGATTTAACCAGTGGATTTTATCAATTGTGTTTACATCCTAATGATTATCCAAAAACTTCTTTTCAACACCTGACGGACACTTTGAATGGACCAGAACTCCATTTGGTCTTAAGAATGCGCCCGCATCCTTTCAGAGACTGATGTCTCTGGTGCTGGCTGGCATATCTGGAATTTATATAGACGACATAATCGTTGCTTCAAGAACATTCGAAGAACATTTGAAAAAACTAGAAGAAATTTTTGTAAGATTAAGTAAACATGGTCTTAAATTGAAACCAAGCAAATGCTATTTCTTCAGAAAAACAATTAAGTATCTTGGATTTTTAGTATCAAATGGAAAAGTACAACCTGATACTCATAATTTGGAAGTTGTAGAAAAATTCAAAATTCCTAAATCAATTAAGAATGTGAGACAATTTCTTGGACTCACTGGATTCTATAGAAAATTCATAAAAGACTATGCAGAACTTACCCTTCCACTGACAGATTTATTGAAAACTAAAAATAATGAAAGTAAAAAGAAATTTATTTGGACTAATGAAGCTCAAAAATCTTTTGAAATTTTAAAAGGAAAACTTTTGTCAAAACCAATTTTGACCCTTCCAGATTTTAGAAAACCATTTATTTTACATACTGATGCTTCAAATCACTCTTTAGGCTGCTATTTATCCCAAGAAGATGAAAATAAAATTTTGCATCCAATATCTTATGCAAGCAGGAAATTGAATGAAGCTGAATGTAAATACAGTGTTGTCGAAAGAGAAGCATTAGCCGTTGTTTGGGCTACTAACTATTATAAACACTATTTAATTGGAAAACCTTTCACAATTTTTTGTGACCAGATATCCCTTTCGTTTATATTTAAATTAAAAGATCCTACATCTAGATTGGCAAGATGGATTGCATCTCTATCACAATTTGATTACCAAATAGTACATAAACCTGGAAAAGCAAACTTAGTGGCAGATTATCTTTCAAGAAATGTAGATGAATGTACTAATACTATTGAGAACATTCCACGAAGATTTGTGTCACAATATAAAGTTATAAATCAAAATGTTAATCAAGATTTTCAAAATGTTAATCAGAATTTTCCAAGTGTAAATCAAAATTCTCAAAGTTCTAATAATGTAAACAATACTAATAGTAGCAATAGAAGAGAATCAGAAGTCAATTTGAATCCAGCCAATACAAATGAAATAAATGAAATCTGTGCTGTTGATAATAGTGAAAGTGAAATGCAAAATGAAAATAACATACAAAGTGGTCAATTGGAACAAACATTTACTTGTCCTACCTTGCTCATAAGAATTAAGAATGCTCAAAAATCTGACTCAAGATGCAATAAAATTATAGATCTCTTAGATAAGAACATAAAACCTTACCCACAAACCTTGGTATTTTTTAGAAAAGATGATATCTTGTGGTGTACTCATAGACACCCTAAGCGTAGACACCAAGAACAAGAAAGAGTTGTTGTTCCACAAGAACTTGTGTCTGAAATTTTGTGGCTGCATCATGATTGTCCCACTTACGCACATTGTGGATTCAGAAGAACTTTAGCTTCTGTGAGTAGAAAATACTTTTGGCAGGGAATGTATTCCCAAACACAAAATTATGTGTCTTCGTGCGAAATTTGTGTGGTAAATCGTGGTTTTAGAAATAACAAAGCACCCATTCAAAAATTCTCAAAATCCACATATCCATTTGAGCGAATAGCTATGGATTGTGTTGGACCATTACCTATATCAAGATCTGGAAATAAATTTATTCTTGTGATAACTGACTATTTTACAAGATGGATTGAAGCATATCCCTTAGATTCAATTAAAACTGAAGATATTTTGAATTGCTTAGAGCACTACATGGCTCAGCATGGTATACCTAAATACATCGTCTCAGATCAGGGGACGAATTTTGTTTCTAGAACAGCAAGATGTTTTTATAAGAAATTGGGAATAATAAAGAATACTACTACTGCCTATATGCCTTCTGTAGACGGTTGTGTTGAAAGATTAAATGGTACTTTGGTCAGATCCTTGAAAAATATTGCATATAACGATAAAGATAATTGGGACAATTTGATCCATTTTGCTTTATTAGCTCATAGAAATGCCATACATGCTTCTACGGGTGAATCACCTACTTATTTACTCTATGGTAGAGATCTAACAGTTCCAAATACTTTGATTGCTGGATTTAAACCTCCTACATATGAATCAACATATGATTATGGTGAGGACTTGAGATTCCGACTTAAAAGAACATATGATGTAGTAAAAAGTAACTTGGAAAAAGCTGAAAATTCACAAATTTTACAACAACATAAGAAAGCGAAGATGCCCAATATTAAAGTTGGTGATTTAGTGTATCTTTACACTCCCTTTTTGCCTCAAGGCCAGTCAAGAAAACTGAGCTCTTTTAATAAAGGCCCTTTTAAAGTGATAAAACAAACTTCTGCTGTCAATTTTTTAGTAAGACATGTGATGAATCCCAAAAATGAACAACTGGTTCATGTGAACAGACTGACTCTTTTACCTCCAAGAAGAGAGGAATTGCAAAGATTTTCAAAACAAACTACTGAAAGTCAAAAATTGAACTCTAAGTCAAATAAACTTACTCCTGTGATCACCGCTGAGAAAGACTCTGTGAAACTAAAATCTTGTTTATCAAAAAGTTCAGAAAAATCTCAAAACAAAAAAACTGTGAAACGAGTAAGATTTAATTTGCCAAATAAAAGGGTAAATGAAAATGCTGTTCATACTAGATCAAACTTTCATGCTAATAAAAGTCAACAATATGCACATAGAAATAATTCAAATATCTTTGATAATAGAGGAAATGGAAGAATCATTTACAACAATAACTTTAGAAATAATTATATACCACACCAAAATCAGTATTATATGACAAACAGAAATACACGTACACCTTATAATCTGAGGAATCAAAGATTTGCACAATATTAAATTTTGGTTGAGTTCACAATTTTTCAGAAATTAAATTTTGCAAGAAAAATCTCATTTTTAATTTAAGTTTATACTTGTTTAAGTTTTTATATTTCAATATTGTCTTTTAAAATAGAATTTATGAAAGAATTGTTGTGATTTTAAAATTTATTGGAAATCTTGCATTTAAGTTAAAAAAGTAAATACGAAAAAGTAATTGATTTTGTGAACCATAATTTATGAATGTTTATATTGTAATTTAAATAATAAGTAATTTGGTTAATTGACTCTCCTTGGACTTTAAAATTTTTCGAGAGTCCTGTTTTGATTGATTTTGATTATTTTGATGTGTTTCATTGAAAAAAAAAAAAAAAATGTTTGATTACTTTATTAAGTGCATGAATGAAATAATTGAAATGGTATGGGTATATTGTTGTTCCCCTAAGAAAAAAAGGAGGAAAATTTTTGATTTTGGAAAAAGTAAATGATTTTATTAAAATAAAATTGAAAATAAAATTGAAATTAATATAAAGTAATATAAAGTAATTTGAATCTGAAAATGGAAAGTTTGAGTTTGAGAATTTTTGAAATTTAATGAAATTTTTTTTGAAGATCAAAAGTAAATGATCTCTTTTGAAAAATGTTTTTGAAACTTTGTTGCTGAGAGAGGTGAAATTTTTGGCTGATGTTTTGTTGAAATTCTTTTTTCTTGAAATTCCATTTCACATTATTGTTTTTTTTTGACCAGCAGTTTTCAAACATCTACACACATGTAAGTTAGTCATCATATTCTTATGCTGCAACCTCTTTTTCTGAAAGCTGGCTGGTGGACGCAAACATTGGACAAATCTACTCGGATCACAGACGAAGAAGCAGCTTAGCAAATTAAAAGTTCCGAACTTTTGTGGCAGGACTGGAGTCCTGGACGACAACTTGCTCCGAGCCTACCTAGGAGGGTTGTGATTGGCCAGGTGGGAAACTGGTGAAGCTGTGAGGATGATGATGATGGAGAAGATGAAGATGATGAGGATGATGGGGTCAGCGCAAGCTGCCCAAAATTTTTGTTTGTCCGTGGCTTCTGAGGCGTGTCCTGGCGTCCTGTTTCTGCTGCAATCGCTTCCTGCACGCGAGTATTTTTTTTTTCTTTTTTTTTACACCTCCCTTTTTCTGTTCTTGGCAACTCGTTAGTCCCCGCCGAGTTGCTCTTTAGATGTGTTCCCGCTCTTTTACATAACTGACGTGAATTTCAGGAGAAATCTTTTCTCCTTTCTCTCTCTCTCAGTAGACAAATGTGTTTAAATGTAAATTTTTTCTTTTGTGACATGAAGTGGTCACTTGTTGAGTTATTTCAGAGATTTTGTTAAAAGCAAAGTAAATTGAAATTTTAAGATAAATTGAATGATTTTGAATAAATGAATAATTTAAAGTAATTATGAAAGTTGAGTCAGAATGAGAAAATTCTGAATTGTTTTAATGACAAAAATAAGTTGAATTAAAGTTAATATTGAATATGTTGAATAATTGTTGAAAAGTTGAAATGATGATAAATTGAAAGTAAATGTAATTTAAAGTTAATGTGTTAAAATGAAAGTAATTTAAAGTGAAAGTTTAAATTGAAATGAAAGTTTTGAAATTGAAAAATGGAAATATTGAAAGTGATTTTGTTCTCAAAAAGTGAGACAAATTTTTGAATGAGTGAAGAATCTCATTACCTGATTATGACAAATTTAAATTAAAAATTAATTTTCAAAATATTTAATCCTTTCAGAATTTTTGTGTCACTTGTGTGTTTTGAAAGTGACAAATTGTTTGAAACTTTTGAATTGTTTATATTGTTAAATTTGTAAATTCACATCATATCATGTTTTGTTTCATATCATCTGGTTGATCTCAATGTTGTCGATTGAGATATTGTGTTGTCAGGCAAAGTGCCTTGACAAATTTTTCTGATTTAAGTGTGATTTTATGTAAATTTTTGTAAAGGTTCCTTTAAGATGTGGTGACGCCTTGTCATCCTTTTGGTTTTCTTTTGGTCTTTTCCTGTGGTGATGAATGGCTTGGCCGGTCATTCAGATCTGCAGTGCCGTTGTCTTGAGAAACGTTGGGGCCCACGTTTTCTCGCCCAAAATTTTGTTTTAAATTATTTTACACTTACAGGTTCCTAAAACTCTTTGTAAATTTTTGTGTTTTTCAGTGAGAGAAAAATTTTCCTCACTGTGTTCGGAAAATTTTTGCCTCCCAGAAGGGGAGAGCTGTCATGTCGCATTTCTGCGCCATGAGCCTTTTCGTATTTTTCTGTGAGAGAAACATCCTTCTCTCCGTCCGTGCCTGTGCTGTGTTTTTCGTTAAGACTTGTTTCTATTGAAATTGCATTGAAAAGCGCATTTGGTCGTAAATTCGTTGGAATGTCTGGACTTGGTGTCTGGCCGGGATGCGTGACGTCGGCTCACTTGTTACTAGGAGAAGCGCGCCTGTCCAATCAGGAAGAGGCGAAAATCGAAGGAGAACTTTTTTTTCGTGGGCTCGAGCGACCCACACTTTGCTCTCTTGGAGCTGAAAACTTCCGACTGAAGGGTCGCATCGAAAGTTTTGTCTGGTAAAGACAAAGGGTTTTAGCCGAAATGGCTAACTGGCGGAGATGGGCATTTTGGTTCTAAGGGAAACCGCCCCTGCATTTCTGGAGATGATTGAAGAAGATCCTGGAAACCTACATTAACTTTTCTGTACATTTTCTAAAATATATTTTTTATTCCAGGAAATCTATCCGACATCGACGCCGAGCTTGAAGTAGTTATTCCGAAATGATTCAGATCGGTGCCAAATAGACTGATGTCCGGTACTTAAAGTTTTTGGACTTTTCCTCATCTTTTCCCTTTGAGAACTTTTTGTTCTGCCAAAAACCGTGCACACCCGATGAGAGGTATTTTCTGCAAAGCTTGAAATGTATAATAGCCAGGTAACATTTTCTTTACGAGAAATTTAATGCCGTACAGCACTGGCATAACGAGGACTAAATTCTATAAATATGACGGGCTCATGTAAGATTATATTGTGTTTAATTTAAATTCCTGATTAAATCAGATGATTTTTGAATATCTTAATTATTGGTTGCTATATTATTTTGACCAGAGCATTAATGTTGAATGTGTTATAATAGATAAGCTCTGAAGTCTCTGAATTAAAATTTGAAAGCTAAAATGCATATATTCATTCTTGAAAATATTAAATAAATATTAATTTGTGTGATAAATGAGCCTGATTTTTGTGTTGCCTTTGTGTTTTACTCACTGCAAATCATTTAGGATTTAATTCTCCTAAACTGGGAAACCCTTTAAAATTCGAACCTGGTGTTTTTATTGGTAATGTTGACAAAATTATTTATGTTAAAATTAATTGTTCTCTTTGGCATTTTGAAATTACGATCACGTCCTTGTGGGTAGTGGAGTCAGTAGATGCTGTTTGGTACTGATTCCGTTCCCACAAAATAATATATATTCGAAAACAGAATTTATATATGCCATGTTGATTTTTTTAACACTTTACAACATAGTTGAAAAGTGTTTATGACTTTGTTCATTCTGTCTGTCTGTCTGTCCGTTAGCACGATAACTGCCGTAAAAATGACTTTATCAAAATGAAATTTTAGTATGATGTTCAAACCGTCTGTGGGACCTATGGGAATATAAATGAATGATGTCACCCAATTAGTTTTGGATTGAACCCGGGTTGAAGAAATGAAATACATTGAGCCCTATGGGACCTAATTCTTCAAACATTTTTTAAGCGGATTTAAAATTTACAAATTGCTTCGAAAATTTTAGGTAATATTCAAACTGCTCCATAAAATATATAAAAAAAAATTCAGCGAAATATATTCAGTAGTTTTTAAATAAAAATTAAAATAATAATTACACCCCTTATATGAAGAGATCACGTGATCATTATATGAAGAGATCACGTGACCCACTTCAAAATAAAATATGGCATCCATCTTGTGTAAAAATCCTGATTTTTAAAGTTCTTCTTAATTCATATTGAGTGTTGTATACGTCCTAAAACGGCTTAATTTTTGCTTAAATTCTGTGCATCTACTTCTTGAAACAACGCAATTACAATATAGTTGAGTTTAAATGATCATCCAACATTGATTATTTCTACGACGAAGCTTACTTTTCACTTATGGAGGATGTAAATACCAAAACCTCCATAATTTTAAGTTTTAAATAAAATTAATTATTATAGTATTGTGATGAATAAAATGAAAGGAAAAATGTTTATGAATGAAACGCTGCTTTTACTTAAAGAGCCAGCCGATTTATATTTCGATGACGTCATTTGGGAAAGTTCATTTGTTTTCGATGAAGTTTTCAAATATAATAAATTAATGTAGAATTGTGATAATTTTAAAAATATTACCGAGGAATGTATCGCATTTTTGAGATGTTTAAATAAAATTGCATTGAAGTTGAAAAGTGTTTCATAATCAATGCTTTATGCATGATTGATCTTTCTTGTTTTTATATTCTTATCATAGGATCTATCTTAATACCAAATTTTAAGTCCCTAGCTCAAGAAATTTGGAGTCTTGTTCTCATTCGACAATTCGTACATTTTCGTCGATGAAATATCCTAAAATAGCTATATATACTTGAAAATTTAGTTAGCCGTGTTGATTTTATCATATGTTTTATATGTATCAGATTTCAAGTTTCTACCTCAATAATTTTGACAATCACGATCATTCGACAATCCGAACATTTTTGCTTATAATACCCCCTTAATATAATTAAATATTTCGAAACAGCAATTATTCAATTCGATCTTATCATTTGATGCACCTTTGTATTTTAAGTCTCTAACTCAATAAACCTAGAATTTAATGTGTACTCAAAAATTCGAACATTTTTGCCTCGTTCAATTAATCTAGAGTTCAGAGTCCATTTGACAATTCGAACATTTTTATCCATGAAACACTTTAAAATATATACAGTACTATATATACTTTGAAGCATTAATTAGTCTTGTTAATTTTACAATATGTTCTACTTTTGTACCAAATTTCAAATTTCTACCCCAATAACTCGGAGATTCCAGGAGAGACAGTATGTCCAAAATATTAAGAAAATTACTGTATTGCAATATTTGGTGTTTGAAGGGTGGCATGTATTATTAGACACGTAATAATGCCTGCTATAAATAAATGAGCAACTAATTTGCACAAGGGGTCATCTATGTATTAAACTGTGAACCTTGATATTTTCAAAGGGAAAAAACTACCGTTTAATAGCAGATTCTTCAGGTTAAAGCACCCCGAATTCATATAAAATTCATATATTTTACTCAAACCGTTGGGGAGTTATAACTGCTTGAAATGTCAAGCTCCTAATGTTAAATTGGTGCTGCCGTTTTTGTTTTGTAATTTATGAAATAATTAGCCAATGAAACTAATTCCTATTTCATATTGTGATAATAAATGTCTGAAACAAAATGTACACCCCGCTTTCGTCTTCAAACAAATTTCTCATATTAATTATTAATAATAAAAATCGTATTTGAAAAAATTTGAATTTAAACATGGGTAAATTTTGACGGCAATTAATTCAGCACTGTCGAAGATTTTAGTATATAAAACTTTAGTTCATTCCTTTCAGTAGTTATTGGAACGCAGACCTATATTCATAACTGCATTATTTTGAAGTTTTTTGGTCACCATCCAGCGATTTCTGATGGTAAATACTCAGAAGAAAAATTTCAAAATTGCAGTGCCCTTTAACCTTTGCTTACCTTTGTGTTAACCTTTTGCTTACGGGTGGGACAGCGTCCATCCCAAACGAAGAACTTCTAAAAAAAAAACAGGTATTTGACATACCCTATCACAAACAGTTCGATCTCCCTTTACAGACATTCGCGTCCATGGACGCCAATGCCTGCAAAGGGGGTCAATGTCTGCAAAATGTCAAATATCTGTCTTCTTGAGAGGATCTTCATTTTAGATGGACGCTGTCCCACCCGTAAGCAAAAGGTTAAGAAAAAATCCATAATGCAAAGCCTAACAAATTTGAAAGTCGGTTCATCTCAGATTAATGCATTATTCTATGTCTGTTTTTCATTACAGAACTTGAACTTTACGTTTAATATTTTATACAAGCTTTTTATATAAAATAATTTTAATCTCAAATGTCAGTCAAAAGTCGACATCAAGAGTAATAAATGATGAAATTGCAAATTAAACTCAATGTATACATTTCAGTATGAGAAATGCTCTTGAAGTACATGCTGGCAAGGCTAAATTTGTATTCTTGGAACTTTATGTGGCGCACAAGAAATTTGGGGTGTCGTATTGAAAATAGAAATAATAATATAACTTTTTGCTTACTTTCGAATTAATTACTTCATTCAGATGGCATAACGACGACTGCAAAAAAACATTTTTTTATCCAAATTTTATGTTTTGCAATTATGTTTGAAGGTAAGCTGTTCTATAAAATGATGAAAGTTAACTTTAAAGATCAGCTTTATATAAAATAGGAATTATTTCAACAGAACACTCACTCTTATTCGCAGATTGATACAGTGGTGCTCAAAAATATGCATCACCCACATATTTCTAAGGCATTGATGGAAAAATGGACAATAACACGTTTAAAGTGATATTATAAGTTTTTAATATTGATGAATACATTGAAGGATCAGCTTGTATTACTGGCAGGGGAGGATTTATCATTTACTAAAGTGTCAGCTTCTTTTCGTCCCCATTTCTTAATAAAACATTTCTTATTTTACTCCCAAATATTAATAATTTGCATATCTCCTTAAATGATACATACATGCCGAGTTTCGTAGCTGTAGCTCAATTTCTTATGAGTGCATATATTTTTTACAACAGAGTGTATCTTCTGGTGCTTTCTCCATACACGCGTTGCGAAGACAACTCAATCACAGAAATAAATCAAGCATGACAATTTTTTTTTGTTTTTATCATTATTATTCCTCTACACCTTTTTTAGTTCATAAAATTCTTTGGTTTGCAGAAGAGTATAATTATGAAAACGGATCTCAACAAATAAAATTGTGTTTATGTTTTTTGGAGCATTTATTTTTTACCCAACGTATACAGGGTACATAGGAAAGTCCTTAAAAACCCAAATAACTATGGAATTATATATTATATTATTTTATAGGTCCATGGGTATACACATTAGGTCTGTCTATAGTAAATTTACCATGCCCGATCGAATAAAAAAAAATCTGATGTGGGCAGAACATAACTTTCCTTATATAATGAAATGAATTTACTATTTTTACAGTAAAAAAAATAAATTATTTTTATAGTAGATATTTATATTCTTTCCAAGATGTTGAATTTTTGTCAATGAGTAGTTATTTTCATTGATTTAGAGTCATTTTTATCCATTTGGTGAGTTTATCGTTAATTTAGCAACATCTAAAAAAGTCGTCAAGTTGACGACATTCCGCCAAATTCGTCGCCAAAATCTCGCCAAGTGTTATGGACGAAGAAAAAAGTTGTTCATACAGCAGATAAATGACTATTGTCGTTCAAATACAAAAGTATTACTCCAAGTATATTTTTCATGAATGGAACGAGCTAGAGATTCACAAGAATGATGTCACCCAATTTATCGCATGGTATTACATATGAAATGTGAACATTTTTCTCAATAGAAAATAATTTTTTTATTTTATATGACTTTTTGATAATGTTTTTGATGATTTTTTTGAAAAATGTCCATTATTTCGAGAACGGTTCATGCTAGCGTTCTAAAATTTATGTCAATCGTCGTCTAATGAAAAATTATATAAGAAATGCCTATTTGCTTAACTTTATTAGAGGTTTTGATTTTTTGACGATTTTTTCAAAATTTCACTCGAAAATTTAGGGGTTTCTGAACATTCGATTGCGTACAATAGGCAAACACAACAAAATTAAATATACAAAGCAATAGGCTTCCAGTGTTTACGGATTGCAATTTTTATACCAAATTTCGTTCAAATCGGTCCATTCGTTCGTCAGTTATCGTCTCTACAGACTCACTGACACACACACACACACACACACACACACACAAACACACACACACTCACACACACACACACACAAACACACACATACTTTCACACACACACACAGACACACACACACACACACACACACACATCACTTCAAAAATGTTTGATTCGTGATCAGGGATGCTTGAAACGTGCTCTCCCGTCGAAAACTCGAATTCGAATTTTCGACCCCGTCACAATACTTTCCTTATACTTTATTGTATATGAGGAAAGTAATAATAATAACTAATAAATCTTTCTTGAACAATAATCTGAAGAAAGACTATAGAGTCTATGAGGATTCTCTTCTAAAAGATTACTCTTATAGAAGGAGAGGAGTAAATATGGTAATTACAGTAGCATCAAAGGACATAAATGCAGCTACAGATGGAACAATTGTAACAAATCACAACATAAAGTCTAACAAAAGATAAAGTCGGACAATAAAACATTTATGGATAACAATTAAAGCAGGTGGAAATTAACAGTTAATATAAAAAAAATATCTCAATTTCAGCTGAAGTGAATAACCGGTCTTTACTAGCACTGGAAAAATAAGGAAGAGTAGTAAGGAAGAGTAGTTTTTAATAGATTGAGGTAGAAAATTATAAAAGCTAGGAGCTAAAAACAGATGTCTGAAACAAACTAGTAGAATTGTCTCGAGGAGGTCTAATAACATCCCGCGTCAGTCCGAGGTTACATTTGACTGCCACCCACATTCTTATTTCTAATGAAAAACATATTAAAAGCTTTGTAAACATAAAGATGCCTAACTGGCAGAATCACAGGATCGGGAACAAAAGGAAGAGATCGGGCTTTACGGGGTTTACATAAAATAATCCTAATGCATAATTTTCGAAGCATAAAAACAAGCCTAAGGGTATTCAGATTAGTCCCACCAAAACAGGTTATTCAATACTGAAACCGAGAGTGAATTAAGGGATAATAAAGGAACCAAAGCACATCGAGAAGACTAAGCAGACGTAAAAAAATAAAATATCCCGATATTTAACTCCAATTGCTGACTAGTAATATGAGGCTTCCAAGATAGCAAATCATTCATGGTAATTCCAAGGTGTTTAAAACTGCTACCTGCTGAATAGTTTCAAAATTGCAAGTACTGCCCAGATAACATCAGTGTGATATATTAAAACACTAGCCGCCTTTGGCGACCAGCCTGTTCGCTACCCTTGAAAATTCTGACCGTGGCAAACTCGTTGGCGCGACCTACCAGAAAGGTGTAAGGTAACTGCTTGGAAGGCCAGGAAGTGCCACACAATTTAGATCGGAACCCAATGGGGGAGGCATCCAAAGAGACCGTACCCTCCTTCCCCTACCACAAACCTCTCGGAAGGACTTGCAGTCCCACACGTTTAACGTGATCGTACTCCGCGTGAACACGGCTGCAGTTTTGGCAATGGCGGGAATCGAACCCGGGCCTACCGAGTGAAATTCCCGCGCGCTAACCACTGGGCTACCGTGCCATCCGCGACAATCTCCATAACTTTATTTTTATTCGGCAATTTTGGGAATCGAACCCGGGCCTACCAAGTGCAAATCCCGCGCACTAACCACTGGGGTACTTCACCCTCCGCGATATTCTTCATAACTTTCTTTTTATTCACCCAATTTAGACCGGAACCAAGTGGGAGAAGCATCCACAGGGACCGTACCCTTCTTCCCCTACCACCAACCTCTCGGAAGGACTTACAGACCCACATGTTTAACGTGATCGTACTCCGCGTAAACACGGCGGCAATTTTGGGAATCGAACCCGGGCCTACCGAGTGCAATTTCCGCGCGCTAACCATTGGGCTACTTTGCCCTACGCGACAATCTCCATAACTTTCTTTTTATTCATCCAATTTAGACCGTACCCTCCTTCCCCTACCACCAACTTCTCGGAAGGACTCACGGACCCACATGTTTAACGTGCTCGTACTCCGCGTAAACACGGCGGCAATTTTGGGAATCGAACCCCGGCCTGGTAACTGGTTGGACGGCCAGGATGTGCCACCCAATTTAGACCGGAACCCAGTGGGGGAGGCATCCACAGGGAACGTACCCTCCTTCCCCTACCACCAACCTCTCGGAAAAACATACGGACCCATATGTTTAACGTGATCGTACTCCATGTCAGTGGCGGAAATCGAACCCGGGCCTACCGCGTGCAATTCCCGCGCGCTAACCACTGGGCTACTTCGCCCTCCGCGACAATCTCCATAACTTTCTTTTTATTCACCCAATTTAGACAGTACCCTCCTTCCCCTACCACCAACCTCTCGGAAGGACTCACGAACCCACATGTTTAACGTGATCGTACTCTGCGTGAACGTGGCGTAAGTTTTGGCAGTGGCGGGAATCGAACCCAGGCCTACTGAGTGCAATTCCCGCGCGCTAACCACTGGGCTGCCACGCCCTCCGCGACAATCTCCATAACTTTCTACATATTCACCCAATTTAGACGGGAACCCAGTGGGGGAGGCATCCACAGGGGCCGTATCCTCCTTCCCCTACCACCAACCTCTCGGAAGGACTTACGGACCCACATATTTAACGTGATCGTATTCCACGTAAACACGGCGGCAGTTTTGGCAGTGGCGGGAATCGAACCCGGGCCTACCGCTAACTTCCCGCGCGCTAATTTGCAATTTAAAATGACCATATGCTTAATTCCATCATCCTCATTCCATTGTTTCATTGTTCCATCATTTAAAATATCCATAAAATTAAAATATCCATAAAATTAAAATATCCATTTAAAATATCCAAAAGTTAAAATATACAAAATGACCATATGCTTAATTCCATCATCCTCATTCCATTGTTTCATTGTTCCATCATTTAAAATATCCATAAAATTAAAATATCCATTTAAAATATCCAAAAGTTAAAATATACATTTAAAAAATCCAGATCGTCCCATCATTTAAAATATAAATATAATAATTTATAGGAGCTCTATTCAGAACCGTGACGTCACCTCCACCTTGACGTCCCCACCCACCACCTTCCCTGCTTCAGCGGGGGAGAAACGAACGAAACGCCGAGAAATTTAAAATCATGACGTCTTTAAAATTGCGATCCTGAAGGCAATTTTCATTATTTCTGGACCAGATTAGACTTGTAAGAATGCCAGATATTTCAGCTTTCTAAAAATGTAAATTATTAGTCGAAATTATGAGTACTTTTTACTATGCGAGAATTTAAAAACCAAAAATCGTTTTTTTGAGCCAAAAGTGACTTTTGTTTTAAAATCTTTAAAAAATATTAGAAATCGAAATGGAGATTTGAAATTGATATATTTTTACTCGCAATTGTCTGCTCTTTCCGATGGTGTGAGTTGTTTTTTTCTACGACGTCTGGATCGTGGAGAAAAAAGGGCAAAAAGGGCAAAAAAAGGTCGAAATCGCATAAAACATTAAATAAATAAAAAAATAATTAGAATTTTGAAAATCGGTTTTCACGTGTCCCCTTCCCTCCCCCCCAGGTCTCCGATTGCCAAATTTCGTAGCTCTCCGACGCGCGGTCGCGAAACGTATAGTGTATAAGACAGACACACAGACACACAGACATTGCCTTTTATTATATAGAAGAAAGATCAATCATGCACAAAGCATTGATTATGAAATACTTTCCAATTGCAATGCAATTTTACTTAAATCACTCTAAAATGCGATGCATTCAGAGGTAATATTTTTAAAATCCTCACAATACTACAATAATTTATTATATTTGAAAATTTGAAATTTCATCGAAAAAATAAAGGTTATTCAAATTACGTTATAGAAATATAAATCGCCTGGCTCTCTGTGTAAAAGCAATACATATTTCATTCATGCATTTTTATTTCATTCATCATAGTGCTACAATAATATTTTTTACTTAAAACTTCAAACCATGGAAGTAAAAGTAATTTAACTCTATGCTTAAAACTTCATCTAAAAAGTCTGCTAAAAATCGTCTGCTTCTCCATGTAAAATCAATGAATGTTTCATTCATAACAGCTATACTGCAGACTCCAGAGCTAAATAATTTTGTGTTAAAAGAAATTTAGCAATTCTCATACAATTCATCTTACAGCTTGATGTGTTTACCTTCTCCATACGTGAAAATTAGACGTCGTTGTAGAAATAATCAAATTTTGATGATCATTTAAACTCAAATATATTGTAATTGCGTTGTTTTACAATATAGATGCACAGAAATTAAACAAAAATAAAGCGGTTTTAGGACGGATACAACACTAAATATAAATGAAAAAGAACTTTAAAAATCACGATTTTGACACAAGATGGATGCCCTATTTTATTTTGAAGTGGGTCATATAATATGGGTGTTGAAGGCCCAGGCCGTCCGACTCGTCCTGAGGACTTGAGCATCTATTTGGACGGCTGGGCATATAATATGGGTGTAATTATTATTTTAATTTTTATTTAAAAACTACCGAATATATTTTGATGAAATTTGTTTCATATTTTTTATGGGATAATTTGAATATTTCCTGAAACTTTAGAAGCAATTTTTGAATTTTAAATTCGCTTAAAAATGTTTGAAAAATTAGGTCCCATAGGGGTCAATGCATTTCATTTTTTCAACCCGGGTTCAATCCAAAGCTAATTGGGTGATATTATTCATTTATATTCCCATAAATCTCACGGACCGTCTACATACATACTAAAATTTCATTTTGATAAAGTCATTTTTAAGGCAGTTATCGTGCAAACGGATAGTCAGGCAGACAGAATGAATAAACAAAGTCATAAACACTTGTTGTAAAGTGTTAACATGGCTAAATAGAATATTTTGGACAAGGATAAACAAAAAAACTGGCTAAACAAGGCTAAACATAAACTTTGTTTATTTTTTCCTCAGTTTCCTTATAATATATGTTGACTTTATATTAACAGTTTCTGACTGGTTCGGTTATATAAACCAAACACCGAGCCAAGTAACATCTGCGGTCTGCATAGCGACAGGATAAATTTCGGTTCCCGAGTACGAGAGAAGCTGCGTACAGTTCGGGTATAGTAGTCTGGTTGATAGTTCTGCTGAATTTCGGTTGGAAGTGGGAAGTAGCTAGAAGTCGTATCGATGTGTGAGGGAAAAGGGAGAAAAGTGAAACTTTTTGGAGCCAGTGTTTCTTTCAGAACTTTGTGGCCGGGGGGATGAAATATAAGGGGGAAACAAGTTTTTATTTACCCTATGTAAATATATCTAACTGCTATCACATAAATAGAAACTAGGTTAATGTGTATATGGAATGTCGCCGGGGGGGGGGGGTGAATAATCGTCTCCGGGAGGGCTCGCTCCCCGGATGTATGCCTAAAAGAAACCGTGGGGCAGGCACTAGGATTGGCACCACTATGATCATATGGATCTATTATCGCTGGTTGATCAAGACAAGGTTTAGATGTCCCAGGAAGAAGTTGGGTAAGCTTCAATAATTTTTAGCTCTTCCACTGATTACTTAAAGATCACCAGGCTCGTCAAAGATCATATGAACTCTGAACAAAACCTACTCTTATCATTCTGAGTAGCTGGTTTCTTCCCACATACCTACTTGAACAAGTCATATCGACTCTCCACTTTGGCCGTAAACTCTTTGCATAAGGCTGCAAGACGTGGATCTCCGAGACGTTGCAAAACGACCCTCGGCCGAAGACACATTTTCGCCAGCCATATTGGTTAGTTCAGGCACGAAAAGGCAGTTCTATAAAATCAGACTGATTATGAAAGCAGAGTATGTTTTAAAGCAGGTTTTCTTCGAAGTATTACAAAATCAGAATATAAAAACACTTTAAAAACCCAACAGCAAGAATAAAATTTTTTAATAAACTATAAAAACTTGGATCCACAAAAACGCATGACTTTCAGCTTAGCCCTCTAAAAAGTAATTGAAACGCCATTGGTAGAAAATTTAAAATTTTGAGATAGCGAATTCGACAACAAAGCGATTTAAAAGGAAAATATCAATTACAGAGTTGTATTGCCTAAATGAATAAGAATCGACATAAAAATAATACAAAATGTGTATATGGAAAGCAATAAATTCTTGTCATACTTCATTGGTTCCTACATACAGTAAAACCTGCAATGATTCTTAAAATATGCTATAATATGCTTTCTGAAACGGAATCTCGAATGCATGTGAGCCCATCGAATTTGTTCCAAAAGGGGAAAACCACGGACATCAGTGGGGAAAAGTTAAATACAAGTAAGTATAAGCTGTATAATAGCGATAGCATGATGCCCACCTTTAAAACATTGAACTTTCACCAGGAGAGGTCAAGTGACTTTTCTTGCCATTCCCTATGGGAACCCATTCTTCAAATGTCCATCCCTTCTAAAATTACAATATATTTATTGTAGTATTTTCTTTCTCAATTTCAAATGTCTATTGTTGTGAGCGAATTGCAGATTGAACAAATTCTACACTAGATTCTTCCTAACTTCTTTAATTCTACTCAAATTCTTCAATTCTCTCTCTTCTCTTTTACTTTGATCGGGTATAGTCGCTTTACTATGCGTGGACCTAATGCGTACACTCATGGGCATTTTTTTATTGCGGAGATATTTTGGTGCTTAAGAACTTTGCTAAGAATCGATATGACCTTCGTCACTAATCAGTGGCCATCATTATTCAGTGACGAATTTGAGGAAAAATATCGCAAACTTGACAAATTTTGCCCAGTTATAGAAACTTCTCGAATTTTGGAGATTGGCTACGGACTTAATGGGTTAAGCGCATTTTCCGGAACATGGTATACTTGCTCACCATCGTTTAGTTGGGTTGTTAGTAGATCAATTAATTAATTAATATATATCTAAAAAAAGTCCCTTAGTTCCTTTCAATATGTTCGCAATCGTTTTGGATCACAAAATTTACATCAACACGTAGGGAACGGTTAGGCAAATTATTTCCACCAGATTTCTTTTGTCGGAACAAACAGCATGGAGGTCAAACAAACATTAATACCTATATAGGCGTTGTCATGTCATCACATACATTACGCTCAGCGCTTGAATACGAGGTCTACTTAGAAATAAAGAAATATAGAAAATGAAAACGTTTGAGAATTACTCGTTTGAAGAGGAAGAGTGGCCACTCTTCCTCTTCAAACGAGTAATTCTCAAACGTTTTCATTTTCTTTCAGTTAAATACACTATGTAGTTACAAATTAAGAAATAGTGGATCGGTAAATTATTTTAAATTTCAGACTTTGAAATTTAGATTTCGGTCTGCATTCCGACCATTGGCGCCCATAAAATATTTATCAAGGTTGTGCAAACTCAAGAATAAGGCGTACAACATCTACTAGCTTGAAAGTCCAGGGGGTGGGTGTAAGTGGTCCCTTGCCTTTCCTTTATGGGCTCCTATAATTTCGGCACCACTGCATATCTGAATTTAATCGTCACAATTAATCGTTAAAATACATTTTATTCAAACGTCATAGATGAAATCAGAAAATATGTACGTTCGACTATGTGCATTTTAAATTCCAAACCACGTTTGAACTATTTTAATTTGTATATGTGGGGAACGACTCTTGAGTCACTCTCTGCAGCGGATCACTTTCCCAGTTATACCCTCGGATCATCGGTTTAGAAATATTTTGGTCTAATCGTCATGACGCAGGTTTACCATACTCTTGGTCCCGAGTTCTAACCCAAACGAACGGAACCTGTAGATGCTTCTGCCCCGCCTCATATATATATTTTGTAACGAAAATGGCTAAAGATGTTAATAGAAGTGTCGTAAGAAAATTCATCCTTCATGAAGATTACTATAATTGTCTAACAAGGTGAAAATATAATAGAGTTGAGCAATTTCAAATTGCGAGCAAAGACTGGCAGATTTATACTGTGAAGCAAATTAAAATTGGGTTATCCCTTTATGATGATATACGTTATATTTTAAATAATGGAATCAAGAGCTTAACATATGGTCATTATCAAATTTAAATGACTGAACCATGCGCAATTGAAAGTGGGGGTGTATTTGAATGCACCACGTGGAGGTGGGACTACAATTAAAAAAAATATTTTCCTAACAACACCTAATTTAATTAAAATATATCAACATGGAGAAGATGTCTATGGATGAAAACAAAACTGAAACGAATAAAAAAAATCAAATTCAATTGACTAAAATATGCTAAATTAGATTATGGCGGAGTATTGTATACACCGGTGGGACGACAATTAAAAAAATATTTTTCTAATAACATCTAATTTGTTAAAGAAGTATCAAGATGGAAAAGATGCCTATGAAAAAAACATTACCGAAACTATTAAAAGAAGACATACGCATTCAATGTTTAAGTTATATAAAACGAGAATGAAAGATATCTTCCATTACTACTCCTGAAACGACCTGACAAAAATAATTCATATACGACCACTGATTAAAAACATCCCTTCTTGCTCTTATCTGACTGATGAAATCCCCTACTCATGGAAAAATCACGTGCCAGTAAAAGCATCGCTCCTCCCTATCTGGAGCATCTATGTTTTAGCATGGGGACGTATAGCATCGCAATATACCCAATGTTAGAGTATAGCACCTCATGGTTCAGAATCCCCTATTATTATCTACTACTACAAGATTAGCGACTCATCAAAGTATCATAATTGGTGAAGCACTCATGCGATAAATTCAGGGAAAGATTTAAATTCCAATCTTTTTAGAATGCAAAGTTAGCTTCAGCCTTCGAATTCGTCAGATGGCTGAAACCAATCAAATAACTAAAACGGCTTATAGAGAATACTACATCAAATATATTTCTAACAAATAAGTACAATGGATTTAGAATGCTCTGCGAATTTAAAACAGTTTAAAAAAACAAAACACGCTTTCTTTCATCTGTGTAAGAAAAATCTTTAATGAACTGCATGCATACAGGTTTACGACACATAGCGTTGTCATTGACAGATCTAGAATTATAGTATAATGGAGTCACCAATTGTACAGTTATCAATTTTCTGGTTTAGAATTAACGTGAACGTTGATAACTTAAAATAAGCTTTATATTTTATGTTGCACAAAATAAGCAGCTAATACTTTTATATTACCCAAACCTAGCAGCTAAACCATTTGCAATTCACAAAAGTATTGAGTTGTTTTGCATTCAATTGAAAATAAGACTTGAAACTGCCAAGGACTTCCTTTTCAAGACCAATCACCAACAATTCATGATCGTCTAACAATACTGTCATAGTCCAGCAATGCCTGATCAGGCACGGATAATCGGTAGCAGATAGATTGGAAAGTGCATGAAACTCTATTTGACAGAAAATGTGTGGTGTTTTGTGTTATTTGTGTCATTTATTCAATACATTACTTTAAGCAAAGACAATAGAAACTTCTGTGCCGCAGTTAAACTTGGTGAATAAATTTCGCTTCTTTCCATTTTCACTTTCATAAAACACAATTCATGTAAATAGGCGGTGTTGCCCGTGAGCGATTACCATTCAAGAAGGCGTGCGGAACAACAAACAACGTCCAATAAAGAAAATTCATCGCCCAGAGAGGATCGCGCGCAGTAGAGCGCAACGATTTTGGATAAATTTTCCCTCGTCAAGATTTAGATAGAATAATTTCCCCTTTAAATCATCTTATACGATTATTTTCTGGTACTCATGCTTTCGCTCGCCGAGTCCAAAAATACCTCATCGGGTGCGGCAATGAAAATCAGCAATAGAGAGATTGGAGTTCCACGAGAAAAGGAACTGTATACGCAGCCAAAATACTAAATTCTGCATTGTAAGAGGAACGAGAAGAATTTCCTTATCATGATTGTAAATAAACAAATATTATACAACTCATGTTTCGGATTTCTAGGTATTGAAATATGTACGATGCGTTATTATACTATTTATATGAAAAGGATTAAACTGCCGTTATTCAATTTATGTCCAGAGAAATCTTTAAAAATTTTCGCAAATGCAAAATGAAATTTACTGATTTTAAAAATAACCTAAGAATGTAACTTAATCGTAAAATGTAAAAGATATGATTGCCGTTATTCAACTTTGGTTAAAAAAAATCTTTAAAAATTTACGCAGATGCAAAATGAAATTTACTGCTTTCGAAAATAACCTAAGAATGTGACTTAATCGCAAAATGTGTTGTTGTTTCTTATCCCACTTGACCGACAGCAACATCAGATCAAGTCCATGAACTCGTGAGGCTTTGTAGTAATTAAGTAGCTATCTTTCATTTTGTAATTGGTCTTTTTTGCCTATCACCAGGGCCGGCTCAAAGATATTTTCGTGTGTGGGCAAGACAGCTTGGGGCCGCCCTTCATATATATTATATATATATATATATATATATATATATAAATTGAGCTACAGCCACGAAACTGAGCATGCAAATTTCGTTTTAAGAGTTATGCAAATGATCAAACTGTCAACGCCAATGACGTTATAGGGCTCATGCAACGCGCATGGGAACGACATATCGTGCAGCATTTAAAATGTCTGGTATTCTTACTTACGAGCAATTGAAACTGGATTTTCTGCTTTGATACTGAAAATTGTGTACAAAGATGCCTTTGAGACGTCCTCGACAGCACTACGAACAATTGTCGGATTTAGAGAGAAGTCGCATCAATGGCCCAATGGAAACTGGTTGTTCGAACAGACATACCAGTCGCCATCTTGGTCGGAACGATATGGTAGTTGCTCGGGGATGGAACAGTGGATCAAAGAAGACCCATGTAACCGTCGCAGAGGCTTAGAACGCTCCAGACAGACAGCTGCTCGAGTGGATCGTGTAGTCAGGAGAGGAGTCACATCTACACCAATGGCGTGGTTCGAATCTTATCAGACATCGCCCGTGCATCCTGTATCAATGTATATTATTCGGACGACTGATGGAATTAAGTGTCGACGTCCATTAAAGCGCCTACCACTGACCCCTTCAACATAGGCAGAGGCGTCTGAATTGTTGTTTAGCTAGTTAGTGTACTAGACAGTGTCTGATTGGAGGCACGTTTAGAGACAAATTCCGCTTCGTCAGTACTGATGACCGACGCATAGGTGTGCGGATGAGGACTGGACTTTTTTCGTGATTATACGAGAAAGCTAAGTATCTTAGATAGTATGGCAAAGTATCTTAGATAGGCAAGAGCAGGAGGGAATAATCTCCCTTAGGAACAGGATCACCATCACCTTACGAAAATTATTTTATTTCATTGATCTATCAAATTTTATTCTCATCTAAATTTAGAGGTTTAATAAATGTAATGCTTCACATTTCTTTCTACATACATACATGCATAATGCAGCAGTCATTTATAATACATAGCTGAATTTTGGACTTTATTTGTAATTTCCCTGCACACAAATGATGTATTTTTAAAGGGATGTCTGTGCGCGAGTATAATGTATATATGGATGTGTATAGGAGTCTAAAGAGACAAAAATTTCTAGGACGAATGGAGTGAAGTGAACAAAATTTATGATTTTAAAGGGAAATGAACACTCTGAAGGTCGCAAGTTTTCAAACTTCTTTAAATCATAAAAAGAAAACGGCATTCAAAAATATTAAATAAACAATCATATTATATGTAAGTTTACGTGAACAACATCTATGTTTGGGATTTCTGTATAGGGGAAACGAAGCGTTACGAAAAATGTAAACCTTTTGGGCGCTTATAATAATAATTTCAATATTTTAATATTCAGAACTTTTTTTTAGAAAGCAAAAAAGTGTCTGTCCGAGCGAGTGTTTTTATTATTCTTGTTTTCATTTTAAACTATAAAATAAAGATATAAATAGTAAACGACAAAAATACGTACTAGGAAATTTAGTATCAAAATCTATATTTATTATTAAGAAAAGCTTTTATAATTCTCGAGTAATCGTCTTGCCAAATTGAAGAAGATTGAAATTTTTCCATTTTTCAACTTAGTAACATCTCAAAAATTAAAAGAACTAACTTTGAACAATAAGCATGAATTTGTAGCTCTGTGAAAGCCCTACAAGTGTATATAATTGGATTTTGGATCGAACTATATTTTTCTTTGGGGGGGGGGGGGGTTAAACTTTGAAACATAAAAATTAGTTTTTTTCCTTGTTTCATACTTTCACTCGAAATATCTTTGAAAGTATAAAAGATCGATAGAATTGTTAAGTGATAAAAATATGTATGAGGAAATTTAGTTTCTAAATTTATATGTATATTTAAAAAAGCTTCTATAGTTTTCGAGTAATCATCTTGTCAAGTGGAAGAAGTTTGAAAATTTGAAGTATTTCAAGTTTGTAATGCTTATATCTCAAAAACTAAAAGTGATAACTATAAACAATTAGTATGAATTTATTGCTCTTGGTTTTTGAAATATAATGGTTATAATTTCGATATTTTAACATATCGAAATTATAACCACCATACTTCATAAACCAAGTTTTCCAATAGGTGGGAAAGCTGTAATATTTGAATTGCCACGATTGTTGCAAATCAGTCTGGTTACTTACTCTTTTGCGAAATATTGGTACACAAGCACGAGATATTATGCTTTGTTTAAAAAGAACTAGGAAGTCAAATGTATATGGGGATTCTAAAGATGTTTAATGATTAGTGAGGGTTGGAGAGAATAGGTAAAAATATACGTATTCAATTACGTATTTATGTGCCGCCAGACAAGTTTATAGATTAACTATAATGTAAAATTTTGTCAGTAAGTTTAATTTTTATACTGCAAATCAAGTTAGTAAAATAATCGAATATTCACTGGGGGGTGAAGACGATTGAAAAAATAATAAACGAAAACATCTGAAAAGAATTTAGAGATACTTGGGTTCAACAGAAACACAGGGAAATATCCAAATGCTTCCAAATTCTTTTTAAAAAAAAGGACGGGGGGGGGGGGGGGTGAGAAATTTAAAAATATGAACTTTTGAGTGGGGTAATAAAAATAGGGTGTATTAAGAATAAAAAAAAAATCCATTCGTTGGAAAAAAGGACCGTCAATGTTTCATTTTTTCTCAGTTTTGAAAAAAAAAATGGACAAAAAAATACCACATATCATACAATACAACTTTATATAAGAATAATAATGAATCGAATGTTGACTGGAACATGGGGATATTAAATGAATTGTTTGAGTAGAAATAAAAAAAATCACAGTATCAAAATGTATATTACAAATTTTAAGATTGTTTAATTAACATTTTACTTAAAAGAGTATTAAATTATAATTATAACTAAAAGTGTAATTATGCAAATATAAAATAGTATTTACAGATTATTGAACGTATATACAGACAGACATTTGTGTGCATGAGCAAAAGAATATGTATAATTCCCAGATTGAGTCTATAGAATAAATTTATTAATTTATAAAACAGCTCTAACAATTTATAAACAACTTTTGCACTTTCATACAAATATTCATAAAGGAATATTTTACTTCGTAAAAATATTTTGTATCATTTTTTGTTTTTTCGTTTTGCAGTGAAAATGGAAAAATTACAAAATTAAGATCATTTTACACCATTGCTTAATTATTTACCTCTGAAATTCCTTATAGAACAGCCACGGGGCATATTATTTTAGATAAAAATATGAAAAAATTATTCTTTTATCAGTATTATTCTGTGGCTAATGCCATAGACTAAATTCAGCACCAAATTAATTTTATTTGTTGAAACACATTAAAAATCGACAAAAAATATAGTCAATTAAGAAATTTCGCAAAAATATTTTAAATAATTAAAAGAAAAATTTACCCGAATAGTTAGAATTTAAAAGACAACTATATTTGTCGATGGATTTGTGAATCTCGCACAGCAGCATAACACAACACATTGCTTTGAACACTGAAGCAGCTTTTTACTTCTAGTCACTATGTTTGTTATCTGCATGGCCTCCAGCTAGTCTCAATGCCTAAATGAGCTAAAACGTAGACGACCAAAAGAATGACCATCTGGACTAATCTCCTCCCTCCCGTCCTTTCAGAAGTGGGATCATAGAGACCGCATCCATGTGTTTGCAATTTGAATTTGAAACCAGGAAAAAATTCTGAGAATCGCTCCTTGAGTTTTTCACAGTATTTGGGGTACAAAGTCCCCTAAGGGATTAGACTCAGCTGCAAGTTGTTTAAAATCTCCCAAGTGTTTGAGCGTACGTACTTTCAAGCAGAACTGTACATTGCTTCAAAAAAGATATAATTATGGGAGAAAAACGATTTTATCCTTTTATATTTTAATACTATCTAAAAAAGTAAATTAATTTATATTAAAGTGGCACAAAATTGCTTCATTTTCAAATTTTTTTTTAAACACGATCACAAAAGTCATTCTTACTACACCTAATTTCACTTCCAAATGGCCGCCCCTGATTCGGCCGCTGTGGGCAATTGCCCACGCCTTAAACCGGGCCTGCCTATCACAGTCGATTGAGCGTACTTGTAATACCCCTAGTAGCAGATTATGGAACTTAAGAAAAATAACTCAGAAACCAACAGAGATAGGCAAAAAACTCCAATTACAAAATGAAATAGTTATATTTAAATAGTACAAAACGATACTGGTTCTTGCAGAAAGACCAGACATATGAAAGTAGTAAATATTTATAACAACACAGACGTGACGCAATGTTTTTTGCAATGCAATTGCAACAACACTACAAGTAAACTACGAACACAGTGTTCAAAATGTGCACCATCAGCAACGATGCACATCTGCATTCGAGATAGACTCGTATCTTGAACAGCATGCACCATCGCAGGGATTACTGAATGACGGATCCGGACGATGCTTTGCTTTACTAAGTTTTCTTGAACTAACAAGGGAACCTCAACTTTTGTTTTGGCTAGTTTCAGCTTGAATTGGATGGAAACGGTAGGTACTAGCGAGAAACTAGTGTCCCTGAAATATCTCTTGAATTAAGCGTGGAAATCTGTAGAAAAAGAAAACAAACCCATAGTTTACATGGATTAGCATGTTTAGTAGCTCTTATTTGAAGTATAATATGTATACTTACATAGTGTGTGTGACTAAGCAGAAACAAAAGTACATGTGGTATGTTTATGTAAAAATGACGCAATATTACATTCATGATTGTACATTATTTTTGTAATGGAAACCAAATATTTTATTACGAATACAAATTACTGTATGATGAAATTATAATTATTCAATATATTCTTCACCATTGTGATCTACAGAAATTATATACATTATTATATACATAAATTATATACATTATACTTCTATTAATTAGTTTTGTATCATCCATAAATGTACATTCAAATGTGTTCAGAGTAGTAAAAAGAGAAGAAGAAATTTTTCCCATGCTAATCCATGTAAACTTTGGGTTTTTTTTTTCTACGGATCTCCACTCTCAATTCAAGTGACATTTCAGGGACATCAGTTTCTCGCTTAGTACCTACCGTTTCCACCCAATTCCAGCTGAAACTAGCCGAAACAAAAGTTGAGGTTCCGGCTAGTTTCAGCTGGAAGTATGGCTTCCAGTAAGTATCGCTTTGCAGTAATTAAGCACCGCTCTTTCATTTTGTAATTGGACTTTTTTTACCTATCTCTGTTGTTTTCTGAGTTAGTTTTCTAAATTTCTGTATTTAGCCACTAGGGGCATTACAAGTACGTTCATACGCATGGTCAGTTTTTAATAGGTATATATTACTTTCCGTGGCTCCATGATACGGGTTTCAAGATGTTATAAAGGGTATACGGACTTTCCTATGAACCCTAAATGTCACCACAACGGAAAAATGATCACAAGATTTTGAACAATGACAAAATATTATCCACAATTTTTTTTTCTTCAAAGTTCTATATCTAAGTATAAGGCTCATCTAATGACGAGTGAAATTACGATTGAAAAAAGGACAACTGAATGAACAACAAATAATTCTTAAAAGGGAACACTTTTAGGTTTTCAATAACCTACCCGAACATATATATCTTTACGATTCTTCGTCATCCCTTAATTTTAAATTTTTCACTTGAAGATGCTCAAAGTCATATTTTCCCGTTAATAATTATGTTACTTTAATTGTATTTTTGTTTTCACATACAGTAGTGAAAAAGTAATGTTTTCCACAAAATTTTGGAAATTGAGATTTCGACATAGATGCACGTTTTAAGGTCTGCTGAATGCATTTCTTAATGCACTTCCTTAATACTTTTGTTATTAATTTATTATGCAGGGTGATTATGATTAAAGTTTCCGGTTTGAAAATGGTCTCAAATAAAAAGCACTGGTCAGAATGATTTGAAATTTTGCGTGAACACTCGTGCAGCAGTGGAATTTTGTTTGGTGAAGAGAAAAACAGTAGTTCAAAAAGTCGCCGCTAGGAGAATAATTGACGCTTTACTACATAAGAATGCAATACAAAAGTAATAAACGTTGACTTACTCATTGGCTAATGACGTAATAAATGTTCAATATGCTGTCCTTCGCATTCTGAAACAAGCTGAAAGCGCAAAATAGCGTGTTCAACAACAGATTTGAGTGTTTCTGTAGAGATGTTGAGGATGTGATGCGTGATGCTAGCTTTAAGTTCCGCTAAATTGGTAATGTGTCCATTAAACACCACATTCTTCAGATGCCCCCAAAGCCAAAAATCAAATGGATTGAGGTCAGGGGAACGTGCTGACCATCTTACAGGAAAATGGCAGCTGATGATTCTGTCATCTCCAAAATGACTGCAAAGTAGCGGCTTCACTGGTTTTGCGATATGTGGTGGATTCCCATCCTGCATGAAAATAGTGTTATCGATACACTGATGCTCCCTCAGTGTGGGTATAACGTGACTTTTCAAAAGACGTTCATATCGATGGCCATTGACAGAACAAGTGACGTAGCCATGAGGACCAACTTCCTCAAAAAAGACAATAATAAACGCTGCTGTAAATCCGCACCACACAGTGACTTTGGGGGAATGAAGAGACACCTGGCGCAGTTCCTGTGGATTTTCGGTTGCCCAGATTCTGCAATTTTGCGTATTAACAGTTCCGTGGAGATGGAAGTGTGCTTCGTCAGTTCACAAAACGTTCCAGGGCCATTTATCGTCCACTTGTATCCGAGTCAGAAATTGAAGTGCGAACATTTCACGTGCAGCATTGTCCGCAGGTAGTAACTGTTGAACATGGGTCAGTTTGTAAGGATAACATTTCAAAATGTGTTTCAAAATTTTTTGCACCGTACTGGAGGGTACGTCTAATGATCGGGCAATTCCACGTGCACTCGTAGATGCATTAGCATTACGCTCTTCTTCTAACGCTGTAGCTACGTCTTCCACTATCTCTTCATCGACTATTTTCCGTCCCCTGCCAGGTTTGATATCCAAAGAGCCAGTCTCTTCAAATTTTAAAATCATTTTGCGCAAGTTTTTGCCACACAGAGGACCAAATTTTAACGTTCCGAACTTTCTAAGAGCTACTATATAAGAGCTGCTATTCTCATAAAACAATTTGATAAGAAGAGCACGATCTTTTAATGATAGAGTCATTGCGACAGAACAATAGAGATTTTTCATTAAGTTATGAAAAACAAGTTCCGCTCTTCCTTTTTATAGCAAACGTTTATTGCAAGGTCACTGTCTTATGCAAATTTGCAGCAGCATTTGAAGAGCAATTATGCAAAACAATTTAAATCCACTTTTTGTGAAAAAAGATATGGCTTACGTTTACTTAGAATTTAATATTGTTTCAAAGGATGAATTTTTTTTTTATTACTTGCATGCATATGATGATGAAAGATTGACTTTTAATTCAGTATTCCAAGGACAACATATTAAACATTTATTACGTCATTAGCCAATTGAGTAAGTCAACGTTTATTACTTTTGTATTGCATTCTAGTGTAGTAAAGCGCCAATTATTCTTCTAGCGGCGACTTTTTGAACTACTGTTTTTTTTTTCTTCACCAAACAAAATTCCATTGTCCACGAGTGTTCACGCAAAATTTTAAATCATTCTGAGCAGTGCTTTTTATTTGAGACCATTTTCAAACCGAGAACTTTAATTATAATAACTCTGTACTTTCAGTATCTTTTAAATACTTAGAGCAGTCGCATAATAACATTTAGAAGTATTATTAAGCAGCGATTTCCTTCATTACGACACAGTGGACAATGTAACTTTTATTATTGTTATTTAAACACGGTATACTTATATTGATTTCGCTTTACATATATACACTCCCTATTTCCACGCTACCACAAATGCCGCCGTGTTCATGCGGAGTACGATCACGTTAAACATGTGGGTCCGTAAGTCCTTCCGAGAGGTTGGTGGTAGGGGAAGGAGGGTACGGTCCCTGTGGATGCCTCCCCCACTGGGTTCCGGTCTAAATTGGGTGGCACTTCCCGGCCGTCCATACAGTTACCTTACACCTTTCTGGTAGGTCGGACGGTCTGGGTCTCAACAACACTCCCTATTTCATTCCCGTTCGAAAATACGATCAACTTATGGTTGCACATTTATTAGGAATTGTTTCGTCTTAAACTAATTATATCTATATATATTTTGCGATAATCGTCTACAAATATAACTCAAATTATACTAAGCTGCCTATAAGGGCGTTCTTTACGTAAGTTTAAATCAGGATCGCACTCCCATTGGGTATAACAGCAACCATGCGTCGGTTTCGTCTTATTGTCCACTCGTCAGCATGGAATGGCCTATAACTGCAACGGTAGGAAAAAACACTGCTACGTACCACAATATTGCGAACCTCTGTGGGGACCGATAAATTAAGTCTTTCCACGCAGCAAATTTCAAACGTTCTATATATGCTATTACCTGCAATGGATGCGCGATCCTGACTCTAAGAAGTTAGTTGTCTAGACTAAAAGTAGCTCAGATTCTACTTTTAGAAATTTCTTCAGGTAAAGGATGAGTTCGAGTTCTAATACCGTCGGCCAGGCTGGGTAAAAGTCTGAAATATCGGCACGGGTAGACTTTTACTATGGATACAAGTACAAAGAGATATCCTATTGACAAAGATACAAGTACAAAGATACAAGTACAAAGAGATATCCTATCGACAACCTACAATTGCAGTTCTGTCGTGCAAAAAACATGTGTTCACATCAAAAAACATGTGTTCATTTTACAAAACATACGTTTATATTAAAAAACATACGTTCACACCAAAAAATGTACTTACACATTAAAACGCATTCGATCGACGCAACATGACATATAAAATCCTAATGCAAACAATACTACTTGGCGCGATGCAGCCATGTACCTAGTTCACATATATAATAACTAAATTGTAACAAAAAAAACACATGAACTTGAATACAATAAATGAAAAGTACCACCAATTGGCCGTGGGGAGTTGTAACCCCCCCCCCCCCTGGTTAAGCATGTTTAACGCCATGGCAACACTCCCTGTAGCCGATACTTTTTCGTTGAATGACCTTCAAACAAACAACTACACCTTTAGAAGACATAAAAAAACCCTTGGAAAGAATACAAGGAAAACACTATATCCTATATCCTCAAATGACACCTATTTTACTCAATATCACCATTACACTTAAACTATGCAACTACTACGCTAAAATCATAACTTTTATACATCAAATCAACTTTGATATATAAAAGTTATGATTTTAGCGATCTGTCTAACAATAGTAACAATAGTTTAAACTACATAGATATCTGTATAGAGAAATCAGTGGAGAATACTACAATATTTACTATTTTTGATAAAACAAATTTTAAGTTTAAAATTAATTACATCGCACCATGGTTTACAAGTTTGCATAAAAACGTTTTCAGAAACATTATAATTAATCAACTGCTAAGAAGCAAACGCTTCAATACTAGAGGTACAGATAAAGTTAAAGGCAATAAGGAATTTTTAAATGAGGCATTGAAACAAGGTTACCGCAAGGGTTTTTTGATTAAAATAATTTCGGATTTTTTTTTTATTTGACTGTAACAGCAAGCATAAACAAATATCTGAACGGTTGATACAAGGGTATATAAGTAATTAGGAAGACAGTGGAGATTGTTGGTGTTGGTGAGTTATGATCAAGAAAAGGTAAAATGTACAGGTTGTGATTGATTAAGGGTATTATAGTTCATATTATTCAAGGTAATTTAATATGTTTACTCGGGATTAGAAGTTGCATAGTTTAAGTGGAATGGTGACATTGAGTAAAATAGGTGTCATTTGAGGATATAGGATATAGTATTTTCTTCGTATTCTTTCCAAGGGTTTTCGATGTTTTCTAAAGGTATAGTTGTTGATTTGAAGGCCATTCAACGAAAAAGTATCGGCTACCGGGAGTGTTGCCATGGCAAAAGCATGCTCAACCTGAGTGTGGGGGTTACAACTCCCTCCGGCCAGTTGGTGGTAATTTTCATTTGTTGCATTCAATTTTATGTGTTCTTCTTGTTACTATTTAGATATTATATATATATTATACCTTTTCATTACATTAAACTCTCCTGTAAATACTTAGCCACACGCTGGTATATTTGATTATTATATTAACTTCTTATATATCTCATCCAATTTGTATTTTCTTCTGCGTCGGGCTATGTACATTATTTCTGTAATACAATTTACAGTAACGCACACAGAAACGTAGAATCCGCATTAGCGAAACATATATGACCCTTGATAACGTACATGGTTATGGAAATGCTTTTCACTTTATTCAATTTATTCAATTTAAAAAAAAAATTGTGGGGAGCTAGAAAAGGCCTAGTTCATCGTGCAAAACAATGCTTCTGTTTTGCAACTTTTCATCTTTAAACACATCTCTCTTGCATTTACACCATGTATGTTTATGCAGGGGACAAGGGGATTAGTACCTTAAGTACCTGGATTACATATATGATGTATAACATTACATATATGATTTATATCAATACTTTCATTTTAATGTGTTGCAAAAAATTTATTCACCCGTCTTTACCACATGTAATTCTTATTCCATTCCTTAACTTTTATATGAACTGGAAAAGGGGTATTTTATACCTATTTAGTTCCTGCTTCATTTATAATGTTTTCTTATCATGTTTTTTAAAATATTCAACGGCTTGTCGTATAGTATTTTTGTTGTCACATTTACATTTCAGTCCATCTTCCTTTCACGTATGCTATACAGAACATTTTCTATTAATGATCAACCTCAGAAATGTTTCAATTATATATATATATATATATATATATATATACTGCATGTAGAGCGTCAGTACAGTATCATCAAGAGCTGTAACACGGTGGCACCTGCAATGCTTGTCCAATTACGCAGAAATATTATTTCTCGAATTCAAATGTGCATGGTTGCTGGCGGAAATTATTTTGATCAGACCGTACATTAGATTCCCGTGCTACATAGTGTAGTTTATTTCTGTTTTCCTCAATAAGACAGCCATTCTTCAATAAACATCTTGTGTCAAATAAATACATACAGTAACAAAACTGTATTATGGTCAATTCTTACTCAATATACAATGCTCTACAATTTTATAATTGGATCTTTTCGTCTTTCTTGCTTTGTTGTCGAGTTTGACATCTTGACTTTTTAAATTCTCCGCTAGGGGCTCTGCAATCCCCTTTATTTTAATGGACATTGTTACTTTACTACAGATAGACCTAACGCTTGTACGCTTCCTAGTAGTATTTAATATTGGTCCGATATTGGAATAATATTGTATATCTTTACATTACATTAGAAATATTTCCATTGTAATTCCAATATTGGGGAAATATTGGGGTTGCATTGGCCTCCAATGTTGGTTAAATATTTTTATTGCAATATTACGCCAGTATTGGTGTTACATTGGAAATATTTCCAATAAAACTCCAATATTGACGTAACATTTTCCCAATATTTTAAGCTAATATTGGGTTAATTCCGTCAAAATGTCCACTTTCTCATATTGGCCCAATATTTCCAATATTGGCTGCCAATATTAGATTGCTGCTAGGCCTCATGGACTTTTCTTTACAAAACTATTCGGGTGTTTAAAGACCTTCATATGAACTCAGTGTAGGGAAAGTTGTGTCTGTTTACGACTTTCCAAAGTCAAAGTTATATCGAGAATGACCCGTATTCACAAAGATAACATCTACTCAGCCGTATTATTAAATCTAATTCACTCCCCGAGCAGTCTCACTTGGTTTCATATGGGAATCTTTTCCAACATAAATGGCTCTTTTAATCTCAAATCGTTTCGGAAAAATAGAGTAATAAAATACTGATCTTGATTTTTGTTTCTGTTTATTTTGAGCGTGTAATTGGAGGAAGCGCGTTTTCATTCACCTGTGGAATGTTTCACAAATTACTATGAATTACTCCACTGGAGTCCGCGCTCCCTGCGGTGTTTCTGATTATCTGACGGGAATTTTGTGGCCTTTTCTCAGAGAGAAAGAAACAGTAGACGCGCAAAAGCTGCTTAAGTATTTGTGTATTCGCGTGGGCAGATTTGGAGTAAGAAAAGGAAGAAGAAGGGGGGAGGTTTCTTGGAATTTTACTACTCAACGGTTTTATTTTCTTCCCGTATTTTGATTATCGTATTGTGTTACTATGCACGATAAAGTATACAAAAACTAATACTTGAATATTTGAATTATCACGAGTTATTTGAATATTTGAATTATCATAAGATATTTGAATATTTGAATTATCACGAAACATTTGAATATTTAAATTATCACGATATGTTTGAATATTTGAATTATCACGAGATATTTGAATATTTGAATACTGTATTTGATATTGTAATATTTGAATATTGTAATATTTAAATTATCACGCGATAAACAAGTATAAAAGTATAAAAGAATAACACAAGAAATTAAAGTTAATAGAATTTAAAAATAATGGCATTTGAACCTCTCACTATCATACAAAACGCTAATTCTCTTCAGAAATTAAGTTACATTTTTACTTTCCTTATATACATAATGTATAAGGAAAGTATTGTGACGGGGTCGAAAATTCGAATTCGAGTTTTCGACGGGAGAGCACGTTTCAAGCATCCCTGATCACGAATCAAACATTTTTAAAGTGATGTCTGTGTGTGTGTGTGTGTGTGTGTGTGTGTGTGTGTGAGTCTGTGGAGACGATATCTCACGAACGAATGAAGCGATTCGAATGAAATTTGGTACAAAATGCACAATCCATGAATACTGGAAGCCTATTGTTTTAAAACACAATCGAATGTTCAGAACCCCCTAAATTTTCGAGTGAAATTTTGAAAAAATCATCAAAAAATCGAAACCTTTAATAAAGTTACGCCAATACACATTTATTATGTATTTTTTCCTTAGAAAACGATTGACATAAACTTTAGAAAGCTAGCATGAACCATTCTCGAGATATTGCACATTTTTCAAATAAATTTATCAAAAAATCCAATAAATTAAAAAAATATATATTAACTTTTAAGAAACATGTTCACTTTTCATATGTAATATCATGCGAACAATGACATCATTCTCGTGGCATCATTCGCTGGCATCTCGCTGACATCATTCTCGTGGATCTAGCTCGTTCCATTCACGAGAAAGGGTACTTTGAGTAATACTTTTATATTTGAACGCCAATAGTCATTTATCTGCTGTAAGAATAACTTATTTCTTCGTTCATAACGCTTGACGAGATTTTGACGGAATGTGGCCACCTTGCGACATTTTTAAATGTAGCCAAATTAATGAAAATCTCGCCAAATGGATAAAAATGACACTAAATCAATGAAAATGACGACTCATTGAAGAAAATTCAATATCTTGGAAAGAATATAAGAATAACATTTTTTTAAACTGTAAAAGTAGTAAATTCATTGCATTATATAAGGAAAGTCATGTGCTGCCCACATCAGATTTTTTTTCAATATGGTTTATTTTGTTAAACAGTGTATGTTACTTACGAAAAAAATAGGGAATTATTCTCATTGAAGGACCCGAACTTAATCCTCTAGATCTCGACACTAGCATCACTTCAACTGAAGGGTCTGTGCTCGGATGTGATTCTTGCATTTTCCTTTCCTAATTTGATACCAATAAGTTCTTGACCCCACTGTGAAGCTATATTTTCGCATTTCTCTTAGAACTTGTCACTTCTTGATATCTGCATAATATTTTTAACTTATAAGGGGGCTCTGCCCCCTGCTCGAACTTTTTAACTTACTAGGGGGTTCTGCCCCCTGTTAAATGTTCAGACAATCTAATACTAACAGTCTGTTAGTATTAGATTGTTGGAACATCCACGTGACAATAAAAATAAAATCTTTCTACTGCTTTATTTCAAACTGCTTGCAATGAAACTTGAAATGAATTTTAAATCATTTCAATCCCCCAGTTTGATAAAACTTTTCTTTTAATTCGCTGTAATAACCTTTAAAAATGCTCTCCAGCAACTTTTTTTATATTTCCTTTTGCATTACGTAGTTGTATTTCGTTTATCTCAGTGATCTATGTTTTTATATATACATTTATAAAATTCGTATTACATCTGATTTTGACTTTTGGCTAACTGTAATCTCAATTCGTATTTGGCTTTGTATAAATTTCCCATGTTACAAAATATAAAATTGCTACTTGTGAGAATAACACAATTAATACTTCTATAAAGATATCAGACATCTGAAAATTACGTAACAATTATTTCAAGGGAGTTTTGATTTCTCTTCAGCACGTCAAAACAGTGTCTTTACTTAACGAACACGACAGGTAATAAAAAGGATGTTAATTTTGCTAAAAAAAGTGCAACTGTTGCACAGTTCTTGTTTGGCGTTTTGTTAAGTAAAGGCAATGTTTCGGCATAATGAATAGATATCAAAACTCCCTTGAAATATTTATTGTCACGTAATTGGCATATGTCTGCTTTAAGAAAATATTTATTGTAATATCCATGTAATGGTGTTCTTTCTGATGCCTTCTTTCGAGCGTTTGATGTTCAAAAATGATAAAAGCATTTTATCTGATCATTTCAGTTCCTAAATTGGGAAAAATAAAATTTTCATGTTTCAGTGTTTTTACGTAGTTAGTACTTTAAAAACGCTCCAGCCATTTGATTGCCCAAGTTTGTGAAATGAAGATGAACAACTTTGAGCTGGAGAAGAAGTCAGGCAGAAAGCAGTTGATCCGTGCAAAACCACTAAAAATCAGATTTTTTGTTAAGTTCTATTCCCGTAACAAAGTATTCCTAATGTATGCAAAAACATCTACCCTCCTCTTGTCGTAGAAAAAGCTGGCTAAACAATCTAATTGAATTCAAAGTCACGGCTGAGTTCAAATTCACGTCATCCAATTAATTTATGGCAATTTTTTGTGTCTAAAAATAGACTACTTGTTCTATTTCTCATTTTTTAATGAGTAAGAACAGGTCCAAAAAATGTTGTGCCTTAATCGATATATAGTTTCAATTTGCGGTAACTGGCTGTTGTATTATTCGATTTGACATTATTGAATTCACAGAGTCCCAATATTGTTTCATATATCCTGAAAAATATTCGAATCTTTGGGAAATGTTTACGTTATATTATGCCATTTGCTGACACCAACGTTGTGGAAGAGTTGTTTTCCTGTACGACTCTAAGGCTGCGTTGCAGGCTATTAACCCTCCATGTCGTTCCCCAGTTTGCAGACATCAACACAAATCAAATGAATTTCATGAACATATTTTCTAAAAAATCTGATGTGGGCAATACATGACTTTCCTTATATAATGTAATGAATTTACTACTTTTACAGTAAAAAAAATAGGTTTTCCTTATAGTAGATACTAATATTCTTTCCAAGATATTGAATTTTCGACAATTAGTCGTCATTTTCATTGATATAGCGTCATTTTCATCCATTTGGCGAGATTTTCGTTAATTTGGCAACATTTCAAAAAATCGCCAAGTTGGCGACATTCCGCCAAATTCGTCGCCAAAATCACGCCAAGCGTTATGAACGAAGAAATAAGTTATTCTTACAGCAGATAAATGACTATTGGCGTTCAAATACAAAAGTATTACTTAAAGTATCTTTTTTCATGAATGGAACGAGTTAGATCCACGAGAATGATGTCACCCAAATTATAGCATGGTATTACAGATGAAAAGTGAACATGTTTCTCAATAGGATATATATATTTTTTAATTTTATATGACGTTTTGATAATTTTTTTGAAAAATGTACAATATCTCAAGAACGGTTCATGTTAGCGTTCTAAAATTTATGTCAATCGTTTTCTAATGAAAAATTACATATGAAATGTCTATTTGCGTAATTTTATTAGCGGTGCGGCAGCAAAGACATCTATCAAAGATGCCACACGAGCCAAATCCGAATTATAAGAACAGAGGAGGAGCTAGCTTTTGCTCAGTGATTATAATGTCGGTCTACGAAGCATCAGGTCCCTGGTTCGGGACCACGGCGACGCACAATCGCCATAATGATGACTGGACGTTTGAAAAAAGCGCAACCTTCCTTCCCAACGACTTCGCCTCTCAGCACGAGATGGCAGCACCAAAAAAAAAAAAGGAGTCAGAAGCCTTGACACTCCCTTCCTGGTTGACCACAACTGTCCGTCACGACGAGGCAACACGCCTCCCGGCCCTGACGTCACGCCGAGGCGACACGCCTCTCGGCCTCCTCATCAGCGAGGGGAGTGTGCGGCAGCAAAGACATCTATCAAAGATGCCACACGAGCCAAATCCGAATTATAAGAACAGAGGAGGAGCTAGCTTTTGCTCAGTGATTATAATGTCGGTCTACAAAGCATCAGGTCCCTGGTTCGGGACCACGGCGACGCACAATCGCCACAGCGGTTTTGATTTTTTAACGACTTTTTCAAAATTTCATTCAAAAATTAAGGGGGGTTCTGAACATTCGATTGCGTGTAAAAACAATAGGCTTCCAGTGTTTACGGATTGTGATTTTTGTATTAAATTTTATTCAAATCGGTCCATTCGTTCGTCAGTTATCGTCTCCACAGACTCACTGACACACACACATACTTTCACACACACACACACACACACACACAGAGATCACTTCAAATATGTTTGATTCGTGATCAGGGATGCTTGAAACGTGCTCTCCCGTCGAAATCTCGAATTCGAATTTTCGACCCCGTCACCATACTTTCCTTATACATATGTATATAAGGAAAGTAAAAATTCAATACAGTGGATATCTGGCCACTCCGGGGTCAGAGGTAACAAAGAGGCTGATACATTGCTATAAGAAAGATGCAGCTGTCGCAGAAGATCTCTCGTGCCGCCATGCCTTTAGCTCAACAAAATTGTTGATTCGGTATCGTTTAAAAGGCAGATTTAACAATAAAAATTCTGATGTGGGCAACACATGATTTTCCTTATACAATGAAATGAATTTACTACTTTTACAGTAAAATAAATAGGTTTTTCTTCTAGTAGATACTAATATCCTTTCCAAGATATTGAAATTTCGACAATTAGTCGTCATTTTCATTGATTTATCGTCATTTTTATCCATTTGGCGAGATTTTCGTTAATTTGGCAACATTTCAAAAAGTCGCCAAGTTGGCGACTTTTTGAAATGTTGCCAAACATTTTTCAATTTCGTCGCTAAAATCTCGCCAAGCGTTATGGACGAATATATATATATATATATAACTTATTAGATATTGAATTTTCGACATATATTATATAGCTATTATTATATATTTATATATTATATAACTTATTAAATATTGAGTTTTCCACAATTAGTCGTCATTTTCATTGATTTAGCGTCATTTTTATCCATTTGGCGAGATTTTCGTTAATTTGGCAACATTTCAAAAAGTCGCCAAGATGGCGACATTCCGCCAATTTCGTCGCCAAAATTTCGCCAAGCGTTATGGACGAAGAAATAAGTTATTCTTACAGCAGATAAATTGGCGTTCAAATGCAAAAGTATTACTCAAAGTATCTTTTTTCATGAATGGAACGAGCTAGATCCGCGAGAATGATGTCACCCAATTTATCGCATGATATTATATATGAAAAGTGAACATGTTTCTCAATAGGAAATTTTTTTTTTCTATTTTATATGACATTTTGATAATTTTTTTGAAAAATGTGCAATATCTCGAGAACGGTTCATGTTAGCGTTCTAAAATTTATGTCAATCGTTTTCTAATGAAAAATTACATAAGAAATGTCTATTTACGTAAATTTATTATTGGTTTTGATTTTTTGACGATTTTTTTAAAATTTCATTCGAAAATTTAGGGGGGTTCTGAACATTCGATTGCGTATAAAAACAATAGGCTTCCAGTGTTTACAGATTGTGATTTTTGTAACAAATTTGGTTCGAATCGGTCCATTCGTTCGTCAGTTATCGTCTCCACAGACCCACTGACACACACACATACTTTCACACACACACACACACACACACACACACATACACACACACAGACATCACTTCAAAAATGTTTGATTCGGGATCAGGGATGATTCGGGATCAGGGAATTTTCGACCCCGTCACAATACTTTCCTTATACATTATGTATATAAGGAAAGTAAAAATGTTTTTCTTATAGTAGATACTTATATTCATTCCAAGACATTGAATTTTCTTCAATGAGTCGTCATTTTCATTGATTTAGCGTCATTTTTATCAATTTGGCAAGATTTTTGCTAATTTGGCAACAATTAAAAATGTCGCCAAGTTGGCGACATTCCACCAAATTCGTCGCCTAAATCTCACTAAGTGTTATGGACGGAGAAATTAGTTATTCTTACTATTGGATAAATGACTATTGGCGTTCGAATACAAAAGTACTACTCAATGTATCTTTTTTCATGAATGGAATGAGAGCTAGATCTGCGAGAATAATATCACCCAATTTATCGCATGGTATTACATATGAAAAATGAACATGTTTCTCAATAGGAAAGATATATTTTTTATTTTATATAACTTTTTGATAATGTTTTTGAAAAATGTGCAATATCTCGAGAACGGTTCATGTTAGCGTTCTAAAATTTATGTCAACCGTTTTCTAATGAAAAATTACATTAAAAATGTCTATTTGCGTAACTTTATTAGCGGTTTTGATTTTTTGACGATTTTTTCAAAATTTCTCTCGAAAATTTAGGGGGGTTCTGAACATTCGATTGCGTATAAAAACAATAGGCTTCCAGTGTTTACGGATTGTGATTTTTGTACCAAATTTCGTTCGAATCGGTCCATTCGTTCGTCAGTTATCGTCTCCACAAACTCACTGACACACACACACACAGACATCACTCCAAAAATGTTTCATTCGTGATCAGGGATGCTTGAAACGTGCTCTCCCGTCGAAAACTCGAATTTGAATTTTCGACCCCCCCCCCCCCCACAATACTTTCCTTATACATTATGTAAAGAAGGAAAGTAATATATACTTTTTAATTTAGATTTAACGTTTCCTTTAGAGATTTTAAATCTAATCATACCATGGAAGCCAAATTATGCGAAAAATAACGTTAAAAATAAGTTTTACTTTTTAGAAAGAAATTATACAAATCCAATTTTTAGCATGACATTTACTATTTAGCACCATAGAAAAGTTTAACTAATAGTATTCCACGTAAAGAACTAGAAATATTCTATAACAATATTATTTAAACCGACTGTCTCTTGCCCCTGCATCACACAGAAACATATAAAATCCTTTTACACTCTTAAAATTTTTAACTGTAGTTTAATAAGATTTTTTTTACTTTTAAATAATACTAGTAAGAATATACGTGAAGTTTGAAAAATTTAGTTTTTACACAAATTGCTACATTTAGCCAAAAATATATGTCTTGTGCATCACCCCCAGATAAGGGAATGCTAAATGTCAGAGAAGTCATTACTTGAGATGGATTCAACTTTATTATAATGTTTTTAGTTAAATATAATATATTGTCTCTGTTTGACGGCCATTTCCAGAATTTTTTACGGTTTTTATTATCATTGTTACTTCAAAGTCTTTATTGATTTTTAAGATTATCTACGGACGTAAATAGTAATTATTATTATTCACCACCATCTACCTATGTTTTTACGTTTTACAGTACATAGCAAATATTAATTTTGCCTAAATATCAATACTTTATTTACGGTTTTTATTATCACTGTTACTTCAAAGTCTTCATTGATTTTTAAGATTATCTACGGACGTAAATAGTAATTATTATTATTCATCAGCATCTACCTATGTTTTTACGTTTTAAAGTACATAGCAAATAATAAGTTTGCCTAAATAGCAATACTTTACTTACGGTTTTTATTATCACTGTTACTTCAAAGTCTTTATTGATTTTTAAGATTATCTACGGACGTAAATAGTAATTATTATTATTCACCAGCATCTACCTGTGTTTTTACGTTTTAAAGTACATAGCAAATAATAAGTTTGCCTAAATAGCAATACTTTATTTACGGTTTTTATTATCACTGTTACTTCAAAGTCTTTATTGAATTTTAAGATTATCTACGGACGTAAATAGTAATTATTATTATTCACCAGCATCTACCTATGTTTTTTACGTTTTAAAGTTCATAGCAAATAATAAGTTTGCCTAAATAGCAATACTTTATTTACGGGTTTTTTTATCACTTTTAATTTAAGTCTTTATTGATTTTTAAGATTATCTACGGACGTAAATAGTAATTATTATTATTCACCAGCATCTACCTGTGTTTTTACGTTTTAAAGTACATAGCAAATAATAAGTTTGCCTAAATAGCAATACTTTATTTACGGTTTTTATTATCACTGTTACTTCAAAGTCTTTATTGAATTTTAAGATTATCTACTGACGTAAATAGTAATTATTATTATTCACCAGCATCTACCTATGTTTTTTACGTTTTAAAGTACATAGCAAATAATAAGTTTGCCTAAATAGCAATACTTTATTTACGGTTTTTATTATCACTGTTACTTTAAGTCTTTATTCAATTTTAAGATTATCTACGGACGGAAATAGTAATTATTAATATTCACCAGCATCTACCTATGTTTTCACGTTTTAAAGTACATAGCAAATAATAAGTTTGCCTAAATAGCAATACTTTATTTACGATTTTTATTATCACTGTTACTTCAAAGTCTTTATTGAATTTATAGATTATCTACGGACGTAAATAGTAATTATTATTATTCACCAGCATCTACCTATGTTTTTACGTTTTAAAGTACATAGCAAATAATAAGTTTGCCTAAATAGCAATACTTTATTTATACATATGGACGTATTTAGGGGGGGGGGAGGCAGGGGGTGCAAGAGCGCCACCTGGAAAATTTCTAATTTAATTAAAAGCCAATGTGAAAAAAAAATAAGAAAAATGCTTTTTGGAATTAGAACCTTCAAACACAGCTGTGTGTTTTCTCTCAAGTATATATTAATAAGAACAATTTAAACTTATACCTAAATGGAAAACGAATTAATGCATTTAGTGTATTTATGAATGTCCAATTTGTTAATTTAGTTTCTGGGTATCCAAAAAGGTTAGATTTCTGTCATGAAAGGGGGATTATTTTTTAAAGGTGGTACACACTAATTTTTAAAAGTGCTATACACACTAATTTTTAAAATGTGATGCTCATACCATCTATTCAAATTTGCTTTGCAACAATACCTATTTCAAGGTTGATGGTAACCTCTTAATTTTGAATGCAATCAATTTTAGCATCCTCCTGGAAAAAATTCTGTATACACCCATGTTTACACAGAGTTTCTAAAAAAGTGCTTAAACACCCCAATAACGTTGCAACGAAAGATCCGTGAGTATATACGTTAGGCCTATCTAAAGCTACTCTGCGTAATCGAATAAACTGTATGGCAACACCCCTAGCGGAAAATTAAAGAAATTAGAATAACGAACACGGCAACATAGCGAGAGAGACGAAAAATATCGATTACGAAGTTGTAGATGACTTTTAAGGATCAAACAATGAATTTATTTTTGAAATTATAAAATGTGTCCATCAGATTGTTTCTTTAAGACTAGAAATTGTATCTTCAGATTAAGTGAAAATCCAGTGAAACTTCAAATCCATACAGGGTGTCCCAAAAAGATTGAAACGCGCTTTAATTCTTTACCTGTTGGAGATAAGTGGGCAATGTAAATTGCAAAAATGTTGAAAGTAAGGTAGGAAATAAGGCTACGTTAATGAAATATCCCCTCTTCCCCCATTAATTTTCAGAACGTTACACTTTTAAATTTTTATACGACCCCCTTGGACAAATTTGGTCAATCAGACAATTTTTATTTTTAATGCAACAAGATCATTAAAAAAACCGCATATCGGTATCTTTAAAATTGAGCGAGTTATATTTAATTGAAAATTGAACATTGTGAATGGGGACCCTATATCAAATTAGAAATGTAAATTTGTGACATATCACAAAAAAGGTAAAATTGGATGATAATACACAGCTACCCAACAGCGTAGTGAGTACCACTGCTTTATATGATCTATGTCTGCGTAATGGTTTATTTAGATGCATTTCGATAAGAAATTTTGACACATATTAACGTATTTTTGATCTAAACTATTTCCATGGTCGATTTGTTTATGATCCCCATTTTCACTGATGAAACAGCCTTTCACATGGTACGCAAAAGTGGCAGAAGTCAGATTTTTTCCTTTATCATAATTCTGTTGATTTTAACGATGCAGATATGAGGGTTTTTTTTAATGATCTTATTGCATTAACAATAAAAATTTTCTGATTGACAAAAAGACGTTAGTATGTGTCAAAATGTTTTATCACAAATGCATCTAAATAAAGCATTACACAGACAGAGATCATATAAAGCAGTGGTACTCACTACGCGGTTGGGTATCCTATGTATTATTATCCAGTTTTATCTGTTTTGTGATATGTCACAAATTTACATTTCTAATTTGATATATGGTCCTCATTCACAATATTCAATTTTCAATTAGATATAACTCACTCAATTTTAAAGATACGATTTTTTTTAATGATCTTGTTGCATTAAAAATAAAAATTTTCTGATTGACCAAATTTATCTAAGGGGGTCGTATAAAAATTTAAAAGTGTAACTTTTTGAAAATTAATGGGAGGATTATTTCATTAACGTAGTCTTATTTCCTACCTTACTTTCAACATTTTTGCAATTTGCATTGCCCACTTATCTCCAACAGGTAAAGAATTAAAGCGCGTTTCAATCGTTTTGGGACACCCTGCATATAACCTTTTATCTACGCTTTTTATATAGGATATTTTTATATTCTATTAGTTATAACAAACGTGAATTCAAAATTTCTGTCATAAATCGTGGCAGTCCTTGAGAAATACAAACTCGATACTTCAAATCATATACCTTTTATGTAGGTTTAAATTGCTAGAACGCCATTGATAAAGCTTCGGTGCATCAGTTGAGAAGCACTATTTTAAGTACTCTGATAGAGTATTAAACGCTTTGAGTGGCTTTAATCCATGGGCGCCCATGTAAGCTTTTAAAAGAGGTGGGACGGATAGGGTTCAATCAGCCAGGAATGGAAATTTTAGAGCATTTGGTTAAAATTCTGTGTTCAATATATGAGTTTTAAGAAATAATTTTTGCAAATAAGAAAAAATGTTGAAAAATTAACAACAGTTTCATTAATTTTTTATAAAAAATCAACTTAGAAATGTAAATATTGCAGAACGATAGGGAGGACTGGAGTTCCCTTATCGTCTATGTATGAGCGTCTATGGCTTTAGCTACGATACTGGCTTACCACTCTTAGACCAAGGGATATAACACCATGGGTTGGACAGTCCAGTGGTTAGCGCGTGGGGATTGAACTCGGACGACCCGAGTTTGATTCTCGGCCTAAACAGTCTCCGTGTTCATGCGGAGTACGAGCACTTTAAATATGTGGGTCCGTATGTCCTTCCGTAGGGAGAGGAGGGTATGGTCCCTGTGAATTGCCATCCCATTGGGTTCCGATCTAAATTGAGTGGCACTTCATGTAATTGGTAACACACCATGTAATTGGTAACACACTTCACCCCAAACTCACTTCCTCACGGCATCATGGCAGCTCTTTCCCTACAATTTATAGCCCACTCGCCTTATATGTAACCCAGCAACAACTTCGTTCGGTAATAGGTAACTCACTGGGAGGTAAAGCAGTGTAGGAAATACTCATAAGGCAGTATTAAATGCCTCGAGTAAGAGACATTTTTAGTACAACGCTATTATGCTGACTTCTCACGCTTTAACCACGGGATTCAACTTCGGCATTGACATGGTGGTTTCTCCTTCTCGTTACAAATATAAATGACAGAAAAGCACGACCCCTAAAAAATTGCTTTTGTAGGTATACTCCTATTACTAGCATAGTGGCTACATTTGGTATGTCGTGACAAGAAAATTATATATTAACACTAAACGTACAGACACTTAATACATACCTATTAGTACCGTAACCGGTCAAATGACTCGTTTTTAGAAGATCCTCTTTGAAGGCATTGGCGTCCATGGACGCCAATGATTGCAAAGGGGGATCGAACTGTTTGGGATAGGGTATGTCAAATACCTATCTTTTTGAGAAGTTCCTCATTTGAGATGGACGCTATAACACCCGTAAGCAAAAGGTTAAGTAAAAGAGCAATAATCGAAAATTTTTGTAGGAATTCGAGTATTTCATCTTATTAGTATAACATTTCTTTTTTTAACACTTTACAGCATAGTTGAAAGTATTTATGACTTTGTTCATTCTGTCTGTCTGTCTGTCTGTCTGTCCGTTAGCACGATAACTGCCGTAAAAATGGCTTTATCAAAATGAAATTTTAGTATGTTTTTTAGACGGTCTGTGGGACCTATGGGAATATAAATGAATAATATCACTCAATTAGTTTTTTATTGAACCCAGATAGAAAAAATGAAATACATTGAATCCAATGGGACCTAATGTTTCAAACATTTTTTAAGCGAATTTAAAATTCACAAATTGCTTCGATAATTTTAGGAAATATTCAAATTATCCCATAAAATATATAAAAAAAATTTCAGTACAGTATGTTAGGTAGTTTTTTAAATAAAAATTATTTAATATAAGGAGAAAAACAAATTCAATTAAATTCTGACTCTCGTTATATCCTCCAGAAACAAAAATACGTATATTATATAATAAATATCTTTCCAAGAGTTTAATTATTTTATATATGAGAAAGGTTTCACATTTTAAAATAAATATGGCAGATAGCATTTTTTCAAATTTTTAAATAAAATAAATTATTATACTATTGTGATGAATTAAACGATTGGAAAAATGATATGAATGAAATGCTGCTTTTATATAAAGGCGATTTATATTTCGATGACGTCATTTGAATAAAGTTCATTTGTTTTCGATGAAGTTTTCAAATATAATAAATTATTGTAGTGTTATGAAAGTTTTAAAAATATTACTGAGGAATGTATCGCATTTTAGAGATGTTTAAACCAGGCAATTTATATTTCAATGCCGTCAATTGAATGAAGTTCATTTTCTTCGATGAAGTTTTCAAATATAATAAAATAATGTAGTATTGTGATAATTTAAAAAATATTACCGAGGAATGTATCGCATTGGAGAGATGTTTGTATGAAATTGCATTGAAGTTGGAAAGTGTTTCATAATCAATGCTTTATGCATGATTGATCTTTCTTGTTATTCTTAAAATCTTCCCACTAATATAATATTTATTTCTCTTCCCTGGACTAGCATTTCATTTGAGGAAGAGGCCACTAATCCGAATTACGAGTTCAGTGAGAAAACAAAACGAATAATACCCAGACGAACGTAATTCGAACAAAAACAAAAGTTCGTTCAACCGGGGGTGTCAGCTTGGGGATAACGGCTCGCGTCAATTCGGCCGTAAGGGTAATCGCCTACGCTTCGCCGCCTGTTGCTCCAGAGAGAGGGAAAGTGAATTCAGTTTGTATAAAAGAAGGTACACACCCTCCTAGAGACATCAGTCGATAGAATCCAGCTTCTCTAGAAAGATTCCTCCTTCTCAAGAAAAGGTAAGGACCTGAAATAAGCATCTTCTTTTCAGAGACTGCAACTGATAGTTGGAAAAAAATGGATGTTTGGTTTTCATATCAGTTTAAAGTAAGCTGCCTGGCAGAACTGTTTCATATAAGCTGTTAGAATATTTCGAAATCCTTTTAAGACTTTTTTTCGAACGGATTAACGCCACTTTGAATTGAGGTTTAATATTTTCAACTACTTATTATTTCAGTAACTGTCAGTTTTGTTTCCCCCAAAATATATAATGTAGATAAAGTTTGTGATGTGGTCATAGTATATGATGTGATCGAAGTATGGGATGCGATAAAAAATACGCCTTTTAGATTTTGATAGATTTACTCGTTTTTCACATCAATGAACACGAATCAACCATTTGTCACTGATGCTTGTATGTATGTCTGCCTGTATCTTTATGTGCGCAGTATATATCTTGAAAGATCCAGTAAGATTCAAAGTCCAATGCCTGATTTGAGCTTTCTAGCTACATCGGTTCTAGAGTTATTCCCAAAAATCATGTGTCAAGAACAAATGTGCCTATCGCCCATGAGATTTTATGCGCAGATACTATAATTACCAAAATACTAGAAACGTATTCTTGATACTTGAAATAAATACTAATTTTCTGTGAGCTATCTGCCTCTTTAATTGGTCATTTTATTTTGGAGAATTATTTCTGCAAGTAATTACTTAAAGTTAATTAAGTAAGACTCGTATCCCATTGAACATCGCCGCGTATCCCTGCGGATACCCGACTTGGGTTCGGTACCCGAGTTCAGGAAATATTATGTTAAGATAATATCATTTTGATATTGCCGTAATAAAGATTACTTGATCCCGGCCTCTATAATCTGAAAGAATAAAAAACTTACGCAATCAGTCTAAAATGTGAGAATTTTATTCTAATATTATACAAGATTCCTAGGAAAGTCCTTACATACTCCAATAATTGTAAGGAAAGGTCTATGAGTGCACACGTTGGGTCTATCTGTAGTAAAGTGATCGTAGCCAATCGAATGAAAGATATTGCCGCACCCTGAGAGGAGACTTTTTGACACATATTCCATGCTTTTCATACGCGTGTTCCTGATATCGATTCTTACTCATTACCTATTTCTCTATATTGGCTTTTTTTTGTCTATCTCGCTTTCTTACTGACCTAGTTATCCTAACTATTTTAATTTTTGCTAGGGTCGCTGTAATCCCTTTTATTCGATCGGGCCCTCTTTACTCTAGATATACTTAACGTGTGATTCATGGACCTTTTCTTACAAAGTTATGGGGATGCTTAACAATTTATCTAGAAATACTGTATACATTTGATCCCCTTTGCATTTTTTACTTTCTCATACTATGTGGTATAGTATAGAGAAAATATTGTTTTCACGAACATTTTCGAATTCGAGATTTTGATGACAATATATGTTTTAAGACCTCCTGAACACGTTTTGACTATTTTTGCAGTGATGTCCGTCTGTCTGTCTGTCTCTCTGGCTGCCTGTCTTTGGTCGATTTTTACTTTCCTTAATATACATAATGTATAAGGAAAGTATTGTGACGGGGTCGAAAATTCGAATTCCGAGTTTTCGACGGGAGAGCACGTTTCAAGCATCCCTGATCACGAATCAAACATTTTTGAAGTGATGTCTGTGTGTGTGTATGTGTGTGTGTGTGTGTGTGTGTGTGTGAAAGTATGTGTGTGTGTGTGTGTGTGTGTGTGTGTGTCAGTGAGTCTGTGGAGACGATAACTGACGAACGAATGGACCGATTCGAACAAAATTTGGTACAAAAATCACAATCCGTAAACACTGGAAGCCTATTGTTTTTATACGCAATCGAATATTCAGAACCCCCCTAAATTTCGCGTGAAATTTTGAAAAAATCGTCAAAAAATCAAAACTGCTAATAAAGTTACGCAAATAGACATTTCTTATGTAATTTTTCATTAGAAAACGATTGACATAAATTTTAGAACGCTAACATAAACCGTTCCCGAGATATTGCATATTTTTCAAAAAAATTATCAAAAAGTTATATAAAATAAAATAAAAATATTTCCTTTTGAGAATTATGTTCACTTTTCATATGTAATACCATACGATACATTGGGTGACATCATTCTCGTGGATTTAGCTCGTTCCATTCATGAAAAAAGATACTTTGAGTAATACTTTTGTATTTGAACGCCAATAGTCATTTATCTGCTGTAGGAATAACTTATTTCTTCGTCCATAACGCTTGGCGAGATTTTGGCGACGAATTTGGCGGAATGTCGCCAACTTGGCGCATTTAGAAATGTTGCCAAATTAACGAAAATCTCGCCAAATGGATAAAAATATCGCTAAATCAATGAAAATGACAACTAATTGTCGAAAATTCATTATCTTGGAAAGAATATAAGTATCTACTATAAGAAAAACCTATTTTTTTATTGTAAAAGTAGTAAATTTATTACATTATTATAAGGAAAGGCATGTGTTGCCCACATCAGATTTTTGTGTATACGATAGCGCCTACAAATATTGTTGGATTTTTACGACACTTTATATTTAGCTTTATGATCAAAAAATCTAGAACTAGATAGAATGCTTTTTATAATTCGAGCGAAAACTCCGAAATTTATTCGAAATTATATATATTTTTTTAACATAACAGCAATCTACCAAATTTGACATAGTCATGCATAAAAGGATTTATCTATGGGTCAATGATCACGAGAATAATAGTTTAAATCATTGATGCGAAAAATAGCCGGGGCATAGTTTTTTTTTGTTCGTGGCTTCATTAGCCCCTCGGGGGGGCAAGTTACCCCTCCCCCCGCAGTTACATTGCCAAGTATATGGTATGAATCGAATGATTTTTTAAAGTCGTTCAAAGTGAAGGATAGCAGGATATAATTGTAATCATTTGAGCATAATTTACCGATATTTCAATTTTCTTATAAAATCTGAAGAAAAGGAAAAGCTAGTAAAAAAGGATTCTGGTATGAGAAAGTCGAGTTGGGCCACACTCTTGTTAATTTTTTCTCTTTTTTGATTTTTTTTCCTTGTCTTTTTTAAGCAAGGCAAGAAAATATCTAATTTACTAAACTAACATCTTCGTATTTTTATAATTTTTTTACTTTCCTTATATACCATGTATAAGGAAAGTATTGTGACGGGGTCGAAAATTCGAAATCGAGTTTTTGACGGGAGAGCACGTTTCAAGCATCCCTGATCACGAATCAAGCATTTTTGAAGTGATGTCTGTGTGTGTGTGTGTGTGAGAAAGTATGTGTCAGTGAGTCTGTGGAGACGATAACTGACGAACGAATGGACCGATTTGATCGAAACTTGGCACAAAAATCACAATCCGTAAACACTGGAAGCCTATTGTTTTTATGCGCAATCGAATGTTCAGAACCCCCCTAAATTTTCGAATGAAATTTTGAAATATCGTCAAAAAATCAAAACTACTAATAAAGTTACACAACTAGACATTTCTTATGTAATTTTTCATTAGAAAACGATTGACATAAATTTTAGAACGCTAACAGGAACCGTTCTCGAGATATTGTACATTTTTAAAAAAAATATCAAAAAGTCATATAAAATTAAAAAAATATATTTCCTATTGAGAAAAATGTTCACGTTTCATATGTAATACATTGCGATATATTGGGTGACATCATTCTCGTGGATCTAGCTCGTTCCATTCATGAAAAAAGATGCTTTGAGTAATACTTTTGTATTTGAACGCCAATATACATTTATCTGCTATAAAAATAACTTGTTTCTCCGTCAGCAAAGCTTGGCGAGATTTTGGCGACAAATTTGGCGGAATGGCGCCAACTTGGCGACTTTTTGAAATGTTGTCAAGTTAATGAAAATCTCGTCAAATTGATAAAAATGACGCTAAATCAATGAAAATGACGACTAATTGTCGAAAATTCAATATTTTGGAAAGAATATTAGTATCTACTATAAGAAAAACCTATTTTTTTACTGTAAAAGTAGCAAATTCATTACATTATATAAGGAAAGTCATGTGTTGCCCACATCAGATTCTTTTTATTGATAATATAATTAAATTTCCTAGCTTGAAATTCGTGATTTTCAGACACATTTCAAAACGCCGTGACACGTTTTAAATAAATAACGTAGTTTTAATTACGAATGAAGATTTGAATAATCTCACTACAGCACAATCATGCCTTTTGTACAACAAACAGTCTTAATATATTTATTATTCTTGAAATTTATACCTGTATCATTTGCGGAGTTTCAGTAAATACTGTCACGAGGAAGGTTTAGAAAAGTTTACTCTGAATGACATAGCTTTATGAAAATAAATTGCTTATCACATCTTCACAACAGAACAATAATAGCTTTCTGTTAGAATAGAAATAAAAGAGCAGGTGATAAAAGTTAATTTTTATTCACAGAGCTCTTAATTAAATGCTAGATTGAATTCCCTGGTTATTTCAAGAGCTATTTTATTTGTCTAATATTTTTGGTCTATATTTTTTGGTCTATCTAATCTATGTATCAATCGTTCGTGTTTTTGTCTTTCCCAACTCTCGGAAGCCTATCGGTAATTAAGAAGGTTGAATTTTTGTACACTTATAGTTTTGATCACGGGTTAGAACCCAATGACGTCGAATTTTAGATCTCCCCTCGTGGGAGAAAATGAGGTTTTTCAAAAAACTGTTCCATGCCATTCAGAAACCCCTGGGGAACTAGAAGGCAGAATATTTGCATACTTATAGTATCGATCACGAGCAAAAAAATCGGATGTGGGCAGCATATTACTTTCCCTGCCGACTCATATTCATGTTCTCTTCATTTCATTTATAATTCATTAAATTGAGTTTAATTGCACAAAATAACACTAAATTTGCATTTTTAATTCATTTTTTGTTTTTATTTGGTAATTGGACATTTCTCCGAAATCGGCGTAACAAAAATGCAAGAAATCTCAAATATCTTGAGAACGGTTAGTCCTAAAGTATAATGGAGTGTGTTATATTATTTTCCTCGTCAAAAATTGCGTATAAAACAAGAATTTAATTGATACATTTAAGCATACACTATTTAGTCTTTTTTATATTTTGGCGATTTTAGCGGGTCATTTCGTAATAAAAGGCTGGTTGTTCTTTTCCGAATCGTACCAAAATCTAATCAGCACTAGAGTATCCTACAAGTAACTTATCTACCAAATTTTATGAAATTTGGTCAATTAGTATTTTAGCTAGAGTGGATACATGAAATTTTTACCAGCCATTTCGCAAAAAAAGGCGGGTTCTGCTTTTACGAATCCTACCAAAACTAATCAGCACCAGGGTCTCATCCAAGTGACTTACCTACCAAATTTTATGAAATTCGGTCCATTAGTTTTTTAGTTAGAATGGATACATACAGTGCACAGACAGACAGACACACACACAGACGTCACGTTAAAAATAGTTTTTTCGTATTCTAGAGGTCTCGAAACGTGTAGATCCGTCGAAAACTCGAGTTGCGATTTTCGGTATGATTCCAATACTTTCCCTATACATTACCATGTATTTGCATGGAAAGTAAAATTAACGGAGTTAAATTTTTATCCTTCTCTCCGGGATGCGCAGAAAATGTGTATTTTTTTTTAAAGTATTTAAAGACGCTCCAAAAATCCCCAGGGGGTCCAGAAAGCTTAAAATTTAACACACTTATAATATCGCCGACGGGACAAAATCAAACGGAACCAGATTTTCGTTTTTGCTGCAGATAACAAACAAACTGGGAGAGATGACTTAAAAAGTTTTTCCAAATCCATCGGTGAATCAGAAGGCTGAAATTTTTCACACTTACAGTATAGACAACGGAACGGAACCTAACTGTACTGATTTTTAATTGAGACGATTATTTTAGACGTTAAGCAACAAACATGGTTGAACAAAAAAGTTGCAACTGATTATATTAAGAATGTTGTTTGCCTGTAATTGACAGGTTTTAATGTCAGTTTGTTTTATAATTTCAGCAGTTAATAGAGGCATGATGAAAATTGTAAATATCTGCTAAGCAATATGATCCCTATATTAAACGATTTAAATTACTAGAAACTAAAATGAATTTTATTGAATCGATGATTTGAGCTCAAATTTATCAATTTTTAAAATTAAAATTCTAAATTCAACTCATTTACATGTTTTCCATATTTTAATAAATTAAATCTTCCCTATTTGATATCCATCTGTTACCATGGTAACCATATTATCATCTTAAGTCAGCGCCTTTCTGTTGTGCGCATAGTGTGCATAAAAATATGCATTTAAAACCGATTAAAAAGGCGACCAAATTTTAGAATGTACTCAAGAGTGAAACAGATTAATTACTTTCTTTATATACATTGTATAAGGGAAGTAGTATGACGGGATCGAAAATTCGAATTCAAGTTTTCGACGGGAGAGCACGTTTCAAGCATCCCTGATCACGAATCAAACATTTTTGAGGTGATGTCTGTGTGTGTGTGTGTCAGTGAGTCTGTGGAGACGATATCTCACTAACAAATGGAACGATTCGAATGAAATTTGGTACAAAAATCACAATCCGTAAATACTGGAAGCCTATTGTTTTTAAAAGTAATCGAATGTTCAGAATTCCCCTAAATTTTCGAGTGAAATTTTGAAAAAATCATCAAAAAATCAAAACCTCTAATAAAGTTACGCAAATAGACATTTCTTATGTAATTTTTCTTTAGAAAACGTTTGACATAAACTTTAGAAAGCTAGCACGAACCGTTCTCGAGATATTGCACACTTTTTAAATAGATTTCTCAAAAAATCCAATAAATTAAAAAAAACATATTAACTGTTGAGGAACATGTTCACTTTTCATATGTAATATCATGCGATAAATTTGGTGATATCATTCTCGTGGATATAGCTCGTTCCATTCATGAGAAAAGATACTTGAGTAATACTTTTGTATTTAAACGCCAATAGTTATTTATCTGCTATAAGAATAACTTATTTATCCGTCCATACCTCTTGGCGGGATTTTGGCGATGACGACTCATTGGCGAAAATTCAATATCGTGGAAAGAATATAAATATCTACTATAAGAAAAACCTATTCTTTTATTGTAAAAGTAGTAAATTCATTGCATTATATAAGGAAAGTCATGTGCTGCCCACATCAGATTTTTTTTATCGTGAGAAAGTACAGATTTGTTCTGCTGGGCTAAGCTGCAAAAGAGATAAAAATTGGTTAGAATTTCTATCTCTTTTGCTGATTTCGGAAAAGTTCATGGGGATATTAATTAATAAATGTTTTTATTGTGAAGTAATGTTCGCGTATGATACAATAATAAACAAAGCAATAAAATATTTATTTTTATGTTTCGTAGAAAGTAATAAATAAAACCCCACAGTAAAAGAACGTTGGATTAAATGTGCACCTATAGAGATAGTAGATATTATTGTGAAATAAGTATATTTGGTTTAACACTTGGTATTTTTTTGTTGTTGTTTTTGTTTGTGTGTGTGCATTTCTTTGTGTTTAAACATAAAGTTTTGGTGTTTTTTGTTTAATTTTTATCTCTTTTGGTTTGGCAACATTTATTTTATAAAACTGTGCTCAAACTGCTGTCTGAATTCACCTGTAAAAATAAATACTTCGTTAGCAACAGTATTGTTGAGAAGGTATTGATAAAAGTATCAACTGATTTCAGAGGCAAAGAACAATCGCCACCGTCAGGATAACAAAAACAGAGCAACCCCGCCAACAACGAGAAGAACGTACATTTTATTTACTTTTCTAAATATTTTTGTTTCAAAATAATACACTATATAGATACACTATTTTGGACATTATATTTGAGAAGTGTCCTGCATTGAACTTACAAGATAAAATTAGATTACTGTATCAATCTGATGCATTTGATACTAACCATTATCAACTCAGGGAAGAAAATTCTTGAACGTTTAAAAATTATTATGAAAATATTTCTTTTATTTATGGATTGCACAGTAGAGCAATATGTTTGATAAAAAAATATATGCTAACCAAATGAAGCCTACGACTGCAGTTATTTTACTTTTTAAACATTCATACTATTATACAGATAAATACCGTGCTTAGTTTTCATCTTTCATAGTTACCTTAAGTTTCTACGAAATTGTAAATCAATTTGAAATTCCACGATAAGTAAAATTTGAAAATTTTTGAAATGATAAATCGTTGATATTTTTAAAAATGCCCCAAATTTTTTAACGGCACAACATTTACAGGCAACCATTCTTATAATTGGAGGTCGGGATGCATGACCCTGACGACAAATTGGGCGATCCTAGTGACAGACTCAGAAGTTTATCGCAAACTTGGTAAACTTTGCCTTCAAACGTTTATTTCCCAGGATCTGCTATAGAGCTTAGATAATGGCAAATACGGATTCAGCATTATAGGGTGTAAAAGGACTTACTAAGGATTTCAACTTCCGACTCTGGCGATGTCACTTCTAATTTTAAAAAATGATATTTCCCTTGAAACATGTATTTCTCAGAATCTGCTACAGATATAATTTAGATGGTGAATGGTTGGTATGGATTCAGCATTAAATTTTGAAGGGAGTAGAGGTGTTCTAAGGATTTCCACTTCCGGTTTTCCCTCTTCCGGTCCAACAGTATTTCATAAAACGGTTATTTCTCATGATTGATTATAGATAGAGGTTAGATAATTATTAATATGAATTCAGCATTAAATTCTTGAGGAGGGCAATTGGTTCATTAAATATTTCCATTTCCAAAATTTATTTTCACTTTCAGTTCAAAAAATTTCCCTGAAACATCTATTTCTCAGGATTGGCTATAGATATATTTTAAATAATGTCTGATATAGATTCAGTAGGGGGGGTGTCAGTAAGAATATCCATTTCTGTTTTGGGGGATGACACTTTCTTGTTTTCCAAAAATTCTTAACACTCACAGTACGAAATAAATATTCAAAAGAGAATAAAAGTACTTAATAATATGTGAAAAATGAAGTAAGTGTACATACCAGTCGTCATCCTACGAAGGCTACTTCATAAATTTATAGTATTTTGCTCAAATTAAGTATAATACCAATAGCAACTGGTGCCCAAACTTAAGAACGTGAAGTAAAGGATGTGATTTTGAGTATAATCAATAATACACTGAATCATAACGTAAAATGTAGCTCAACTGGAGATAGGTAAGTGTACGTACTTTTCGGAATCATTAAATTAAAGCGCCCAAAACAAGCGCACACTAAGCCTGACAAACAGAAAATGACTAAACTACAGAACCCAATATAGTAACGCCAACTAGTGTGACATAAGGGAAATAAAACGTAAAGAAAGAAAATAGAAAATCAAAAAAGATGAACTAATTATTTGTGTCTCAGGTTCATACTTTTTAAAAAAATAAATAAAATGCGAAGTATGTGAACGAATAATATATTTAAATTATATACAAATGCTTATTATGATTGTGAATTCTAATGTATAAACAAATTCTTAATGTATAACAAGGAATTCTAATGTACGAGTATATACAAATATTTGCGAAAAAAAAAAAATAGAAAGCAGTGCATAAGAATTCAACGAGCAGTAAAAGAGCGAAACAAAGAAAAAATAGAAATTAAACATGGTCATGTTATTACTAAGCCATTCTTCTATTTCTTCTCGTTTTATCTTTCCTTTTTGTCACACAAGGTTGTGCAACTATATTGGGTTTTATCGTGTTGCCATTTTCTGTTTAACCGACTTAGTCTCTGCTCATTTTGGCGTTCTAGTCCAGGTCTGGTCCCAAGAAATCCAGTGAAAATTCCGAAACGCATGTATGCTTATTTATGTTTATCTGCGCTGCATTTGACGTTGTGATCCAGTTTATAAAAAGATAATATAGCTGCAGCCATTTCTGACTCTTTCTGAATGGAAGTCAAGATAATTCATTACATGACAGAATGCTAGGATGCAGACTACGTCTGGGTTCAGTTTCTGGCTCTAGCCATTATTGTCAGCCCAAATTAATAATCATTTATAATATGAACACCTTCATATATCTGTTTGTTTATCTATCTATCTCTGGGAAACGCTTGTCGAAATTTTGGTGTCGAAATTGGCAGAATATCGCCAACTTGGCGAGATTTTTTAATATTGCCAAATTGACGAAATGTCGCCAAATTGATATAAATCTCGCCAAATTGATATAAATCTCGCCAAATTGATAATAATGTAGGCAAATCGATAATAATGTAGCCAAATCGATAATAATGTAGCCAAATTGGTAAAAATGACGACTAATTGATGAAAATTCAATATCTTGGAAAAAAATATAAGAATCTACTATAAGAATAACCTATTTCTCCATCTGTAACGCTTGGTGAAATTCTAGCAATGAATTTTGGCGGCATATCGCCAATTTGGAGAGTCTTTTTATATGCTGCTAAATTGACTAAAATGTTGCCAAATTGATAAAATTGACGCTAAATCAATGAAAATGACGACTAATTGACGAAAATTCAATATCTTGGAAATAACATGACAAACGACTATATGAATAACACATTTCTCCGTCCATCCGTAATGCTTTGCGAAAATTTTAGCGGGATGTCGCAAAGTTGGCGACTTTTTTAAATATTGCCAAATTGACGAAAATGTCGCCAAATTGATAAAATTGTCACCAAACTGATAAAAATAACGCTAAATGGGTGGCAATGCTTTGCAATTTTATAATTCCATAATATGACGGGTTTACCTTCTAATTAATAAGGCCTAATCTACAAATGTTTCATCTTAAATTACTTTGCAAATGTTTTACAATAACTAAAGTATGACTAAAATACTAAAGTATGACTAAAGTATGACTAAAATACTAAAGTATGACTCAAGTATGACGTTGCATAATCATTTTTATCCATTATTTTCAGGCAAATCACCAATCATAATGCACTCTGGCAAGTTCTTCATCGTTATGTTGGTCGTAGTTCTTTTGTTAGGCGTAGCCTTCGTTCCTGAGGCAGAGGCCGGCGGCCACCACGGTCGCGGAGGAATGGGAATCGGAGCCCTCCTCACGGCAGGAATGCTCGCAAAGGTTCTCGAAAACAACCACCACCACTGCCACCACGGATAAAAATAATCACTACACTCTCTCTTACCTGCCACCTCTTGTACATAGATTTTTATATTGTGTAGTGTCCAGATACATGTATATATTTCACTGTTAATAAATAGTTATATTTTATCTGAATCTCGAGTATTTACTCTGCATGCATTGAATATACACTTGCTTCCAAAAGTTAAGCATGGACGGTTAAATTAACAAAAATGGAAAAGTAAAGCTTAGATTAACTCAAAATTGTACATGAAGGTAGCAAATGTGTTTATGCATTAAAGAAAACAAGAATTATGTACAAAGAGGAAAAAAATATTTACTTTTCGTAAGTTATATGATGAGTGACATTTAGATCATTAACAAAATGATGTTTAAAGGCAAACAAATCTTACATTAATATGGTATGTGACCATCCCGGACCTGCATACAGATTTTACAACGATTTTCCATGCTTTTAATGAGGTGATCAACCATCACAGATGCGAGCAATGGCCATTACTTGAATAGGGTAGTTTCTAACCCTCTGAGACTGGCTGGAGAAGGTAAACGTGCAGAGACAGCACGCCCGAGGGCATCCCAAAGGTTTTCAATGGGATTCAGATCGGGGGAATACGCAGGCCACTCCATACGAGAAATGCCCTCACTTTCCAGGTATTCGTCAACGATGTTAGCTAGATGGAGACGGACATTATCGTCCATAAGAAGGAAATTACGACCAACTGCAACAGCGTAGAGTCTCGCAATGAGGTCTAGGAATTCATCCCGATACCGCGCAGTCATAACAGAACCGCCTTTAAAGAAGTGCAGCTCTGCGCGATATCCCATTGAAATTCCAGCCCACACCATGACGCTGCTATCTCTAAATGCGTGATGTTCGATGATGTTCTCGGCCTGATTGCGTGTGCCTCGTTCTCTACAGACCCTTACACGCTTATCGTCAGATTCCAGGGCAAATCTGGACTCGTCCGTAAACAGAACGTTGCACCAATCTGAGGCAATCCAATTGACATGCTGACGACACCACTTTACTCTTGCCCCTCTGGCTTGAATGGTTAGTATAACACAAAAACGTGGTACTCGTGCGTATAGCCTCTTCATGTGGAGCCTTCGGCGTACAGTACTGGCAGATATTGTCTTACCAAGTGCCGCTGCAACCATAGATGTCACAGTTGTGGAGGTCGCTCGTCAATTCCTCTTGGCTACTATAGCAATATACCGATCATCAGAGGAGGTGACAACTCTTGGGCGATTGAGCACAGGCCTCCGGACAACTGTTTGACTTGTTTGGAATTGTTTCCATATTCGAGAAATTACCGAATAATCAACGCCAAAGAAAATAGTGACATATTTGATTGACTGTCCTGGTTCAATGCGCCCGACAGCACGCCAGCACTTACTATCTGTCATTTGTCTTCTTCAGCCATAGAAATACGAATATCTTCAAAAATAATCCTGTAAATGTTATAAACACTTCGTATCAGCTTTTAAATGCACTTCCTCAAACCCTTCAGAATGCTGGCGTCTTCAAAGACTGCCTAATTAGCATATGTTTGGACAGTCAATAGTGATTGGCTGTAACCTAAAATAGTTGCATACTGCCATCTACATCCGCAGCGATTTTCAACCACTGAAATTTAAATACGCTTTCGAAAAAGGAAAATTTGCATTGCTTGCTTAACTTTTGGAAGTCAGTGTACTACATTTAAGCGCCCTAATTGCTCTGTAAGAAAAAGTTCAACATCTGAGGCCATCGGCCCTACCGTGCTGAAAACACCAGTTCTCGTTAGATCACCGAAGTCAAGCAGCATCGGGCGCGGTTAGTACTTGGGTTGGTGACCACCTGGGAACACCGCGTGCTGTTGGCACATTTCGGGCGCGGTAGTCCGGTGGTTTGCGAGCTGGATTAGTAGGCTACCACAACTGACGCCGTGTTCATGCCGAGCACGATTACGTTAAACATGTGGGTCCGTAAGTCCTTCCGAGAGGTTGGTGGTAGGGGAAGGAGGGTACGGTCCCTGTGGATGCCTTCCCCACTGGGTTCCGGTCTAAACTGGGTGGCACTTCCCGGCCGTCCAAACAGTTACCTTACACCTTTCTGGTAGGTCGGACGATCTGGGTCTCAACAACAACAACACTTTAAGTCTATATGAAGTAAAGCGACCATGCCTGAAATAAAAGCGATTACAGCGAACCCTAGTGTATAATTTAAAATGTTAGGAAAGCGAATTCGGCAACCAAGCGAGTTAGACGAAAAGGAAATTATAAAGTTTCAGAGCATCAGTCAATTGAGTAGGAATTGACAATCAGCTGTTGCGGAAGACGTGTATTTGACACATTAGGATTTCTGACGAATACCAATTTCATCCAGGAATGACAAGAAATAAACATTACTTATATGTAAGGGAGTCCCTCCCATTACTGATAACAGTATCCATTGGAGCGGTTTCGCCCTCATAATACGTTCATCAACCTGAAATAACAGTTAACTGCAATGGCAGCAAGCAAAACTTGCTATTTGTCGCAATTATGCGAATTTCTATGGGAACTGACAATTTCAGTTCTTTCAAGTAGCCGGCATAAAATTCGTTTACAATGTAGCTCAGTCCACACGGAACTGTAAAGACCAAGTTATAAATCACAAGATTTCATCACAAAGGGGGCGTTTCTACTGGGGAACTCGTCAGAACCCAAAGAAGCTCGCAAAATTGTAGCAAATAACAAGTTAGTTTGCTACCATTAAAGTTAACGGTTATTCCATACTGTTGAGTGCGAAACCTGTCCCATGGATACTGTTATCTGCAATAAGAGTGTGCTTCTTATTTGGGGGAAAGTCCTCTTTTTAGCGTGTTCTTCTGATTGTGAAGACTATACAGAAATCAAATTGTTATACGTCAGTGGCATTTAGTACATATGTTCGTGAATTGTTTTGCAACGTTTAACAATATTGCGGCGTCTCTGCGCATCTAGCGACCTATCAAACATGGCTGCTATTTACTGTCTTCAGTTTACGCTCTTCGACTCCCATTCATAAGATAATGCTCTAAAACTTTATAATTGGCTTTGCCTGTCTATCTCATTTTTCCCATGTTCGTTATCCAAGCTTTCAAATCCACCGCTAGGGAGTGTTTCCATCACTTTTATCCGATCGAGCATGGCCGATTCCTGTCTGTGCCCAAATTGTTCACGCGTAGTATGGGTGCGTTACATATGTGAGTCCGTAAGTCCTTCCGAGAGATTGATGCTAGGAATGGAGGTTATGGTCTCTGTAGATACAGCTCCCACTCGGTACCGGTTTAATTTGGTCCCGACTGTCCAAATAGTTACCTTACACTTTCGGGTAGGTCGGATGGTTTGGGTCGAAGGAAAAGATCGAGTATGATCACTTTATAGATAGACCTAACGTATTCAAGTATGAACTTTTCTTTTGAAAGCTATTGGAGTGCTTAAGAACCTTCCTGAAAATCTTGTATACACACATATACACTAGTACTTAAATAATGACGAACATATCTCCGAAAGAGTTTAATATATCTCTCCTAGCATCTTTATCCATCAAAATCTCGAATTTAAACATTTATATGAAAAATGTTTATTCATAAAAATCTCGAATTTAAACATTTATATGAAATAGGTTTATCCATCAAAATCTCGAATTTAAACATTTATATGAAAAATGTTTATTCATAAAAATCTCGAATTTAAACATTTATATGAAATAGGTTTATCCATCAAAATCTCGCATTTAAATGCGAGATGTTTAAATATTTAATAAATGTTCAAACATTCATATGAAAACTATTTATCCATCAAAATTTCGCATTAAAACATTTATATGAAAAATGTTTATCCATAAAAATCTCGAATTTAAACATTTATATGAAATATGTTTACCCATCAAAATCTTGAATTTAAACATTTATATGAAAAATGTTTATCCATCAAAATCTCGAATTTAAACATTTATATGAAAAATGTTTATCCATCAAAATCTAGAATGTAAACATTTATATGAATACACCCAAAGTATTCAGCACAGCCAGTGAATTAGAAACCTGGGAACGTGTATGCAAATTTAGGTCACCGGCGGATGTATGCAAATTACGTTGGTCATGGGAGGTATACGTGATCGCAACACCACTATAAAGGTGCGTTTCGAGAGAAGTGGAGCAAAATAGGAAAGCGACAGATTTATCTCCGTTTCATAAAGGTTTTATTGTGAGTGTGGGGGCCCGTTGCGCAGGAGTCACGATTGCCAGAATAGAATAAACAACTCACTGGCTTCTCGAAAGGTGATATATCCAAAGTGTATAACAATTGGAAAACAGAACTTCCAGGCGTTGTCTAAAAGGCGGAACTGGGGATCGAAAAACATCAATCAAGCTAAGTGATCGGCGTCGTCCCAGACGGCTTGTACGGCAGAAAAGTGGATCTACTATGCAGCAACAAACGGAATACTTCAATGAAGGCTCGTGACCTAGAAGTGCTGTGACGTGTGTTTTTTAGTGTCGGACAATAAAAACCATTTCTATAATCCTCCAATTAAAATTCTGATTATTGTTTATCGGAAAGTTGCTAAATAAATATTTAATTATCATCCACCATTAATAATGAGTTTTTAATGTGAGTTTCAAAGATTGATCTGACAGGACGCACTAATAAAGGTGAATGTGTTATGTGTCTGTCTGCTCACACAGCGCAATGAAATAAGTCAGGCAGGTAAGTGTCAGACAGAACCACCTTAACACGTTTCTTTAAAATCTGCTGAATAAATATTCGAATGTGAGTCACACATCGAATGGAAACATTTCCCAGATTACTGATAATTATAAATCTATTATAGAGATACTTATTCATTTCGAACTCCGAGTATTCAAACTGGTGATCTTTAAAGAGATTCTTAACTAAACTACTGACAACAGAATTTTCAAATAACAGAAGGACAGAGTGCCAAAGGATAATCAAAGATGATTTAATTATTATACAATACCATTAAATAAAAACATTTAGAACAGTTATTATATATATTTGATAGCACGTGCAACAATTTACTAGTGTTTCAACTTCTCTGTTTTCCTTTTTATCCATAAGCAAACAATTTGAAAGCTTTATAAATAATATTCATGGCTTTTATTCAATTATGGTGCTGCCATCTACTGTCAATTAATTGAAATACATTAATTCGATATTGGGAAGTGGTTTGGTTTCAGATCAAGAGATGGCAGCACTACAAAATTTTGAAAAGAATATATTTTTATATTTTGCAATTTCTATATCTCTTTGAGATTTTACTCAAGTTACAGCAACGGAAAAAAAAAAGTCCAAAGATAAAAAAAATAAACACGGTGCAATTCTCTGCAATATTAGTCGAGTTATTGCTTGTTAAAAAATCAGGATTTATTTTTCCAAGTCAGCTGGAAATAACATTGCGCAGCTACGTTTTATGCGAAGAATGGTTTCATTCTGGGGTCCGCCTCTGTAGCACGAGTCAAATCGAGTAAAAATCTGATTCCAATTTTGTCTATTTTGATAGTTTTTTATATCTGTCATCATGAGCGTTGCAAATAATTACACAGGTTTATTTTAATTAAATTTCTTTCTATATATACAAAAAGAAATTTGATGAAAAAACTTTTTCTAATTTACCTTTTTTGCTTAGGGGCCGTATAAAAAAATTAAACACCCTATTTTTTTAGAAAAAACAAAATACCGGAAAAAATATAAAAGAATTTGGCATTTAATTTAAACAAACTTTCAGATTGAATGTGAGTGTGTGTCTAAAACCAACGGTCGAAGCATGAAAGGCAAGGTCAATTATACTGAAATACCCTGTATATCATTTCTTGGATTGAGACATTTTTATTTTATCAGGCTTTTTTTATCTATTTTCGTAAGGCTAAGACATCGTATAGGGCTGATTACCTGATCTCAAAATAATTTTAACATATATGCAGAATGACAATAATTTAAATATCACTATATTCAAAGCCTTCAACAGAAGTACCTTTAGCAGAAAATAAAACAAACGTAGTAGCAATATTCGTTAAAACATACCGATGCTATTTTTTTTAAATAGTTTAAAAATTCACCATTAAAATATTTGGGGGTGATGAGGATAATAAAATGCACGCTAAATTCGTAACCTCGAAGAGTTTTTCAGGACAAGTCAAATGAACTAGAAACTTAAATCTTTAAGAGAGTATTTAACCAACAGTGTGTAGTACCAATTGGTTTTCCTTTGTTGGTACAACTGCTCTGTGTTATTGCTTGGATGATGAAAGTTGATTCCCCTTCCAAAACTGGTTGATACTATAGCTTTTTGCTTTATATGATGTTCTAACAAACATGTCTCTCTTGCACCAATTTCTGCGAAAAGTCATCTATAACCTAAAATTCTCTTATAATAGATCTTTTTTCTATCTATGTCACAATACGTCTGCAATATGTAGAGTTCTCTAATTAACACAGTAATGATCCGTGTCTATATATCTATCTCCCTATCCGGAACACTTGGCGAAGAATTGAGAAAAATTGGCTACTTTTTCCACGAATTCGGCAACCTTTTTTTAAATGTCTCCAAATTGACGAAAATTCAGTAACAAAAATCTACGCCAAAAAAGAAAAACAGTAATTTAATATATTTTAGTAATGTAAATAATATTAATAGTGATAGCAATTTTACTATAATTTTACTCTAATATTAATTTTACATATAATTTTGATATTAATAGTAATTTAAAAGAAAAATAGTAATTTAATATATTTCTTTTTCATATATTAAGTTATATATGATATAGTATTTTTCATATATTAAGTTATATTGAATTACTATTTTTCTAAAAGAAAAATAGTAATAGTGGTGTAAATTAATTGCGTTATGTTAGAGGATGGTATAGTATGAAGGTTTCGATAGGGCAGTAGTGATAACAGAAAATAATTCTGGTGCGTTTGGGGAGGGAGGTGTTACCCACCTCGAACACCCACCTACTTCAGAGCATTTATCGAACGTATTTTGTTTGCCATTTCTCTATATATAATTTCTTTGAAATTCAATGGATACCTGGGGGGAGGGATCATGATCCCAAAATTCACTCCCTCCTGGCGAGGGTGCGGTAGCCCAATGGTTAGCGCTCGAGAATTGCACTCGGTAGGCCCGGGTTCGATTCCCACCACTGCCAAAACTGCCGTCGTGTTCACGCGGAGTACGATCACGTTAAACATGTGGGTCCGTAAGTTCTTCCGAGAAGTTGGTGGTAGGGGGAGGAGGGTACGGTCTCTGTGGATGCCTCCCTCATTGGGTTCCGGTCTAAATTGGGTGGCACTTCCCGGCCTTCTAAACAGTTATCTTACACCTTTCTGGTAGCCTTCCCGGCCGTCCAAATGGATGCTCAAGTCCTTGTTGACGAGCCGGACGGCCTGGGTTTTCAACACCTTTCTGGTAGGTCGGACGGTCTGGGTCTCAACAACAACAACCCCCTCCTGGCGACGCTATTGAGATGAGGAGTCATATGCCTTAAAGCATGACCACACCTTTGACTGCTGTATGTGTGGATCTAAAAGGAAGGAGTTAAAATTTCATGTTAGGAAAACACCATAATCGTCTGAAACAATCATTCGGGTGTCGTGGGGCCTCCCTACATCTTATGTATTTCTATGGTGAAAGGCGCGTCTTGAATTAAAAAATATTTATTTAATCTGTTCATTTTGAAGGGAAAAAATAATCAGTACAATCCAAATTAGAACTCAAATAATATAGAAACGTATTCAAATTTATTTTACCCTTCAAGTTGTTTTTGTCTCCGTATATTCTGTACTTTGTTCTACAACTGGAAAAAAATATTATTATTTTTACTCATAAATAGGGAACTTAAGTTAAAAAATAATCAAAAATACATATGCAAAACACAACGCTGTCCTGTTGTGTCAGAAACAAATGGTGGACAGACACCAACGACATCTAGATATAATTCTCCATCGTGGTTTTTTCAAACTCTTCATCGGTAGGAGTTTTATCTCTTTCTCTCTAACTCCATGGTTTTATGTACATTCCTATTCAGTAGTATAGTAACTACGTCAGGGCATGTATCGAAAAAAAAAAATCATTTCGAAGTAATCGTCGAATTATTCAACCTAAAATGTTTCCCATCGTCACCCGGAGAACAGGTGAAAATGTATTTCATTCGCCAGTTCCTATCGAAGCCATTTGGGAATGCCGTTTCCGAACCAGAGAGAAAGAATATTTATGGGCGGAAATGAAAACGCGGAGGAAATGGAAAGACATGATTTTATCTCCTCACAAAACTGAGTTGGGAATTCTTCCCATTAAAGCACACTGTAAAAAGTTTCCACTTAATTTCTATCGAATTTAGAGTGGCTAATGGCTTAATCCATACTTACAGAACCCGCCTAAAGGGGGTGTTCCTCATCATGGGACAATCGATACCTCTTCTAACGCTCTCTCTCTCCACATTGAATAGGTTCTACAAATATTTTAGAAATTGAGAATTTGTAGAAAAAGCACTTGTAAAACCTCATTAATGCATTTTTAATATTTTTTCAAATACATTTCGAAAGCTGCAAGTCTCTCTCCCCTCCCTCCCCCCCCCCAACACACACTCAACATTTACTGCAAGTAAAGTGAACAGTCCACCCAGTTTTCAATTTAATAATTTACAATTTTTACTTTCCCTCCTACATAGTATAAAGTAGAGCACAAATACTGTGACGGGACGAATATTCGATTTCGAGTTTTTGACGGAGGAGCACATTTTAAGCATCCCTGAACTCGAATCAAACGTTTTAAAGATAATGTGTGTGTGTGTGTGTAGGTTAGCATGTGTATGTATGCTCATGTGCATATATGTATGTTAATATGTGTGTATGTATGTTGGTGTGTGTATGTATGTTAGTGTGTGTATGTATGTTGGTGCGTGTATTTATGTTAGTGTGTGTATGTATGTTGGTGCGTGTATCTATGTTAGTGTGTGTATGTATGTTGGTGCGTGTATGTATGTTGGACCCCCCCCCCCCTCTCTTCACCATTTTCGAATGAATTTTTGAAAAAAATCATTAAAAATTAAAGTACGTTCATAATGGCAAATAAAAAAAAATCGTTTCAAGTTTAATTTTTCAATTGAAATGTATGTATGATGCGCAAAATTTGGGACTCTAGCATGAACCGTTCTTGAAATAAAGCACGATTTTCGAATACATTTTTGAAAAATTATAGAAAATAGGAATTTTGAATACTGTTAAATAAATAACTATTTCATATGTAATTTTTAATCAGAAAGTGGTTGACACAAACTTTAGAAAATCTAGCATGAACCGTTCTCGAGCCCTTTAAAAAAAAAATAGAAAAAAGAAAAATATAAAACACTTCAGACATTCTTTCTTTCATTTTTGCTATACAGAACTTTTCAAATAAATGATCAATCCCAGGTATATTTAATACAAGTAAATTAAAATTCTTCAATTATATATATATATATATAAATTCCCAAATAGGACAAGTAACTATGTACTCGTAATAATGTTAGTAAAGAAACAGAAGATACGACCGTTGGGAGTTACGAGCCTCATCTCTTCGGTTAAAGATTTTTGCCGCCATGACAAACGCTCCCGGTAGCCGATATTCCCTTCACCATTTTCTTCATGCCACTTTCAATACCATAAAAACAAATTACATACATACATATACATTTTTAATGATTTTTTTCTTTATAACACTAAGACACCTTCCCCAAAGGTGCCTGCTGTTGTTCATCTGCATTCTTCCATTTCTCCGTACACAGCATCAAGGCTTTTTTCCTTTCAGATGTTTCAAAACCTTCTGTATTTTCCAGAACAAGAAATGGTCTTTATTCTAATGTCCGAACAGTGTGGCAACAATATTTTATCCTGCTGGACCTCCATCCCCGCTTAATGTTGTGCTACATTGCAATTTGTGATCCGTCCATAGCAATGGTCCAGCAATGTATATATATAAGTGAAATTTGAAAAGTCGTGAGTATTGTAAAATATATTTTCCATATGCAATATGCAATATTATGCAACACTTATTATGCACCTATATTATAACAATATATTCACCTGCTGCAGCAGTGTTACGTTTCTGTCCGCGATTTCCCCAAACGCGGGAAGAATTTGATATTAGCACGTTGTTTTCCAAACGCCATTTCCGTTTTCGACGAACGCGAGCGAATACAGTTCACTGACACGCATTGTCTGGTAAAACTCTGCACTGCGAACCTGCATCTTCCTTTTCACATCTCGCGTCACATGTGCCTCTACGCCACGGTAAAATAGTTCCTTTCTCCTCCAATCAGGATTGGAGATATCAGGACAGTCTCCGAACTTTTTGATCCTACCTTGTATTACCCTATATATAAAGAAATAATTACGAGTTGAGAATTGAAGAAATCCATTACCATAGCAATTATGAACGAAAACCCTTTCCCGACGTTCTCAATTCGAAAGAATAAAATGTTCTTTTTCAGAAGCTTAGCAAAATTATTTTAGAATTCAACCTGCATCTTCCTTTTCACATCTCGCGTCACATGTGCCTCTACGCCACGGTAAAATAGTTCCTTTCTCCTCCAATCAGGATTGGAGATATCAGGACAGTCTCCGAACTTTTTGATCCTACCTTGTATTACCCTATATATAAAGAAATAATTACGAGTTGAGAATTGTCTTCTCTGAGAATTGAAGAAAACCATTACCATAGCAATTATGAACGAAAACCCTTTCCCGACGTTCTCAATTCGAAAGAATAAAATGTTCTTTTTCAGAAGCTTAGCAAAATTATTTTAGAATTCAACCTGCATCTTCCTTTTCACATCTCGCGTCACATGTGCCTCTACGCCACGGTAAAATAGTTCCTTTCTCCTCCAATCAGGATTGGAGATATCAGGACAGTCTCCGAACTTTTTGATCCTACCTTGTATTACCCTATATATAAAGAAATAATTACGAGTTGAGAATTGTCTTCTCTGAGAATTGAAGAAAACCATTACCATAGCAATTATGAACGAAAACCCTTTCCCGACGTTCTCAATTCGAAAGAATAAAATGTTCTTTTTCAGAAGCTTAGCAAAATTATTTTAGAATTCCATTCGCAGTCCCTCTAAAAATGTATATTCAGTAGCGGAAATGAAAAAGCGGTGGAAATGGAAACGCATATTTCTATCTTTTCACAAATTCGTGTTGGGAATTTTTAAGGGTGAGGCAGGTTTTATAACATACAAAATAAATGATGTTTGTGTGTCTTTCTGAATCGTCTGTAGCGAACAATCGAAACCTCGGATAGCGGCTCAATTCGGTACAGAGGTACTTCCGGTCCGTGGCCAATACGGGTACGGTCAAATTGAAAAAAGAATAGATTAGTTTAAAATTTATGCATTGTTTAACACTTTTCTTTTTTAACATTTTACAACATAGTTGAAAAGTGTTTATGACTTTGTTCATTTTGTCTGTCTGTGTGTCCGCCAATTAGTACGATAACTGCCGTAAAAATGACTTTATCAAAATGACATTTTAGTATATTGTTCAGACGGTCTGTGGAACCTATGGGAATATAAATGAATAATATCACCCAATTAGTTTTGGATTGAACCCGGGTGGACAAAATAAAATACATTGAACACTATGGGACCTAATTTTTCAAACATTTTGTAAGCGAATTTAATATTCATAAATTGCATCGAAAGTTTCAGAAAATATTCAAATTATCCCATAAAATATATAAAAAAAATTTCAGTAAAATATATTAAGTAGTTTTTTAATTAAAAATTATTTAATATAGGGAAAAAAACAAATTCAATTAAATTCTGACTTTTGGGATATCCTCCAAAATTAAAATAATAATTACACCCTTTATATGAAGAGATCACGTGACCATTATATGAAGAGATCACTTGACCCACTTCAAAATAAAATGTGGCATCCACCTTGTGTCAAAATCGTGATTTTTAATGTTCTTTCTAACTCACATTTAGTGTTGCATCCGTCCTAAAACAGCTTTATTTTTGCCTAAATTCTGTGAATCTACATACGAATACATTTGAGTTTAAATGATCATCAAACTTTGATTATTTCTACAACGAAGCCTAATTTTCACTTATGGAGAATGTAAATACCAAAAGATGGAGAATGAGTTGTATAAGAATTGCTGCATTTCTTTTACACAAAGTTATTTAGCTCATGGAGTCTGCAATATAGCTGATATGAATGAAACATTCATTGATTTTATACAGAGAATCAGACGATTTTTCGATGAAATTTTAAGCATAGAGTTAAATTACTTGTAGCTCGATGGTTTTAAGTTTTAAAAAAAATAAATTATTATAGTATTGTGATGAATGAAAGGAATGGAAAAAGTTTATGAATGAAATGCTGCTTTTATATAGAGACGATTTATATTTCGATGACGTTATTTGAATAAAGTTCATTTGTTTTCGATGAAGTTTTCAAATATAATAAATTACTGCAGTATTATGATAATTTAAAAAATATTACACGAGGAATGTATCGCATTTTAGAGATATTTAAACCAGGAAATTTATATTTCAAATTCATTTCAATGAAGTTCATTTTTAACACTTTACAACAAAGTTGAAAAGTGTTTATGACTTTGTTCATTCTGTCTGTCTGTCTGTCTGCCTGTCCATTAGCACGATAACTGCCGTAAAAATGACTTAATCAAAATGAAATTTTAGTATGTTGTTCAGACGGTCTGTAGGACCTATGGGAATATAAATGAATAATATCACCGAATTAGTTTTGGATTGAACTCGGGTTGAAAAAATGAAATACATTGAGCCCTATGGGACCTAATTTTTCAAACATTTTTTAAGCGGATTTAAAATTCACAATTGCATCGAAAATTTTAGGTAATATTCAAATTATTCCATAAAGTATATAAAAAAATTTCAGCAAAATATATTCAGTAGTTTTTTAAATAAAAATTAAAATAATAATTACACCTCTTATATGAAACGATCACGTGACCATTTTATGAAGAGATCACGTGACCCGCTTCAAAATGAAATATGGCATCCATCTTGTCTCAAAATCGTGATTTTTAAAGTTCTTTTTAATTCATATTGAGTTTTAATTCATATCACTTTTTAATTCATCCGTCCTAAAACTGCTTTATTTTTGCTCAAATTCTGTGCATCTACATACTGAAACAACGCAATTACAATATATTTGAGTTTAAATGATCATCCAAATTTGATTATTTTTACAACGAAGCTTGTTTTTTACTTATGTAAAATGTAAACAGCAAAATATGTAGAATGAGTTGTATAAAAATTGCTGTATTTCTTTAACGCAAAGTTATTTAGCTCATGGAGTCTGCATAGCTAATATGAATGAAATATTCATTGATTTTACAGAGAGAAGGACGATTTTTTTCGATGAAGTTTTACGCATAGAGTTTAATTACTTGTAGCTCCATGGTCTTAATTTTTAAATAAAATAAATTTTATTTTACGGTATTGTGATGAATGACATGAATGGGAAATTATTTATGAATGAAATGCTACTTTTATAGAGAGAGCCAGACGGATCATTTTTTCTATGACGTCATTTGAATGAATTTCAGTTGTTTTCGATTAAGTTTTCAAATATAATAGATTATCGTAGTATTATGATAATTCTAAAATTATTACCGAGGAATGTATCACATTTTAGAGATGTTTAAACCAGGCAATTTATATTTCAATGCCGTCATTTGAATGAAGTTCATTTTTTTCGATGAAGGTT